>CM023491.1:30665979-31173049 GCA_013339685.2 Hyalomma asiaticum | reverse complement strand
AACGTTAATTGCGCCACTTCAGTGCTTGAAGAGAAAGAGCTCAAAGCTACAAAGACACAAAGCCGCAAAAGAAGCATCAAAACCGCATTATGGAGCATAAGGCGCCTCTCAACAATGACAACACCCCCCCCCCCCCCCACATTTTTGTGATGATTAGCTTGGGCCTGCTTTCCATAGGGCCGTTTGACATCATTCGAAGCCCTCGTGCTAAGTGCAAACCGTACTAGTGGTCTTTGACACAGCTTCGCTGGACATTTACGTTAGCAGAGGGGGATGCAGGACAATTTTTTTTCTTCTGCTGTTTGCAGTAATAAGTGATCGCCAGTTACTGTAGCACAGAAATTTCAGAAAAACCAAGGGAAGCAAGGTACGCCGGAATGCTAAGTGGGCAGTTCTGATCAATAAGTTTGTGATGATAACGCTGTCGCAAGTGGCACAAGGCTACGTTAACTGGATAAATATAGGAGAGGCCTTTGCCTTGATGTTGATGTAAGCAGACTTTATGGGGATGATGATCCCCATAAGAGAAAGGCACCAGCCTTAAATCGGTCAAAAAGAAACTGCACTTAGGACAAAAAAAATGCATGCACTAAAAGATAAACAAGATAACGTTATCAACAGTTTCACCGAAATAGCAAAGGTAGCAGAAGATTTCTACTCGGAACTGTACAGCTCTCAGACACACCATACAACCTTAATAGAAATAGAACCAGAGGAGAACACCGAAATTCCATGTATAACCGCTGACGAAGTCAAAAAAGCTGCCAAAGGCATGTCCCGCGGTAAAGCAGCTGGTGATGATGGTATAGCAGCCGACTTGATCACAGGCGGAGGAGATATTGTACTTGAAAAACTTGCATCGCTCTTCACGAAATGTATCAAGACATGTAGCGTACCGCGCAGCTGGAAAAATGCTAATATAATCCTTATCCACAAGAAAGGTGACATAAAGGACTTAAAGAATTACAGACCAATCAGCCTACTCGCAGTAATATACAAGCTATTTACAAAGGTATTTTCTACGAGGATAAGAGAAACACTCGACTTTAACCAACCGAGAGAGCAAGCTGGTTTTAGGAAAGGTTACTCGACAATGGACCACAGCCACGCTATCAACCAGTAATTGAGAAGTACGCGGAATATAAGAAAGCTCTTTACGTGGCGTTTATCGACTACGAGAAAGCATTTGACTCCATAGAAATACAAGCAGTTCTAGAAGCTCTACATCGACAAGGGGTACCTGGCGTATACGTGAAAACCATAAACAACATAGACAAAGACTGCACAGCCACACTACTCCTACATGAGAGAAGCAGAGAAATACCGATCAGGAGAGGGTGTGAGACAGGGAGATACAATATCCCCGATGCTATTCACTGCATGTTTAGAGGAAGTCTTTAAACGTCTAGACTGGAAAGAAAAGGGCATTCGAATAGACGGAGAATATCTAAACAATTTAAGATTTGCAGACGACATTGTGCTCTTTAGCAATGATGGTGACGAATTACAAAACATGATTGATGACCTAAACAGGGAAAGCATTAAAATTGGATTAAAAATGAATAGGCAAAAGACCAAAGTTATGCTCAATTGCTTAGCTAAGAAACAGGAGTTTAAAATCAATAATGAACCCTTACAATGTTTAAACGAATATGTATATCTGGGACAGTTAATATCAGGATCTCCTACCCAGGAAAATGAAGTTCTCCGTAGAATAAGGCTGGGCTGGAGCGCATTCGGAAGGCATTACGAAATCATGACCGCAAACTTACCGCTCTCATTAAAGCGAAAAGTATTCAATCACTGCATTCTCCCAGTATTAACGTACGGTGCAGAAACATGGAGAATAACGAAAAAAACTAGAGATGAAACTAAGGAGCACGCAACGTGCAATGGAAAGAAAAATGATAGGGGTAACGCTAAGAGATAAAAAACGAGCGGAATGGATCAGAGAACAGACAGGAGTAGCCGATATTATCTTATCAATTAAAAGAAAGAAGTGGACCTGGGCAGGTCATATCATGAGGAGAAAAGATAACAGATGGACTGTAAGACCGACGGAATGGATACCAAGAGAGGTAAAATGCAACAGAGGTAGGCAAAAGGTTAGATGGAGCGATGAAATTAAAAAGTTTGCCGGCATAAAGTGGAACCAACTCGCTCAGGATAGGGTGGATTGGAAATCGTTCGGAGAGGCCTTCGTCCTGCAGTGGACCTAAACAGGCTGATGATGATGATGAGGATGATGATCATGCAGGCGATGATGGTGGTGATGGTGGTGCCGGTGCTTTGAATGACCAGCCCCATGTATTTACAGTCGTTCTTATAGCTGTTCCATGCACTTCTACGCCACCAAGTGGTGTGTTTCTCTGACAAGGGCGTGGCTTTTTTTTTTATTACGGCCAGAGATTTAACCGACTCCTGAGAAGCCAAACCTGGTCATCCCTCTGTGACCTTTGTGTGTTGCCTCACGGGCGGTGGTGCCAAAGGCTCCGACTAGCGTCCAATGTATGCACCAAAACTGGCATGGATAGATAAAAATGCACGACTGACATTACTGATAGGTCGTGGCATGAGAAACCTGCTTGGATTTCGCGCCACATTTGCCTTTCCCTCCACGATGAACTGTAAGGAAAAGCACCCATGCATACCGCATCGGGGATCCGAGAAGACCGCAACGTGGGATCCTAATGGATCCTCAAACAGTGGTTACGTGTTTGTTTCTTGACGACGTTATACATGTGCTTTTTAACTACAGCTTCTCACAATGTTTCTTACAAATGTCATGAAATGAGAGCGCTTCGCCTATGCATATGCAGCTCCGTCTCTAAATGTCGCCAAGCACTTAATCGAGCTGCAGCATAAAGAAGACGAGGACGCTCGAATGAGCACAACAAGAACAATAACAACAGCATATGCCAGTGCAGTGATTTTCTGTTGCCCTATGCTTCATCTTATTATTCCTCAGAAAATTCTCGCTGATGCTGTTAGCAGCTCTGCAGTCCCGAGTCTCTTCTACTTATTTTAACTTGCGAAACATTATTGAGCGTGTGTAGCGTCATTCACTTTGTCTAACTGCTTGTTTGTCGCCCAATCTCCCAAAGTCCGTGTGTGCCATCCTGTTCGGTTTACATCTATATCTTCTGTCGTTCGCAGAGTCTGCCTTTGGGGTACAGCCACTGGGACGTTTTTCCTACATAAAATTCATCGTATAAATGTGATTCCTTAAAGGATTTCCGACTGTGTACAACTGTCGAGGATACCTGTGCTGTGTAGAGATGCCGCTGATGTCTACTTGCAACTAACATTCACGTGTCCTTGAATACCCATCCCATCTCTCACCCTCTGATTCCCCAGAGTGCCGCTTATGCATCTCATAGGATCGCGAGGACAGCTTTTATGTTCAACAAAGCAGATGTCGGTGCTTTCGACTAAAATGAGTTAGAACGTTACAATATACCTCGAGGCACCATTCAGAAGCCACGGCCATGCCGACGCTCCTGATTGGCCCATATTAAGAATACCCATGAGTAGGAGCACGCGCTCGAACAAAAGCCTTGATGCTACTTATAACAGTTGGCTGAACGCCAAATAATTACATTCATCATAGGCGATTTCATCGTTCACCGCTTCCTATGACACCGATTCCCACAGGGCGTTAGATTTGCTGAATTTTCATACCACATAAATAAAAAATGACGATAGTAAGGCATGCTCAGCTGCCTACATCTCCGAAAGGTGCATGTTTTAAAAGGTTGGCCATGGTTAGTTGAAATACACCGTAGTTGCTGGCGTATACAGAACATGGTATTTTGGGGACTGATAGGGGAACCGCCTATTCGTGTGAAATTTGAGTGCGCAGGTGCGCATGCGCGTTGTCGTGATTCTAAGGCGAGAATTAGATTCAGCAGAGAGCGCACCGAAACACATATGCACTGAAACCGCAGATGCCACAGCCTCTCCGCAGCTTCGCATGCCGTGCTAAGTGTCTGCAAAACGCATTGGGTATAGTAACGAGAATGGACGGTAAAGAAGCATTTCGGCGAAGACATTTATTATCGGGCAGATGCACCGTAGAAGAAGACGAAACGGACCCAAAAAAAGCACGTCAGGACAGCGACAGGTGAGCTTTGGTTGAATGTTTTCGTCTAATAGGATCCACCCAAGACGCGCCACTGTTGACAATAACTCCAGAGGGTAGGGTTTTCGCTTCAGCGTCTTCTGAGAAAGCGATGACCCAGAATATGTCTAAAGAGGCTTAAAGCGAATTGCGCCAACTGGCTCGTGTTCGTAGCGCTTGTAATGTCCCCATGTCTGTCGCAAAAGACGTGACCGTGAGGACATGGCGGACTACATAATTCAGCGTGAACGAAAACTGCCATGTTTGATATGTTTCGACAGCCTTAGGCTACTATTGTTATCGCTGTTCTGTCTGCGTATATTCGAACAAATTACGCATGGTAGCGCATCTGCTTGTCTTCCATTCTTTCACGGCACATAAAAGTTCCATGCGTCTCCTGAAATTGAACACTAAAGGCGTCAGCCACGCACATACGCTAATGTTTTAACACCGGTGGATAGTTCGTGTGCTGCCGACGTTGCTAGCAAAAATTGCTCGTCACAGAGCAACACATATGACAAGATATTCTTTCTTATTCCGTATCGTTCGCTCTTTGACGCTCTCGTCCGGCTCAGCACGCGCGCATCCTGGCGCACATTGCTTGGAACGGTGGCGCCATCTAGGATAAGCGAAGTGAATCACTGCAGCTTTACATTACCTCTCCTGGATGGCGGAACCATTCCAGGCGCGTTCTATAGTCTGCCTCGATGCACGTGTGCGAAGCCGCGCGGGCATCGGAAAGAAGCGTGATAAGAAAGAACACCGGCGCATTCGCACTGCTTCGAGCGTATGTGCGCCAACTGCACAGTGGTAGAGCACCAGTTTTTTTCGTCGTTGATAGCATTCCCTCGCCGACCACTCTTCGAGCGTGATGGCCACATGCACGCTGGTGAGTCAGGTGTCCGAGAGCGGCATCAAGTATGACGGCTCCATGTGGCGCAAGTAAATGTGATTTTTTACTTTGTCGCACGGCATTTACTATCCGCTGTGTCCACTTGTTACGTGAGCAGCTTAAGTAACAACAAGGAGTTGTTCCTTGATGTTACGGAGGCGATGCGTAAGCCAGGGCTCATCCACACGAAACGCTTTCGTAGCAAGGAAACACTGACTGTCATGCGAAATTCAACTCGATGTCACAATAATCTTAAGGACATGACAAAGCCGCCACTAGAAGAACATACACACAAAACGTAGAAACACAGCAACAGGACAAGCGGCACTTCCAACTAAATAGATCTGGGTGTATCCCAGGAATTAATTACAGTTAAGCAGGAGGAGCTTCTCAAATAGGCCTGTCATCTAGAGATCATCGTCCGTCATCTGTAGACATCGTCGGCACCGAGTTTCCGCGTGGAAACACGTCATTGGAAACACGTCTCAGCTCATTCGCCGGAAAAAAATAACGACATACCCGTGTCCTGCATAGTATCGCCATACGGGCACTACATCGTAAAAGAATTTCACTACTGAGATACAAACACATTTTTCAAATGTATGTCGATACAGCAATACAAATACTCAAAAGTATTCTGAAATACTATCGCGATAATCTTGTATCGAGATACTCCCAGCCCTGGTCTTGTTAACGTCGGTTATACCAGATACATCAGAGTTATCGGATAGCTAACAGCTAAGCAGTTGTTGGTGCTGCACAACAACGAAAAGTACCACGGCTACCTGGTGCCAATCTTCCAACTAGGCAACAAGCGCGGTCGCTCTAACGCCTACTTTAGTGGGTGTTTCTGCACAGTCTTTGTCTTGGAAGCGTTAATCAGCGACACTTGTAGCCATTGCGGCAAGTGCGGAAGGACTGCAGTAAACTTACTTTTCATCAGAGGCGTCGCGTTGTACGGAATCTTAGTACGAGCTGGTTGATGACAAAAAAAAGCCATCGCGCGCTCCCTAAGCATAAGACGTCTGCAAAAACAATTTGGCTGTTCATTTCTGCGGTTTCACATCCAGAAAAACCACAATATGATTGTGAGAGGTGCCGTAGTTGAGGGCTGCGGAAAATTCGGCCACCTAGGATTCTTTACCGTGGGCTTGCATCGCACGGCACACGGGTCCCAACATTTCGCCTTTATCAAAAGGCAGCAGTCGCGATCGGGAATCGATCCCACGACCTTCGGATCTGCTGAAGGGTGCAATAGTCACTAGACCACCGTGGCGGGGAAAATGCAAGTGCGAGACCAACGCTCTGAAATAATCAAATGGGTAAGGGTGCAAGCGCTCGTTTCTCTGACAACCTTAGGCAAACCAACAGACATTGAGGCCAGGGATGGAGTCAGGGAAATGTTTATCTATAACATATAATGTAGTCACCTGTTAAAAGACGTAACGGTTAGGCCACAGGGATTAAGCAGTTGCCACGAATTATGGCAGTCCATGTCTCGCTAAGGAATGAGCTCGCAATTCGCCAATTCAGAACTATTTGGCACTCAGCCACGCGCGAGGACTAGGATTAAGGTCTGCTAGCAACTTGCGCACAAGCATCGTATACGTGTATGCGGATTTGGCAGCTTCATTTTCAACGCGTGAAGCGCTGGAAGAGCAGCCGTGGACTCGTGGTGGCGTCCTTTCCTGACACATCTGTGTCCCGGTCTCGATTGCTGCCTTGCTAACGAGTGGTAGGATGAAGCTTGTCCGTGACTGTCCAATTTGCTACGTGCACTATTAAATTGACAGTTCTCTCATGAAATTTTGATTTCGCAGGTCGTTTGCTTGTAAGTGTTTAGAATGCAGGTGGTTCGCTGAAGGAAGACCTTAGAAAGCAACTGTGGTTTGTCGACAGGGCTGGAGCGGCAGAAGAGAGCCATGGCTACCTGAACTGAGGAGGCCGCCAACCATTGGGCTCACAAAGCCTGGTCCCTCAATAAAGTTTATTTCTCTGTCTGGCTGGTCGTTGGTGAACATTAGCTGCGATGTTATGATTACGCGCTTAGGCCCATACCCGTACGACCCAGGCCGAGCATTCCGGTATGGACCATACGTGATTGTATTGTCGATGATCATGACGTTCACGGTGATGTGATATAGGTGATGTCTAGATGAGTCATTCATTTTCGCTCACAGGTTTATATCTTGCGATGCCGAGGATGATTTTCACGAAGGCATAAAGACTACCATGAGGGCGAGAAAGCACCGCGACTAGACACAGACATACTGGCAAAAAGACGCAAACGATGTCAAGTCAGGATAAACGCTATAATAGCACAGCTTCGCTATCCTGATGAGTGTCATGGTGGGGAACTCGCTTGAAATTTTCAAAGGCGTCGCTCACGGCTTCATTAGGAAAACAGTTTGTTCATGAGTCTTCTCAATCACACACGCGCTTCTGCGACTATCCACTGTGTAAGAGACAAGCTATTTAGTCGAAGTCATTCCTAAGTGTGCTCACTGTTTTTCTGCCCCATTTTTTCTAGTGGCGGGGAATCATCAAGCGGACTGCAAGTAACCACGGATGATAGTGCAGCTCTCGTATGCCTCATCTGCGACTTCGCTTTCGAAACGGCTGCTGTCCTTCGAAAACATATCAGCGACCACCAGGCCGGAA
Source organism: Hyalomma asiaticum (assembly GCA_013339685.2). Classification (NCBI taxonomy): domain Eukaryota; kingdom Metazoa; phylum Arthropoda; class Arachnida; order Ixodida; family Ixodidae; genus Hyalomma; species Hyalomma asiaticum. Next base: position 31,165,376 of record CM023491.1, on the reverse strand, counting down.
AGAACCACCAATGTAGCGAATGCGGTTCACTGTGGTCTGCACCTTCTCGTCTAAAACGGCATTTGATTACACACACCGGTGACAAGCCATTTCTGTGCGCCTCGTGTCCCGCAAGCTTTACACAAAGGCCACACTTGACTAGGCACTTCAAGAATTTTCATGCAATGGAAACACCATTCAAATGAATGAGTGCGGCTCTTATTTAGCGACACAGGAAAAAGTTAACGAGCACATTCCCAAGTGCGACAAATTGAACGAGAACTCGACAACAGTGTAGCACAAACTTTCCTTGGAAGGGAAGAATGCTGCTCTTCCTGTGGCACGCGTGTTTTAAGCGGCAAAGGTCCAGCAAAATACTTCTACTCTGACAAGCAATGCATGCGCTTGTTTTAACCATTTTGACTACAGCTGAAGGATGGCTGCGAGAAAGAGCGGGCTTCCTTCTTATATCTCTGAAGCTAGTCTATGTAACCTGTTTTGTCATCTGTGTTAATAAATACGGGGTTGTTCCGTTCCTCTCCAAAGCACATGACATCCATTTCCTACCAAGAGAAGATGTCGCGGGCAGAATGAAAGAGCACAGGAAGTGGGTGATTCGGTTGCATCTCATATTCTTAATGAACAGGAATCCGTACATTCTGGCCGTACTGTCTCATAGGCAGTGGCTCCTGTTTATGCATGCTATACCTGCCACGTCGCTTCCTTTGAACATTGTGACTGCACTACAATGAAGGCAAACCGCAAGCACGATCGCGAAGCTTCCATTACTGGCCCGGCGTAGTAGTCTAGCTGGAACCAACATGAAGTCCCACACTATGACGTGTTCTCTCAAGAATCGGGTTAACGTTCTTCCGATATACCACTGCATATACACTTATATAGCCCATATCCGCGAAACTCAAAAAAGCCTCCATAATAAGTCCAGCACCATGCGACGATCCTGATACACTGGGACGCGTGCCGTAATTCTTCGTAAAGGATTACTGTGGTACCATGGTGGACGAACCCCTTAAGGCCTAAGGTGAACGTCGTGCTTGAGTAACAATTTCATGTGGCCAATATCGTAAAGCACGCAGATAATAGCGGACACGAGTTGCCAGCATATAAATTTCTGGGAACACTGAGTGAATCGCTTTGCAGATCCACAGGATGGCGCACGCGCAGCGTCGGTTGATTCCGCTATAGCGATCGCTGACATTCTCCCTTTCTTGCTACGCGGCATATTCAGAAGTATGCGTTCATTCATTCAAGTCCTCGTAGGGATGAGTGCGCCCAAGTTACACAATATTTGGCAATAATATTCCGCCGTTAATTTTGCAAGAATAAAGTGGAGTTTATGTATTTTGGTCAGGGCACCATGCAGGATGATTGTGCCATGCGGTAACATTATGTAAGAAATTTACTCGCGCTAAACCAGCACATCTGTGGCAGAAAGTGTCCGTCTGATGTATTGCCCAGTCACTACCTCAACATGAATTCAAGTAAATCGCAATAATATTTCAATAAGAACTCCTAACAGTGGAAAGAATCGGTAAATGTTCAGTCGTGGTAAAGTTTTGTTACGTTTTTATTTTTTGTCGTGGTTTGTTTTGTTATGTCCTGGAAGCCATTCGATGCTGATAAGTGTACTGGAAAAACGCTGCCGTCCGTTTACAACACGCAGAGTGTAATATAACAGTAAGAATGTTTGCAGACGACTGCATCATCTATAAGGAAATAAGTTGTGAAGGCCAAGTAATCGTGAACAGAGCCCTCGAACATGTAACAAAATCGTTTCATACGTGGCAGATGGTGACAAGCGCAGAAAAAACGGTTACTGTGATGGTGTCTAATAAAAGAGCACCCATGAACTTCCCATATTGTTAGGAGGAAATATGTTGAAGAAAGTAGAAGAGGACAAATATTTAGGTACCACAATTTCATCTGACCTCAGTTAGGACAAAGCAGGTTACGTATGTTGTTGACAAAGAACTGACAGCTTTGTACTAGTTAAAACGCTGGCTTAGATGTGTGTCTGTAGATACTAAACACCTAGCATGCATCTCACTCGTTCGTCAATATTGGAGTATGGAATATTATGCTGGTTTTCCTTCCGTAAACACTACATAGCAATACTGGAGAGCGTACAAAGGAAAAAACTTAGATTTATCGTTAATAAGTATCGACATCATGACTCACCGACAGAACTATTAAAGCAAGCTAACCTCTCCACCATAGAAAATCGAACCAGACCACTTAGCCTTAAGTATCTTTTTCTATTCCTCAATCGCAGCATAAAGATTAATGTGTGTAGTTATTTACTGCACCCGGCCGCGGCGGCTGCATTTCGATGGAGGCGAAATGTTGAGGCCCGTGTTCTGTGCGATGTCAGTGCACGTTAAAGAACCCCAGGTGGTCGATATTTCCGGAGCCCTCCACTACGGCGTCCCTCATAATCAGAACTGGTTTTGGGACGTTAAACCCCACAAATCAATCAATTATTTGCTGCACTCGGACACAACCAGTTCCCCAAATAACCGACCAAGCACCTAGCTGAATACCGTTTTCGCAGCGATATTTCAGGTACTCTTTTTTTCGCAAGCAATCCAACATTGGAACGGTTTGCCCGACGATGCTAGGATGTGCACTTCGAAGCTTTTATCGCCGAGATATAAAAACTATGGTTCGTATGTACTAGCATGCGGGCAATCTGTTTCACTTCTCAGTATCTTGTGTACAGTATCTTGTTTTCTTGCCTCTTTTAGGAGCTTGCTGCTTATGCTCGGGGCTTCTCCGCCGTCGGCGTAGCCGCTAGTTCTCATTGCTCCCACTAGAGGCGCGTGGCGCGAACTCTCGGTACGTGGCGCGTGGCGGAAATGCGTGGCGCGCTTCCTTTTGTTTTCACCGGGAGCTCACTGTGCACTTTGCTACAGCTACTCGTCATGAACGCCGAAGAGGCCAAGGCAGTGGCGATGAGAGCTCGTAAGGCAGCAGCAGCGCGGGCTCGCCGCCAAGATCCTGCGGTGAGAGCCCGCGAGGCCCAAGCGAAGAGGGCTCACCAACAGGCGGAGCTCGAGTTGACAGCCCGCGTACCGAAGCGAAGCGCGCCCAAAGACAAGCGGGCCCTCAATTGAAAGACCGCGAAGCCGAAAGAGCACGCAATCGGCGGCTAGAGAACCTCGAAGAGGTACGGGCGTGTAAAGCAGCGTCCAAGCGCCGAAAGCGGTCGCTACCTGAAGTTGGCGGCGCCGACGTGCTCTTCAAGCCCGCGCTGTGGTTGCCAGAAGCCGCGATAAATGGTTTCGTTTAATAATTGAAGCCAAAAGAATCATTGAGGGAAGGTGATAGGTGCGCAAGTCTTGCCCCAAAATCCCTATCACGCGAAGAACTACTTTACCTGAACGTGAATGCACACTGAGAATTCGCGATTGTGCTCTCTATATAAAATAGTCCCGTTTTTTCGGATTAAACATTGTTGGAATTGGCGCCCTGTGTGTGTGTCTTCTCTTTTCGTCTGTTGTCATTTTCGAGCCTTCACTTCGGATTATGTAAATGATCGATCCAGAGCCTAAATATTTCATAACATACCAACAGCTACTGCGCCCTACTCAATGTAAGTTAGGAGGCTTGCTGAAGAAATCGGTGTGTCCCTTTGCTAACAGGATGTGAAGCCTCCTTCTGAACTGCTGCCTCGACGCAAGTGGCAGCTCGTTGACTGTGATCTCTTTCGCAGATATCACATAGCACGCGCCGGTCGCGCACCTCCGTATGTAATAAAATAACAAGTACGGCTAAGATTTTGAAGACAGATGAAAACAGGAGGACAAAGAAGAGACAACAGAACTGCTGCCTTCTTGTGTTTTCGAAATATTAGTGGGAGTTGATTTCATTAGCATGCTGTCTCAGCAAGCAGCTCTTGTGATCCGCATGTACTTAACCACTGTTGTCCTGAATTCTTTAGTGGCGCTCCGTACACTCACGCTGACGTGCCGTAAGCGACGGCCGGTCCATCTCTTTCCAATGCCGGCGTTCTGCAGAGTATATTACAGTGGAGCCCTGTGCTATATTGGCAGCGGTCCCATTACAGGTTCAAATATAGTAAAAGCTGTTATTTATAGAGGTTTCTTAAGCGTTTTAGAATATTTGAGAACGTTAAGCAAATAATAAAATCCTGCAAAAATATTTGTATGCACAATTCTGTGCACGGCCTTACATCCAAGCAACAAGTGGTTTTTTGCTGGGCACCAGGGCACCGTGAGATTGATGGGAACGAGTTGGCCGATAAGCTAGTGATATCTCTCCATACAAATGCAGGCGACGTATCCTCAAGTGTTCCTGTAATTGACATGAAGCGCTTCGCGAAGAAACCAGAGCTTACTGGCAGCCGTTATGGGACAGCGAAACAGAAAATAAACTATATGTCATCAAGCCTTCTCTTGGTAACTGGGGCAAATGTCAAAGATGCGTCGTAGAGAAGGGACATTTTGCAAACTTTTAGGACACACATACGACACACACATACACCTTCTGTCTGGTGGCGATCCAGCCATGTGTGACTCTTGTGGTGGGCCACATGGCCTGGTTCATTTCGTTCTGCAACGTACCACAGTGGCGATGAGAGTTCGTAAGGCAGCAGCAGCGCGGACTCGCCGCCAAGATCCTGCGGTGAGGGCCCGCGAGGCCTCAGCGAAGAGGGCTCGCCAACAGGCGGACCTCGAGTTGACAGCCCGCGTACCGAAGCGAAGCGGGCCCAAGACAAGCGGGACCTCAATTGAAAGCCCGCGAAGACGAAAGAGCGCGCTATCGGCGGCTAGAGAACCTCGAAGAGGTACGGGGGTGTAAAGCAGCGTCCAAGCGCCGAAAGCGGTCGCTACCTGAAGTTGGCGGCGCCGACGTGCGCTTCAAGCCCGCACTGTGGTTGCCAGAAGCCGCGATACATGGTTTCGTTTAATAATTGAAGCCAATAGGATGATTGAGGCAGGTGATAGGTGCACATGTCTTGCCCCAAAATCCCTATCACGCGAAGAACTACTTTACCTGAACGTGAATGCACACTGAGAATTCGCGATTGTGCTCTCTTTATAAAATAGTCCCTGTTCTTTCGGATTAAACATTGTTGGAATTGGCGCCCTGTGTGTGTGTCTTCTCTCTTCGTCTGTTGTCATTTTCCAGTCTTCAGTTTAGCTGATGTAAATGATCGATCCAATGCCTAAATATTTCACAACAGTCCAACAGCTACTGCGCCCTACTCAATGTAAGTTAGGAGGCTTGCTGAAGAAATCGATGTGTCCCCTTGTCAACAGGATGTCAAATGTCCTTCCGAACTGCTGCCTCGGCGCAAGTGGCAGCTCATTGACTGTGATGTCTTTCGCAGATATCACATAGCACGCGCCGGTCGCGCACCTCCGTATGTAATAAAATAACAAGTACGGCTAAGATTTTGAAGACAGATGAAAAGAGGAGGACAGAGAGGAGGCAGGAGAACTGCTGCCTTCTTCTGTTTTCGAAATATTAGTGGGATTTCATTACCATGCTGCCTCAGCAAGCAGCTCTTCTGATCCGCATGTGCTTCACCACTGCTGTCCTGAATTCTTTAGTGGCGCTCCGTACACTCACGCTGACGTGCCGTAAGCGACGGCCGGTCCATCTCTTTCCAATGCCGGCGTTCTGCAGAGTATATTACAGCGGAGCCCTGTGCTATACTGGCAGCGGTACCATTACAGGTTCAAATATAGTAAAGCCTGTTATTTATACAGGTTCTTTAAGCGTTTTAGAAGATTTGAGAACGTTAAGTAGATAATAAAATCCTGCAAAAATATTTGTATGCACAATTCTGTACACGGCCTTACATCCAAGCAACAAGTGGTTTTTTGCTGGGCACCAGGGCACCGTGAGATTGATGGGAACGAGTTGGCCGATAAGCTAGTGATACCTCTCCATACAAATGCAGGCGACGTATTCTCAAGTGTTCCTGTAATTGACATGAAGCGATTCGCGAAGAAACCAGAGCTTACTGCCAGCCGTTATGGGACAGCGAAACAGAAAATAAACTATATGTCATCAAGCCTTCTCTTGGTAAATGGCGCAAATATCAAAGGTGCGTCGTAGAGAAGGGACATTTTGCAAACTTGTAGCACACACATACGGCACACACATACACCTTCTGTCTGGTGGCGATCCAGCCATGTGTGACTCTTGTGGTGGGCCACATGGCCTGGTTCATTTCGTTCTGCAACGTACCACACTGGAAATTCGTTAGAAATAGCCCTTTTCACTGCTATTCCAGGAGCAGCTCCATTGATTCCCTGTTTATTTGTGGTATAAGAACCACCTCTTAAATTCCAATCAGTTCTCGTCTTTTTAAAAGACAGACGCCCTTTCCATGTCGTTCATCCAGGCCGCCGTACTATCAAGCTGTTTATTCCCCGTCCTTGAGCTCAAGCACATTGGCGAGCGATTAATGCCGCTTAACTTCTCTAGTATTTATAATCGTGAGCACTAACCATGCATTGAACACCCGTAGACAATTCCGCCCGTATAAGTCAGAGCTTTATACTATATATTTTTACACCTGCAGACAGCGATTTCATTTTAGGGTCATTTGCAACCACATATCGCCATATTATCGAAAGCCATTTGTCAGATCTAACGTCGTATCAAGTGACTGGAGTTATTTGTCCACATCTGGGCCTTGCGCTAGAAAATATCAAACATCAATCAATCAATCAATCAGTTAGAATGAATATGAGGTCCCTCAACATCATGCTTTCCATTAGAATCTCATCATCGTTCTTCTGACAGACCACTATTGCATACCCCTACAGGCAATGTCTTCAAAACTCAAGCAGTCATGTCATAGATATGACACCATGCGACGATCCTGCGATGCTATGGCTCACGCTACGATAGTTTCTCAAAAACCATGACTGAGCCAGCATGGTGGACAGACGTCTTAGGCCATATGATGAACGGCGTGCTTGACTAACATCTTCATTAGCTCATTATTGTGAACTACGCCGACTAAGCGGATGAAAGTTTTAGTCAGTATCTAATCTTTTGGAAGTCCGCTGCTCAGAGCGAACCACCTTCGAGAACCGCACGATGACGCACTCGCAGCGGCAGTTGACAGCCGACATGCACTGCACCTAAGGGACTGTGAAGAAGATGCTAACGAAGGGACAGAAAGCAGGTTTGTGCTACTAATGCCCTCTGCAAAGTGTTGCAGATGACATTCTCTTCGCTACTAAAATATATATTGTGTCCATGACGCTTTAGAACTTACCGACAGCACGGCTAAGCTAAGGCCCGGCAAAGATCAGTAATAGGAAATTGAAAGATTCATGGCGGAACGTAGAGCGAAGTATGAAAATGTGTACAGAATGTGTAACTTACGTTGTGCTTATAATGCGAGTTAAGCGCTATCTATCTATCTATCTATCTATCTATCTATCTATCTATCTATCTATCTATCTATCTATCTATCTATCTATCTATCGTTCATGAACTTCGCCAAGAAATGTTTCGCATTTAATACGTGCATTCGGACTAACGGTATATAACCATACCAGCGGCAAACAGGACTAGCTACTGCTGGAAAGCTGCACTTAACAGCTATGGAAGCGGTGCGGTGGACAGCCGTGAAACCCTTTAGCGAAAGCAGGCGCAAAGCACCTATCTGCATAACATCGTTCTCCATTTGTATTGCAAGTTGGTAAGGCTTTCTGAATTTATACAGCTGTAAAACTGGAGGACTCAGCACTCATATCAAGGGGCGATTGTGGAATCAGCTTTCGAGACTATCTCGACGAGCATTTTTGGTCGAAACAATACATTCAGTTTCATTCGAGGATTCGCCTCTTCTGATGCGCAAAGATGTAGTTGTCTCCGTATTACGTGCAGTAAGCCATTGGGGAAAACTAGCGCACAATTAGTGGACACGTTTTCTGTAAGTGCTAGCCACCCATGTTCAGGCGTCTCAGGGAGCTGACACTGGCTTGCCGTTAGCTCCGTTCCCAGATTAAATGCAAGCACAGAAAACGCGGTGACACGAAAATCAACTGACGAGTGAGGCAAGCAGATGGGCGCCAACCCCTCCCCACCTCTTCTGTTTGTTTTTTTTTATTTCGAAATGCGTTTTTTCGCCTTCATTACGGTAATGACGTATGGAGTCGTCGTGGGCCCCGGGATAAAACACCTACTTTCGTGTTATGCAATGGGACGTGTCGCTACAGCCAACATTCCCACATGTGGACTTGTATTCCTCAGACATTTTCAAACTGACGAATTCAAGTCGACCTGTCGAAACGTTGGCCGGACCACGAAGATCTCAGTAAGAGTGATAACTGGACGAGTTGGTATGTATTGTAGGGATCGCCGCCAGAGGGCCGTTGGAAAGGGATTCCAGGAGACGACGATGATGTGACAGAGCGGTGCGTGGCGCGCACTGGTGCTAGCCTGGGCCGGTGCTCGGCTGGACACCGGCGGACGTGGCTGGGCGCGACGGCCCTGAACTGGCTAGCTGGCCGGGACTGGGCGCTGCGGCCCGAGACGCGGCCATCATCTCCCACATTGGCGCCCAACGTGGGGCCCCGGCTACGTTCCGGGAAGGACCATCCTCGTGGGAGAAGCCGCGTCACCCGTTTCACAACCTGTACGAGGCTTTCCCCTGGGCTCTTTGATGGCCTTCTGCAACTGTGCAAATACTGAGCTATGGCATTCAGCGGACGAGCGAAGGCAACTACTGACTGCGTCCGTTCTTCCGAGGTTTGCACAGCAAAAACCATGGATGACTCAATCAGCTAATTATGACGTCGCGACGGGGAAGGCCGAAGACATCCCGACGAAGGTGAATGGCGTCCGGGACACCAAGACGGAGAAGGGTCCGCAGAAGCGGACTGGACTTGGCAGAGCTGGCCGAAACCGATGATGGCAACGAGGTACGGAAGGCGGACTACAAAGACGAGACGGGAAAGTCGATGAAGAGGGCGCCCACTATGACGAAGGCGGTGATAGTGACGAGGACGACGCCATTCCTGATGGTGAGGGATACGTCAAGGAGAGGGACGACCCCACGAAAGACGACGAGGCTGCCCGAGCTATTGGCTTTATTTGGGGCTTTGCGGTGCTGTTTCCTGATGTGGGTGTGCATGGAATGAGGGGCACAAGGAAGGCACCCGTGCACAGGTCGCTGGAAGAATTCCGGCGGTGTTTCAGAAGAGGAACGGGCGGTGGTGGTGAGGAAGAATAGGAAGGCGATGATCGAGGAAGGAACGAGTGTGACGGGGCTGAGAACGCGACCATTTGGACGTACGAGAATGATAAGTGGGGCGAAGATGGTGATGCCGTTGCATGCGCACCATGTGATGGCTTCTGGCGACAGCCCACCCTCCCTTGGGCCGCGCAAGTGAGGCCGTTGGCAGGTCTTACTGCGGTTGCTTGCCTGCGACTTGGCGGCTGCACCCACCGGCGAACTGCTGGTGCACTCTTCAGAGCGAGGTTGGCGATGGGGTTGCCAGTGGCGCGCCTGATCCCGGATTCGGTTTAGGACCCGCGGATCCTGCAAAATCTTGAAAGATTTAGGACCGCCGTGTTCTGCAAGACCTTATGCCCGGAGCTGCGCGACCTGCCCTCCTTCGCTATACCACGTTCCGTGCACCAGCTTCCCAGGTTTCTCCGCCGGCAGGGGCGCACGTCGTCTCATCGTCGCAGACCACCGCGGGCCGATGCCACCCCCTCCGCAGAGGGAGGGGCAGTGTAGGGATCGCCGCCAGAGGGCCGTTGGAAAGGGATTCCAGGAGACGACGATGATGTGACAGAGCGGTGCGTGGCGCGCGCTGGTGCTAGCCTGGGCCGGAGCTCGGCTGGACGCCGGCGGACGTGGCTGGGCGCGACGGCCCTGAACTGGCTAGCTGGCCGGGACTGGGCGCTGCGGCCCGAGACGCGGCCATCATCTCCCACAGTATCTATATTTAAACTTTCGTGCGCGCACGAAAGACAAGGACAAGAAAGACAGACGTGTGTTTACTCTCAACTGATTATTTATGAAAGAAACATGCATATAAATACTCAACAGCTGGCATCGCACGTGTGCGGCGCAAGTCATGTGACACAGTCAGGAGGGCTAAACAGAATTTAAAAAAAATTACAGCATATCCAAGGAGTGAATGACGATGAGTGGGCGAAGGTCGGGATGTTCATGTTAGATCGTGCCGAGTTCCGGATTAATTTATTTAACATGCACGCTACGAATCCTTATCGTTCAACTACGCACAAGTGAAATCTCCCCCCGGCACTTCATTGCAAGTCAAGTTCCAGTGCCTATATATGTATATATGGGTGGCCGGTGAACGCTTCTCCAACGCAAGCAGTCGGTATTTCTCAATCAAGAAACTCGCTAGGAGACGCTGCCTGCGCCAACGTTGTCTGTTGCGGGTGAGGAGGCGTTCTTCTTTGCGAGCTGGTACAGCGTTGATTTAAGAAAGAGCGTTTCCATCAACGCGCGCCTTTCGCTCTCTCTCTCTCTCTCTGTCTCTCTCTCACAAGACAGCAGATGGAAGAATGAGAGAGAGAGAGAGAGGCACGCGCTCGCCGAGGGCGAGCGCCGGCGCCTGCGTGCCTCCCGGCAGGCACGCGCCGGTGGTTACAAACAAACGATAATGGGGACGAACGGGTTACGCCATAAGGAGCTTCGCCCCTAAAAATCAACAGCATATCCACGGAGTGAATGATGATGAGCGGGCGAAGCTCGGGATGTTCATCGTAGATCGTGCCGAGTTCCGGATTAATTTAGTTAACGCACACGCTACGAATCCTTATGTTTCAACTACGCACAAGTGAAATCTCCCACCGGCACTTCATTGCAAGTCGAGATCGAGTGCCTATATGGGTGTCCGGTGAACGGTTCTCCAGCGCGAGCAGTCGGTATTTTTCAATCAAGAAACTCGCTATAACTGACTGCGTCAAGATTGTCGCTCGCGGCTGAGGGCGCGTTCTTCTTCTTTGCGAGCTGGTAGCGCGTTCATCAAAGAAAGAGCGTTTCCATAGTCAACGCGCGCCTTTCGCTCTCTCTGTCTCTCTCTTTCTCACTAGACAGCAGATGGAAGAGCGAGAGAGCTCGTGCGCCGGGAGGCACGCGCCGAGGGCGCGCCTCCCACACGCGCCCTCCTATTAGGGCGTTCTCACACGCGCCCTCCCAGTAGCGCGTTCTTAGGAGGTAACCAAGCAGGTTTAAAGAAATGCTGGAGTGGCAACGCCCGCTGAACCTTACCGCGACGGGTGAAGTCGGCGTTTGCCTGTGGTTCAGCCCTAAAAGCTTGCCAGAGTGTCCTGAAACCAGTGTCATTTCAAGCGTTCGCGATCTGTTAAAGTGAACTCTAGACTAATTGTAGTATAAAAGCGCGTTGTGTTTGATCAATGAACTACCATTGACAGAGTATCAATGCCACGATGCTGCCCACAAATTGTCACGATGGTAAAGTTTCACACCAGGACCCGCAGCACAAAGAGGCACATCAAGCAGTGTCTCTCTAGCAAAGCTGACCGCTTTAAAGGGTTAAGAAGCGTGAGGAAGATGCCATTTTTATTTTGTGCTATTTGTATGCTGTTACTCGATGCCCTGAGTAAGATGGCGGCCGCCGGCTTCACCTTTAGCACAAAATCTCCACTCCAGAATATTTCATTTTAGACCTCTTGGAGGTAACGCGCTGCTACAACCGACTGGCAGACCAAAACCTTAACGAGCTTCGCCCCTAAAAAACGAACTCCTTATCAGTTACAGCCACCGAAGGGTGTTGCTGTTGTTATTTGGGGTTTATCGTCCCAAAACCAGCTCTGATTATGAGATACGCCGTAATGTAGGGCTCGGGAAAATTTCGAGTACCTGGGGTTCTTTAACGTGTACTGACATCGCACAGCACATGGGCCTCAACATTTCGGCTGCATCGAAATGCAGCCGCCGCAGCCGGGATTCGATTCCGGGACCCTCGGATCAGCAGCCGAGTACAATCGCTATTAGACCACCTTGGCGGGGCACAGAAGGGTGAGTTATGAATTTTTTGGCACACCTATTTATATAAAAGGCCTCTGTAACTTCACGTGTTAGTTTGCCTTTTTCTGCAAACAAGATATCTGTATCAGGAAAAACGGGTTCACATAGGCATGACATGCAATGATCAGACAAGTGTGAAAATGTTTCTGTCCCCAGTCAGCACGCTCTTTAAGACGCGTGTTGATAAAAGAAGATCTTACAAGAAACCTTAATTGCGCCGCTTCAGTGCTTGAAGAGAAAGAGCTTAAAGCTACAAAGACACAAAACCGCAAACGAAGCATCAAAACCGCATTATGGAGCACAAGACGCCTCTGAACAATGGCAACACCCCCGCCCACATTTTCGTGATGATTAGCTTGTGCCTACTTTCCATAGGGCCCTTTGACATCATTCGAAGCCCTCGTGCTAAGTGCAAAGCGTACCAGTGGTCTTTGATAGAGCTTCGCTGTAGATTTACGTTCGCAGAGCGGGATATGGGCCAATCTTTTGGCCAAAACCAAGGGAAGTAACGTGTGGCGGAATGCTATGTGGGCAGTTCTGATCAATAAGTTTGTGATGATAATGCTGTCACGGGTGGCACAGGGCTAGTTTAACTGGATAAATATAGGAGACGCCTTTGCGTTGATGTTGATGTAAGCAGACTTGATTGGGTGATGATCATGCAGACGATGATGGTAGTGGTGGTGGTGGTCGTATTTTCAATGTCAAGCCCCATGTATTTACAGTCGTTCTTATAGCTGTTCCGATGCACTGCAACGCCACCAAGTGGTGTGTTTCTCTGACAAGGGCGCATGCTTTTTTTTTTCTTTATTACGGCCAGAGCTTTAACCGACTCGCGAGAAGCCAAACCTGGTCATCCCTCTGTGACCTTTGTTGCCTCACGGGCTGTGGTGCCAAAGGCTCCGACTAGCGTCCAATGTATACACCAAAACTGGCATGGATGGACAAAAATGCACGAGTAACATTACCGATGGGTCGTGGCATCAGAAACCTGCTTGGATTTCGCGCCACACTTGCCTTTCCCTCCACGATCAACTGTAAGGAAAACCACCCATGCATACCTCATTGGGGATCCGAGAAGATTGCAACGTGGGGTACTAATGGTTCCTCAAGCATTGGTTACGTGCTTGTTTATTGATGTCGTTACACATATTTTGTTTAACCATAGCTTCTCACAATGTTTCTTTCAAACGTCATGAATTCGGCTTCGCGGCATTGACATCACAGAGGAGTAAATTAGCGGTTTGTTGTATTACTGCAGAGGGTTCGTGAAAGTCTTCTGAACTATTTATGCAAATGTGCTTTGTGACGCGTTTTGCAAAGAGCGCTTCGCCTATGCATATGCAGCTGCATTTCTACATGTTGCCACGCAATTAATCGAGCTGCAGCATGAAGACGAGGACGCACTAATGAAGACAACAACAACAATAACAAGAGCATGTGCCAGTGCAGTGACTTTCTGTTGCCCTATGCTTCATCTTATTATTCCTCCAAAAATTCTCCCTAATGTTGTTAGCAGCTCAACATTCCCCAGTCTCTTCTACTTATTTTAACTTGCGAAACATTATTGAGCGTGTGTAGCGTCATTCACTTTGTCTGACTGCTTGGTTGTCGCCCAATCTACCAAAGTCCGTGTGTGTCATCCTGTTCGGTTTACATCTATATCTTCTGTAGTTCGCAGAGTCTGCTTTTGGGGTACAGCCACAGGGACGTTTCTCCTGCATTCATAAAATTCATGGTATAAATGCGATTCCTTGAGGGATTTTCAACTGTCTACAACTGTCGAGGATATCTCTGCAGTGTAGAGATGCCGCTGATGTCTACTTGCAACTAACATTCACGTGTCCTGAATACGGATCCCATCTCTCACCCTTTGATTCCCCAGAATGCCGCTTATGCATCCCACAGGATCGCGAAGACAGCTTTTAACTTCAACAAAGCAGATGTCGGTGCTTTCGACTAACATGAGTTAGAACGTTACAATATACCTCGAGGCGCCATTCAGAAGCCACGGCCATGCCGACGCCCCTGGTTGGCCCATGTTAAGAACACCCATGTGTAGGAGCATGCGCTCGAACAAAAGCCTTCCTTGATCCTACATGTAACAGTTGGCTGAACGCCAAATAATTACATTCATCATAGGCGATTTCCTCGTTCACTGCTTCGCATGACACCGATTCCCACAGGGCGTTGGATTTGCTGGATTTTCTTATCACACGATTAAAAAATGACGACAGTAAGACATGCTATGCTGGCTGCATCTCCGTAAAGTGCATATTTTAGAAGGTTGGCCATTGTTAGTTGAAATAAGAAGAACAATAAGAAGGTAGCTGCGGGCTCTTGTCAAGCTGCCTCTACAAAGAGCAGCTTTTACCCGCAGCTTTCCTGTCAGTGAACTGATGAAAATAAAGATTATTATTATTATTATTATTATTAATACACCATAGTCGTTGGCGCATATAGAACAGCATATTGTGGGGACTGATAAGGGAACCGCCTTGTCGTGTGAAATTTGAGTGCGCAGACGCGCATGCGCATTGTCGTGATTCCATGGCGAGAATTAGATACAGCAGAGAGTGCACCGAAGCACATATGCACTGAAACCGCAGATGCCACAGCCTCTCCGCGTCTTTGCATTCCGCACTAAGTCTTTGCAAAACGCATTGCGTATAGCAACGAGAATGGACGGTAAAGAAGCATTTCGGCGAAGACATTTATTATCGGGCGGATGCACCGGAGAAGAAGAGGAAACGGACCCAAAAAAAGCGCGTCAGGACAGCGACAGGTGAGTTCTGGTTGAAAGTTTTCGTCTAATAAGATCAACCCAAGACGCGCCACTGTTGACAATATCTCCAGAGGTTAGGGTTTCCGCTTCAGCGTCTTCTGCGAAAGCGATGGCCCAGAATATGTCCAAAGAGGCTTAAAGCGAATTGCCCCAACTGGGCCGTGTTCGTAGCGGTTGTAATGTCGCCATGTCTGTCGCAAAAGACGTGACTGTGAGGACATGGCGGACTACGTAAACCAGCGTGAACGAAAACTGCCATGTTGGATATGTTTCGACAGCCTTAGGCTACGATTGTTATCGCTGTTCTGTCTGCGTATATTCGAACAAATTAAGCATGGTAGCACATCTGCTTGGCTTCCATTCTTTCACGGCACATAAATGTCCCATACGTCTCCTGAAATTGAACATTAAAGGCGTCAGCCACGCACACAAGCTAATGCTTTAACGCCGGTGGATGGTTCGTGTGCTGGCGACGTTGCTCGCAAAAATTGCTTCGTCACAGAGCAACACATGCGACAAGGCGTTCATTAATCAACACGATGATGCTATGCAGCGGTTAAGGTGTAGCTAATATGGCGCAGTAACAGTGACTCTTGCAGTGAACACGTGATGTCGTGGCCGCGTTCCGCGAGGGGTCGCCTAGCTTTCTCTCGATTGGGTAATGTCTCGCCAGGTTTTCGCACGGTGTCACAATAACCGCGAAGCACTCAGACATTATAGGGAGACTGAATTTAAATTGTGAAGTGGTTTGGAATGATGACCTATATTTCGAGAACTCGATTTACCTGGCATTTCTGAATATTATGTTCATTATTGAAAGAAAAAATGAATGTGAAGTCTTAGTTTTCCAATTATGGCCGTAACATCGCGCTCGTGGCGTTCGAGTGAAAATTTTTTACATTTATCTCGGAGTCCACCACCACCCTATACGTCACTACCGTAACCGATATGAAACAGTAAAACGAACATGTAAGAATAACGAAAAAAATGCTTAGAAAAAAGTTCTGTAGATACTCTAAGAATCGAAGTCACAGCCGCCCGCTCCATTAGAGAGGCAGCCGGTGCGCTACCACTGTGGTAACGCCGCACATGCGCGAAGCCGTCGAACGCGCTTTACATTCTTATCCCTCATCGCTCGCTCTTTGGACGCTCTCGTCCGGCTCAGCGCGCACGCATCGTGGCGCATATTGCTTGGAACGGTGCCGCCATCCAGGATAAGCGAAATGAATCACTACAGCTTTACATTACATCTCCTGGATGGCGGCAACATTCCAGGCGCGTTGTATAGTCCGCCTCGATGCACGTGTGCGGAGCCGCGCGGGCATCGGAAAGAAGCGCGATAAGAAAGAACACCGCCGCGTTCGCACAGCTACGAGCGTATGTGCGCCGACAGCACAGTGGTAGAGCACCGGTCACTTTTCGTCGCTGGTAGCGTTCCCCCGCCGACCACTCTTCGAGAGTGATAGCCACATGAACGCTGGTGAGTCAGGTGCCCGAGCACAGTATCGACTATGACGGGTCCATGTGGCGCAAGTAAATATGATTTTTACCTTTCTCGCGCAGCATTTGCTATCGGCTCTGTCCACTTGTTACGTAAACAACTCCAGTAACCACATGGGATTGTTCCTTGATGTTACGGAGGCGATGCACAACCAGGGTTCATTCACACCAGACGCTTTCGTAGCAAGGAAACACACTGACAGCAATGGGAAATTCACCTCGATGTAACAACAAGCGTTCATCTGCTTATGCAAAAAGACATTCCACTTTCATGTTATACCGATTCATTTGGTGGAGGGATTAGCCATACTTTCTCGGTACGGTCGGTAAGGCTGTATACAAGTGTCGGTAGAGGCTATAAGGAAGTGCGCTGCCGGAGCATATTCAGGCACCTTCTTTCTGCGGCAGCAGCTCCAAAATGCCCCTCAGCTTTTTCGGCTTAGTCGCATGATTCGTCATTCCTCCATCGATGGCGCTGCTCCGTAGAACACCGTTGCGGCAAATTTGAAAACGATATTCACGGCATGCTGACGAAGGTGGTTCAGCCTTGTAGCACATTAGGAATTACACCTGCATATTTATCATCTTTCTCGTGCGGTGTGTCTGTCCCTCCATTAGACATCCGCACTTATATGGTCGAACAGGGGCTGGTAGCAACTCTATTAAAACTCTTTCTGGGTAGTCATTGGCAGGCCAGAGCATTACGATTGACAATGAGTTACCCTTTCCACCCTGGCGACAAGGGCTTGCGTGATTGCCGGTCGGGTACTCTTACAACTGTTCCCACGCCTATTGCGTGGGACAAGGTAAAACAAACCTACTATAGCCTAGCAAAAAGAGACCAGTGTATTTTGTTGTTGGCAATATGTGCAATTTCTTGGCATAAAAACGTTCACACAAGTAGCTTATTACAGCCAGCCTTCCATCTGATCAGAATATGCTCGCATTCATGCAGAACGCCTGGAATCAGCACTGATGCACCATGGAATATGACACCATTTCCAACCTCAGGAGCATACACTACTACGGGTACGTATGTGTGAGCGTTTTACGAAGATTGTAATTTAACTAGGGTGCGTTTCAACTTTGTGTGCTTTAGTAAAGCGGCGTCGTGGAGGCAACACTAGCGCTCGAAGACAGAATCAACGAATGCATTTGTGGTACCGAACGCCAGCCTAAATACCACAAGAGATATTCTGAGCATCGAAGTAAGTTTATAGGACCGGCAGCTGAAAGCGCGGCAACTGAAACGAAGGGTAGCCTACTGCTCAAGGCCTGATGCTAAGCTTTATTGTCTTTAAATTAGTGTCCGTAGCCTGCTGCTGACGCTACGACCGTAACACTGGCTTAAACTAGCCCAGTGGCGATTTTATTCTTCGCATCGTTGATTGGCTTTTGAAAATTTGTCGTGAGTTCTTGAGGAAACTTAGCCGCCCTACCTGCTGCAGCACTATGAATGTCATTGTAAAACAGCGATATCAGGATATAGCGGGAAACCACCGGAGTTGCAGCTTAGCGCCAAAATATGCTCGAGGCCGAATACGTCTTGCGGACTCACTGGCTGCAGTCTCTTGCAGAATGCCCGCAAAGTAGTGGCGAAAGGGCGAGTTTTTGAACTGTTGAGTACTTCCACAACCTTCCACCAAATTCGGTTGGGAGTGCCTGGTCACCTTCGCTCGACTGTGCGCACCTGAATCGAAGCACGTGCAGTAGGTGTAGTAAAGGCGATGGAGAGAATTAACCTCTTTGGGGGGGGGGGGGGGGGGGGTTAGAGGGAGTGAAATAACAGTGGAAAGGAGGGTCGTCCAATCGATGCCGCAGATTACCTAAACATCCAAGCGGAAGGTAAGGGTAGATCTTTCGCATGGAAAAAGTGGGTCGGTGTCAGGCGGCGTTCAGTTTCGAACACAGCAAGTACCACAATATCAGTGCGTACTAGATGTGCCTTGATATCTGGTTAACTGGAGTAAACTCTTTGAATGGTTTCGATTGTCAAATAGTGCAGTTAAAACGCCAATAATTGAACGCCATGGTAAGAAAATTTGTGAGCTTTCACAGTGCCTGAACGTTGTACTGGATTCATGCCATTACAGGCGCGGCAATATCGGCGAGTACTGCTTTGTCGTATCCAATGCACAGCACCACCGTTCATTCCGCAGAGCAGTATCCAAGTCACGCGGCCACGCAGGCAGAAGCAGCCACTTACGCAAACGACGGAAGGTGAGCTCAATGAATGAACATTTTATTTGAAGGGTGATGGCGAATTAGGGTGAATTGCCAGTGAAAGTGGCAAAGAGGACTTCAAGGTGGGAGTCGCATGCACTGCTAAGTATGGAGGATAAGCCTCAACGAATTATTGGAATTTCCACCGTCTTCTCGCTATATCAGAGTGCCACGTATCGCCACGCATCTTCCCGAGTTAATTTGTGATTAGCTATGCAAACAAACAGTACCACGGCCTGCTCGCTTTGGTACATGCTCGATCTGTATTATGATGATGATCTATAGGGTGGTTTAAAGTCTCGAAACCAGCTCTGATTATGAGAGACGCCGTAGTAGAGGTCCCCGAAAATTTCGACCACCTGGATTTCTTTAACGTCCACTAACATCGCACAGCGCACGGGCCTCGACATTTCACCTCCATCGAAATGTCGAGGCCCGTGCGCTGCCGTCGTGGCTGGGATTCACCCCCGCGACCTTCGGATCAGCAGCCGAGTGCTATCATCACTAGACCACCGTGGTCGGGCAAGAGATACGTGTTATGAGCGTGTTATTTCATGGTAAACAAGCAAGCAGACACATTATCGCATTGGTGTTGCGGCGTGAGATCACGTCACAGCTCGCACAGGACATGTTTCCGCCAGCCTCGATTTCCTTTCTACCCCCTTGCTATAATAGGCTACACAATACAATGCTGTTTTAGCCTTCCCCTTCCTCTTCCTCAATCTCACTTCCTTTGCCCACGTCCTTGGTGTACCATAATATACATGGATAGGCAAGTATCGCGGCTTTTTCTTTGAACCAGGCTCAGCAGCTGGCGTAGCTATTCGGTGGAACAACTACCTACCACCAAGGTGGACTGGGTTAGAAGCCAGATCGAACTCAGCTAGCGTTCTTGCAATGTATGGATAAAGTACTCGAAGGAATCAAGACGTACACTGCATATAAGTTGTTAAGATATGGTTCCGCGAAATGTTAAGTACGATCGAGGAATTGTTTCACTGTAACCATAGAGAACACTCAAGCCTTCTTTGCGTACTGCTCAGGCACATACTAGACATGTTTTCAAAGAACGAGAGACATTTCGCTCAAGATAGAATAGCTTCGCAGTTTTAAAATGCAGTCTTGCGCAACATAGCATCGTGGATGTAGTAAATTCTGGGAAGCCTGTTGTAAAATGCACCTAGAGCATGCGAGTTGAAATTCCGATAGCAAGTGACATCTTTTCCACCATATTTTACAATTCATTCCAAGCAACCGAACAAAGGTGCCTTTTAAATGCCGAGTCGATTGTTCAACTTTCACATACGGATCACGCTTTGTCAAACTACAGACTGGATACCCAACAGCAGAGATGCAATGAACAGGCGCTACCACCATATTCAATGTCTTCTGGAGGGATTAGCCATACTTTCTCGGTACGGTCGGTAAGGCTGTATACAAGTGTCGGTAGAGGCTATAAGGAAGTGCGCTGCCGGAGCATATTCAGGCACCTTCTTTCTGCGGCAGCAGCTTTTTCGGCTTAGTCGCATGATTCGTCATTCCTCCATCGATGGCGCTGCTCCGTAGAACACCGTTGCGGCAAATTTGAAAACGATATTCACGGCATGCTGACGAAGGTGGTTCAGCCTTGTAGCACATTAGGAATTACACCTGCATATTTATCATCTTTCTCGTGCGGTGTGTCTGTCCCTCCATTAGACATCCGCACTTATATGGTCGAACAGGGGCTTGTAGCAACTCTATTAAAACTCTTTCTGGGTAGTCATTGGCAGGCCAGAGCATTACGATTGACAATGAGTTACCCTTCCCACCCTGGCGACAAGGGCTTGCGTGATTGCCGGTCGGGTACTCTTACAACTGTTCCCACGCCTATTGCGTGGGACAAGGTAAAAGAAACCTACTATAGCCTAGCAAAAAGAGACCAGTGTATTTTGTTGTTGGCAATATGTGCAATTTCTTGGCATAAAAACGTTCACACAAGTAGCTTATTACAGCCAGCCTTCCATCTGATCAGAATATGCTCGCATTCATGCAGAACGCCTGGAATCAGCACTGATGCACCATGGAATATGACACCATTTCCAACCTCAGGAGCATACACTACTACGGGTACGTATGTGTGAGCGTTTTACGAAGATTATAATTTCACTAGGGTGCGTTTCAACTTTGTGTGATTTAGTAAAGCGGCGTCGTGGAGGCAACACTAGCGCTCGAAGACAGAATCAACGAATGCATTTGTGGTACCGAACGCCAGCCTAAATACCACAAGAGATATTCTGAGCATCGAAGTAAGTTTATAGGACCGGCAGCTGAAAGCGCGGCAACTGAAACGAAGGGTAGCCTACTGCTCAAGGCCTGATGCTAAGCTTTATTGTCTTTAAATTAGTGTCCGTAGCCTGCTGCTGACGCTACGACCGTAACACTGGCTTAAACTAGCCCAGTGGCGATTTTATTCTTCGCATCGTTGATTGGCTTTTGAAAATTTGTCGTGAGTTCTTGAGGAAACTTAGCCGCCCTACCTGCTGCAGCACTATGAATGTCATTGTAAAACAGCGATATCAGGATATAGCGGGAAACCACCGGAGTTGCAGCTTAGCGCCAAAATATGCTCAGGCCGAATACGTCTTGCGGACTCACTGGCTGCAGTCTCTTGCAGAATGCCCGCAAAGTAGTGGCGAAAGGGCGAGTTTTTGAACTGTTGAGTACTTCCACAACCTTCCACCAAATTCGGTTGGGAGTGCCTGGTCACCTTCGCTCGACTGTGCGCACCTGAATCGAAGCACGTGCAGTAGGTGTAGTAAAGGCGATGGAGAGAATTAACCTCTTTGGGTGGGGGGGGGGGGGGGGTAGAGGGAGTGAAATAACAGTGGAAAGGAGGGTCGTCCAATCGATGCCGCAGATTACCTAAACATCCAAGCGGAAGGTAAGGGTAGATCTTTCGCATGGAAAAAGTGGGTCGGTGTCAGGCGGCGTTCAGTTTCGAACACAGCAAGTACCACAATATCAGTGCGTACTAGAGTGCCTTGATATCTGGTTAACTGGAGTAAACTTATCAATTACGACAAGTGTACATTCATTGAGAGAAGAGCTCTTCGAATGGTTTCGATTGTCAAATAGTGCAGTTAAAACGCCAATAATTGAACGCCATGGTAAGAAAATTTGTGAGCTTTCACAGTGCCTGAACATTGTACTGGATTCATGCCATTACAGGCGCGGCAATATCGGCGAGTACTGCTTTGTCGTATCCAATGCACAGCACCACCGTTCATTCCGCAGAGCAGTATCCAAGTCACGCGGCCACGCAGGCAGAACCAGCCACTTACGCAAACGACGGAAGGTGAGCTCAATGAATGAACATTTTATTTGAAGGGTGATGGCGAATTAGGGTGAATTGCCAGTGAAAGTGGCAAAGAGGACTTCAAGGTGGGAGTCGCATGCACTGCTAAGTATGGAGGATAAGCCTCAACGAATTATTGGAATTTCCACCGTCTTCTCGCTATATCAGAGTGCCACGTATCGCCACGCATCTTCCCGAGTTAATTTGTGATTAGCTATGCAAACAAACAGTACCACGGCCTGCTCGCTTTGGTACATGCTCGATCTGTATTATGATGATGATCTATAGGGTGGTTTAAAGTCTCGAAACCAGCTCTGATTATGAGAGACGCCGTAGTAGAGGTCCCCGAAAATTTCGACCACCTGGATTTCTTTAACGTCCACTAACATCGCACAGCGCACGGGCCTCGACATTTCACCTCCATCGAAATGTCGAGGCCCGTGCGCTGCCGTCGTGGCTGGGATTCACCCCCGCGACCTTCGGATCAGCAGCCGAGTGCTATCATCACTAGACCACCGTGGTCGGGCAAGAGATACGTGTTATGAGCGTGTTATTTCATGGTAAACAAGCAAGCAGACACATTATCGCATTGGTGTTGCGGCGTGAGATCACGTCACAGCTCGCACAGGACATGTTTCCGCCAGCCTCGATTTCCTTTCTACCCCCTTGCTATAATAGGCTACACAATACAATGCTGTTTTAGCCTTCCCCTTCCTCTTCCTCAATCTCACTTCCTTTGCCCACGTCCTTGGTGTACCATAATATACATGGATAGGCAAGTATCGCGGCTTTTTCTTTGAACCAGGCTCAGCAGCTGGCGTAGCTATTCGGTGGAACAACTACCTACCACCAAGGTGGACTGGGTTAGAAGCCAGATCGAACTCAGCTAGCGTTCTTGCAATGTATGGATAAAGTACTCGAAGGAATCAAGACGTACACTGCATATAAGTTGTTAAGATATGGTTCCGCGAAATGTTAAGTACGATCGAGGAATTGTTTCACTGTAACCATAGAGAACACTCAAGCCTTCTTTGCGTACTGCTCAGGCACATACTAGACATGTTTTCAAAGAACGAGAGACATTTCGCTCAAGATAGAATAGCTTCGCAGTTTTAAAATGCAGTCTTGCGCAACATAGCATCGTGGATGTAGTAAATTCTGGGAAGCCTGTTGTAAAATGCACCTAGAGCATGCGAGTTGAAATTCCGATAGCAAGTGACATCTTTTCCACCATATTTTACAATTCATTCCAAGCAACCGAACAAAGGTGCCTTTTAAATGCCGAGTCGATTGTTCAACTTTCACATACGGATCACGCTTTGTCAAACTACAGACTGGATACCCAACAGCAGAGATGCAATGAACAGGCGCTACCACCATATTCAATGTCTTCTGGAAGAATTTACGCTGCAGACATCAATTACAGCGTCGCAGACACGGCAGTGGTGAATCAGAGGTGAGTCAGAAAGGAAGTGACATCTTTCCCTCTATCCTTTACATTTCACACTAGACAACCTAACAAGGCTGCGTTTTATAAGCAGAGTCGATTGTTCCGCTTACGCATCACCGTTCGTCACCCTACAGACAGGATACCCAACAGCAGATAGGATATGAACAGGCACTACCATCTTGTTCAACGTATTCTGCAAACATTTACGCCGCAGACATCAATTGCAGCCATGCAGGGACGGCGCTGTTGAATCGGAGGTGAGTCAGAAAAAAAGCGACTTCTCTCTTACCATCCTTTACACTTCTCCCCAGACAGCCTAAGAAGACTGCGTTTAAAAATGCCGAGTTCATTGTTAATCTTTCACTTATCACCCTTTGTAACTCTGCAGATTGGATACCCAACAGCATACAGACGATAAACAACCGCTACCAACAACTTCAATGTTACATGGTAATATTTACGCAGCAGACCTTAATTACCACGACGCAGACACGGCACTGTTGAATCAGAGGTGAGTCAGGAAGGAAGCGGCTTTTTTCTCACGATCGTTTACGCTTCACTACAGACAACCTAACAAGACTGCGTTTTAAAGACTGAGTCGATTGTTCAACTTCGACGCCCGCATCACCCTTTGTCACCCTACAGAGTGGAGACCCAACAGCGGACAGGATATGAAGAGGCCTTACCATCATGTTCAATGTATTCTGGAAATATTTACGCAGCTTCGCTTAATTACAGCGATGCAGGGACGGCGCGGTTGAATCATGGGTGAGTCAGAAATGAAGGGACTCCTTTCTCACCGTCCTTTACTCTTCACTCCAGACAACTTAACAAGGCTGCACTTCAAACGCGGAGTCCATTGTTCAACTTCCACTTACGTATTCCCCTTTATCACCCTGCAGATTGGATAATCAACAGCGGACAGAAAATGGACAAGTGCTACCACCATATTCAACGTTTTCAGGAAATATTTTCGCAGCAGCGCCCAATAACAGTGGGGTAGGGACCATGCTGGTAAGTCAGAGGTGAGTCAGAAAAGAAGGGGCTTCTATCTCACCGTCCTTTACACTTAACTCCAGACAACCTAACAAGGCTGCGTTCGAAACACCGAGTCCATTGTTCAACTTCGACTTACGAATTTCCCTTCGTCACCCTGCAGACAGGACATCCAACAACTGACAGGGGAGGGAGAAGTCCAACCATCACGTTCAACGTTTTCTGGAAACATTTTCGCATCAGACCCCAATAACCGCGGGAGGGGGACTACGCTGGTCGATCAGAGGTGAGTTCTCAATCCATGCGCCCTTGTCAACAAGAATAGAATTTTTTATGGTCTCTTAGGGCAAAGCAACCCGGCCATTTCTGTCATTTCGGTGTGTTCCTAACGATGTGTACCACTGGAAGCTTTTTGATAGGTTTTCGACTTTTATCGCGGTTTCGTGCTTTCTGGTAGGCTTTGTGGGTACGATACGTAACCATACGATGTACGATAGGTACGATACGTAATTAAACCGGGCCGATACGGTTACGATACGTAATCCATACGATGTACGATGTAATTGAGTTCTCGAGATATTTTAACAATGTGCGGTTTTTGAACGTGCAAAAAATCAACAAATTTCACGGCCCCAAACACTGTTTCCGTAAAAGCTAGACCGCCGAGCCCGGCGCAAGAACCGCGTCTTTTGGGGTCCGCAGCTGAGCACTTCGTAACCGTGAATGTCTGCTACGAACCTTCAAAAGCCAAGTAAAACACCCCTGCAATGCGCTGGAGGGGCGACACTCTCCACTCTAACCAATGTTCATATAACAAGATGATCAGCCCGTGTGTCTGGCTATTTTGACTACCTTTTTAAGAAACCGGGCTATGAGAATATTTACTGCAGTGTTCGATAGATTTGCTAGGATCATGATTCTTATCCCATGGCTTTATCCCGCAGTTGTGCAACACTGAATGATGGAGCGTAGTCTAACATTGTGCCGGAAATCCATTCATGAGACCAATCGTCCTCGTGCCTTAGCAATATGGGCACTCTCACCTCAATCCATTTTTTCGTTAACTGGGCAGTCGCTGAACAAGGAGCGGATTACTCGACAGACAGTGTGTTACTGTACACCGTGAACGATGGGCTACTGGTCGATGGACTACTGGTCATGCACTCTCGCTTATCGCTTTCGGTAACGCTTGGGCCTACCGCAAGTTTGAGAAATTGCTGAGCTCCGCCAACTTGGTTACTCCGTAAGGGTTGAAGCTTGAGCGCGTGAGCGACAATTTATTCTGGAGGTAGCGTACATAAACTGTTTTGTCAGCTCTCCTCGCCTCTGACCTTGTTTTCTTTATATTCAGCGCCCTGTGACAACGTGATAAATGTATTTCTTAGCATATACTCCACTCTTAGTTTCTGATACTCAGGCATTTAAACGTCTGGACTGGGAAGAAAAGGGCATTCGAATAGGCGGAGAATATCTAAACAATTTAAGATTTGCAGACGACATTGTGCTCTTTAGCAATGATGGTGACGAATTAGGCAGCACGATGGCAGTCCATCGATGTAGCGGAGCTAGCTCGCTGAACGAGGCTAGGTTCAATCGTCGGGGGAATGGAATTGCATGTCTCTGATATACAAGTAGGCGGCGAGTGTGCAAAAAAAGTGTGTAACAAAAGAGCGTAACAAACAAAGGAGTGTATGCTCACACGAAAAGGCTACGTAACACCTCGCTTAGTATTTCACACTGAGGGACTTGCATTTGTGCTACCCTTATCCCTCCTTCAAGAAAAATAATCGTGGGCAACTTGCACAGAGAGTGCCACGTTTGGTCACGGCGTATCTGGTGGCCTTACGTTCTTCCTGTCCCTCCTGCTCACCCTCACTTCCCCTTCCGAGCCTTTTTATATACATTGCTATGCATAGGTATGCTCTGGTTTGCCCTCCCCTCCAGTCTCTTATTTCCTTTCTACCCCCTTGCTATAGTATGCTACACAAGGCTATACTATGCTTTACTCTACATCTTCCTTTCCCTCCTCCTCAATCTCACTGCCCTTTCCCTCCTAATTGGTGTGCCATAATAAGCATGGACATGCAGTTATAGTGGTTATCTTTTGAAACAGCCTCAGCCGCTGTCGTAGATCCTTGATGGAACACCTGCCTGCCACCCAAGCTGCCTTGGTTAGATGCCAGATCGAACCCAGCGGGCATTCTCGCCATGTTGGGATAAAGAAATTAAAGGAAGCAAAACTTTTATTGCAGATAACTTGTTCTGATCTCGTTACGCGAAATGTTAAGTAGGACCAAAGAATCGTTTTAGTCACCATAGAGGACATCCAAGCCTTGTTTCCGTGCCCCTCAGGCACATACTAGATATGTCGTTTCAACAAACGAGAGATATTTTTGCTCAAGCTAGAATAGCTTCTCTGTTTTAAAATGCAGTCTCACGCGACATAGCAGTTTCGAGTTGGTAAATCCTGGGAAGCGTACTGTAAGAGGCACCTAGAACATGTGAGTTGAAAGTCAGAGAGGAAGTGAAATCTTTTCCACGATCTTTCACACTTCACACTACCTGACAGGGCGGCGTTCTAAACTCCGAGCCGATTGTTAAACTTTGACATATGCATTACGCTTTGTCACCCTACAGACTGGATACCCAACAGCAGATAGGCAATACACAGGCACTACCATCATTTTCAATGCCTTCTGGCAGCATTTACGCTGCAGACGTCAATTACAGCGTTGCAGAGAGGGCAGCGTTGAATCAGAGGTGAGTCAGAAAGGACGTTACTTCTTTGCCACTATCCTTTACACTTCACTCCAGACAACCTAACAAGGCTACGTTTTATACTCCGAGTCGATTGTTCCGCTTCCGCTTACCCTTCGATACCCTACAGTCTGGATACCCAACGGCACATAGGAAATGAACAGGCGTTACCATCATGTCTAATGATTTCTGCAAATATTTACGCAGGAGATCTCAATTACAGCCATGCAGGAACGGCATTGTTTAATCAGAGACGAGTCAGAAAAGAAAAAAAAAGGACTTCTTTTTCACCATCCTTTACACTTCTCTCCAGACAACCTAACAAGGCTTCGTTTAAAACACCGAGTATATTGTTGAACTTCGATTTACGCATACCCCTTTGTCACCCTGCAGACTGGATATCCAACCGCCGACAGACGATGGACATGCTGTACCATCGCGTTCAACATTTTCTGGAAACATTTTCTCAGCAGACCCCAATAACAGTGGGGCAGGCACCGCGCTTGTGAATCAGAGGTGAGTTTCCACACCATGCCGTTTATGTACCTCTTGCCAACCAAAATAGAATTTCCTGTTTTTTTTTGTGCAAAGCAACACGGCCATTTTTGCCATTTCGGTGTGTTCCTAACAATGTGTACCATTACACGCTTTTTGATAGGTTTTCGAAAATTTATTGGGGCTTCTTGCTTTCTGGTAGTCTTTATGGTTACGTATCACAAACGCGACCTTATTACGATGGACGACGTAATTGAGTTCTCGAGATATTTCAGCAATGTGCGCTTCTTCAACGTGCACAAAAATCAAGTTGCAGGGCTCCTAAAGCTGTGCCTCCGTAAAACTAGACTGCCGAATCCCGCGTAGAAACCGCGTCTTTTGTGGTCGGCAGCTGAGCACTTCGTAACCGTGAATGTCTGCTACGAAACTTAAAAAGCCAAATAGAAGATCCCTGCAGCGGGTTGCAGGAGCGACACTCACCACGTCCATCAATGTTCATATTATAAGACGATGAGCTCGTGCGTCTGGCTAGCTTGACTTATTTCTTAAGAAACGGGGTTATAATATTTACTGCAGTGTTCGCTAGATTTGCTAGGATCATTTTTTCTCATCCCGTGGTTTTATCCCGCAGTTGTAGAACACTGTGGCTGAGGCAGCATCGCCTAACGTTGTGCCGTCAAATTCAACTTATGCCTCATGCATTAGCAATATGGGCGCTTTAAGTTCATCCGGTTTTTTCGTTAACTGGGCAGTCACTGAACGAGGAACGGATAACTCGACAGACGATCTGTTACTGTACACCGTAAACATTAGGAAATAATTGACGGACTACTAGTCAGGCGCCCTGTCTTATCGCTTTCGGTAGTGCTTTCCCCTATCGCAAATTTGAGAATTGCTGAGCTCCGCCCACTATCTAGGTCCGTAAGGGTTGAAGCTTGAGCGCATGATCGAGAATTTATCCTGGAGGTAGCGTAAATAACCTCTTTTCTCAGAGCTCCTTGCCTCTGACCATGTTTTCCTCTATATAGCCGATATCCACAAAACTCGAGAAAGCCTCCCAAAAATATTGCCCCCACCTCTCCGAAGAGAATCGTGAGGAAATGCGAATTCATTTCTTGCGCCGAGAGCACACCATCGCCTTGAGAGGCGCCGAGTCAGCGAACGGTCGAGAGAGGCGCGCGCTTCACTCCATTTGTATATAGGTGCGAGCGAGCGAACGGGAGAGTGGGGCGCAGGGAGGAGAGAGCGAACGGCGAGAGAAGGAGCGGCGAAGCACTGC
Source organism: Hyalomma asiaticum (assembly GCA_013339685.2). Classification (NCBI taxonomy): domain Eukaryota; kingdom Metazoa; phylum Arthropoda; class Arachnida; order Ixodida; family Ixodidae; genus Hyalomma; species Hyalomma asiaticum. The sequence continues at coordinate 31,136,529 of CM023491.1, read as the reverse complement.
ACCTACCCTCTCCTACACTCCCTCGCACCACATGCTCCGGTTGCTAGGGGCGAGGATAAGCATCGGATCGACATCCTGATACATACATACATACATACATACATACATACATACATACATACATACATACATACATACATACATACATACATGTGGATGGATGGATAATGTCATAACACCAATAACTTGCTTGACATCCTGACACCACCTAACTTGACAGTCGTGACACCCGTCAGGACAGTCAAGCTGTCCTGACGGCTTTCACGCATGGAATACGCATGGAACTCGCTTGAAGTTTTTCAAAGGCATTGTTCAAGGCTTGTCGCATTTAGCATTCGGAAAACGGTATGTTCAGAAATCATGTGACTGACACGCGTACTTGTACAACTATCTACGATGTGAGCGATGAGCTATTGAGCCGAAATAATTCTTTAGTGTGCTTGCTGTTCTTCTGTCGCAGTTTTCCTGGTGCCAGCGGGGAAGAATCAAGCGAGCTGCAAGGAACCATGGACGGTAGTGCAGCTCTCGTGTGCGACATTTGCAAGTTCGCATTCAAAGGGACTGATGACCTTGAAAAACATACGAGCGACCACGTGGCCGGAAAACGCCACCAATGCAGCACCTGCGGTTCGCTGTGGCTTACGCCTTTTTCCCGAGACAGGCATCTGCGTAAACACACCGGCGAAAAGCCATTTCAGTGCAGCGTGTGCAAGAAAAGCTTTAAATATAAACAGACCTTGACTAGGCACTTGAGTAATGGTCATGAAATTCAACAGCCATTCAAATGCAGTGCCTGCGGGTGTTCTTACACCAGCAAGACATATCTAGACCGTCACATCGCGAGGTGCGAGAAAATGAATGCGAAATCGACACCGCTGTAAAGTAGTCTTTCGCTAGCAGCAAACAAGACCGCGTTTTGTGTGGCACCAGTTGTGTTTTAAGTGGCAAGAATCGATTCAAGTATGAACCCTATGACAAGCATTAAATGCGCTCATTTTATCTATTTTGACTAGAGCTGCTGAACAGCGGAGATAAAGATCATGTTTTCCTGGTTAGCTATGGACCAAGTGTACATAACCTGTTTTATAAGTTTTACCAATAAAAACGGTGTTTTCGGTACCTCCAGCAATCAGGGTGTTTTTCTTTTCGAGAAAGATGAAATGTTAACAAGACATTCAGAGGACAGAAGAATTGAGTGATTTGGTTGAATCTCGGAGTGTTAACTACGGATTAGCAATCTATGCAGCGTCTCGATACTGTCCCAAAGTCTGTGGCTGCTGTTTCCGCAGGCCGTTCCTGCCAAATATGAAGAAATGATCTTCACTCACTAAAGTGATACAATCCTCATAATCAGCCGCACAGCATTCTCTTGTCGTCGCTCATACCAGTTGTGCTTGGCCCACGGAATCGGGTGTACGCAACACATGTTTGGATCTTCTAGAACCTATGTAAACGAAGGGTAAACTAAAATAGACGCGCGTAATGCCGGGAATGCGGTAAGTAGACATACGTTAAAGGCGTGAATGATGGGATCGAACCCACAACATTGTACCGGTGAATCAAGTTTTGTGCACCTCACCACAGTGCATTTCCTCCAGGATTGGTCAACATTTCTATGTTTGCAGGTTGACTCAAGACAACCAGCTCAAAGAGGCCGGGTTTAAGGCAAGAAGCACCGGTTGCGATTGAAATGTGCACATATAAGCACATTGGCCCTCATGCAACCTACCAAGCTTTAGGTAGGTTGCATGAGGGCAACCTACCAAGCTTTAGCATTGAACACATGTCCTCGAGGTTCCAAGCAAGCACGCTACCACTGAGCTACGGCTCTCTCACCCGTTTGGCATATATGGAAGTAAACCCGCTGCACCAGCAGTCGTGACGATAGTGGATGCGCAATATGAATTCCGTTTCTGATGTGCGATAAGCACTATCATAGCAATACAGATTACTCCCATTCGGTATGCTTTTGCTTAACTTTATCGATTCCGTAGGAATACTTCAACAAACCACGCTAACGATAGTGCATTTTTCTTTGACAAAGCAGATGTCCGTGGTTTGGAGTAACGTGGGTCCCTGTTACATTCTATCTGGAGGCACCATTCAGTGGCCACGGTCGTGTCGACTTTCTCGGTTGGCCCATGTTCAAAATACCCATGATTGGGTAAACACGCTTGCACAGAAGCCTTGGTCCTACTCGCACCAGCTGTCTCAACGCCAAATAATTACATTCGTCATAGGCTCGTTCACTGCTTTGCATGACACCGATTCGCAAAGTGCGTGTGGTCTGCTGGACTTTAATTTGAAGTAACGAAAAAAAATGAGGACACTAAAACATATTAAGCTGGCTGCATCTACGTAATGCGCATGCTTTGAAAGTGTGGCTACTCTTAGTTAAAACACTCGGTAGTTGTTGACGTATAGAGAGGAGCATTTTATGGGGACTGATATATTATTATAGCTGTTCCACGCACTGCTATCGCCACCAAGTGGTGTGTTTCTCTGACAAGGGCGCGGCTTTTTTTTTTTTTTTTATTACGGCCAGAGCTTTAACCGACTCCTGAGAAGCCAAACCTGGTCATCCCTCTTTGACCTTTGTTGCCTCACTGGTGTGTTTCTCTGACAAGGGCGCGGCTGTTTTTTTTTTTCTTTATTACGGCCAGAGCTTTCACGGCCTCGTGAGAAGCCAAACGTGGTCATCCGTCCATGACCTTTAAACGTTGCCTCACGGGCGGTGGTGTCAAAGGCTCCGACTCGCGTCCAATGCATGTGCCAAAACTGGCATGGATGGACACAAATGCACAATTAACATTACTGATGCGTCGTGACATCCGTAACGTGCTTGACTTTCACGCCACGATCAACTAACTATAAGGACAACCACCCATGCACACCGCACTGGTAAACAGACGAGGCTGCAACGTGGGATCATGGTGGTTCCTCAAACAGTGGTTACGCGTTTGTTTCTTGACCACGTTATGCACGTCCTTAGCTACAGTTTCTCACAATGTTTCTTTCAAATGTCATGCATTCGGCTTTGCGGTATTGCCATCATAGAGGAGTAAATGAGCGGTTCGTTGTATTAGTGCGGAGGGTTCGTGAAAGTCTTCTGAATTATTTTAAGCCAGTGTGTTTCGGGTGCGTTTTTTTTTTTTTGAGCAATTCGCCTACGCATACACAGCTCCATTTTTAAATGTTGCCACGCACTTAATCTAGCTGCAGCATGAAGAAGACGAGGGCACTCTAGTCCACGTGTCAGTTCAATCATTTTCTGTTGCTCTATGCTACAGCTTATTTCTTGCTCCAAAAATCTTTCCTGCCGTTTGTATCAGCTCTACACTCCCAATCTCTTCAACTTATTTTAACTTGCCCAACATTATTGAGCGTATGTAGGGCCCGTCATTTCGTCTAAATACTTGGTTCTTGGCCGTTCCCGCAGAGTCGGTGTGCGCCATCCTGTTCAGTTTATATCTACATCTACATCTTCTGTTGTTCGAATAGTCTACTTTTGGAGTACAGCAACAGGGATGTTTGTTCTGCAATCATAAATTTATGGTAGAAATGTGAGTCCTTAGAGAACTTTCGCTTGTTTCCCATGTCCCCACATTGAATTAAAATAAATAACTTTCGCTTGTGTAAGACTGTCTACGATCCCTGTGCGCGGTCGAAGTTCCGCTGATGCCTACTTGCGACTAATATTCACGTGTCCTGAATATACCGATCCCACCTCTTCGCCTTACATTCACCAGATTGCCGCTTATGCATCCCATAGCTTCGTAAAGACAGCTTTTAACTTTCGTGTTGTACCGATTCCTATCACAGAGTGACCTATCACGCATTTTTGTGTGTTCTCCGTCCACACATATTTCAAGGACTCCTTCTAATGAGGCGCATCTGGATTTCGTCCAAATAAACAGTCCGCGACGCTGTGCGTCTCATTTAGCTGTTGTGGCGATACCCGACAAATGCAAAAGGTACGGACCGTGAAAAAGCTGACAACACTCAAGGTGCTGCTTTGTTTCGAAAGAAAACCATTCTAAAAGCATTCATTCCCATGGTTTCTGTGCATCTGTGACATATAGCGTGAGAAGAGGTGCTCTGTCTAGACAGCCGACGAAAGTTCTGTTTTCCTCAATGCAAATAAAAACAACACCCAAGGAAGATTGCAGTGAATGCAAAGACAAAACTAAAGTTCCTTGCTCGCGAACGGTCTTAAGATAACGGAAAGACAATGGATCCTATCTGCTGACACGTTTCGACGAGAATAAAAAGAAAAGGAACCTCTTACTCGTACTTCAATGTCAGCCCCTTAAAAATTAGGAACGCTGGCTTTCCCGTTTTAAAAGAGAAGTTAGCTCGATAATGCGCCAAGTAAAAGAAGGAGACTGCCAGGGATTGATTTACATTAAATTGTGTCCCCGGAACTTTCGAGAAAGCAGCCGCCCCAAAATGGTACACGTGGAAAGAGAAGACAGCACTCGCGAAGAGAACAGCAGCGTGCCTGCGTGTGTGTGCCATGCATCGATTCACGCTGTACATTAAGCGAGTTTCCTCTACTGCTGTTGATTGCTGCTGCACGGCAAGTCCTTTGCGCAAGCGAATCACGCACACGTCTTCAATCAGTTTGCCCCAGTATTGTGCAAGGCGCTGGCGCGGCAACATCGTCCTCTTGTCAAGTGAGGAAGTGCGCCATAACAGGTAAAAAAAATCTCTCGTAGAAGAAAACCTTACGGCAATGGCATGATGACATTTGGTGGCAGTTATGTTGCGTGGGATATACTTCGAGAATCACTATGCGTAGCAGATGCGCTGTTTCACGAAATAACATATTATTCATGGTTTTTACGTTCGAAATTCCCGGTAGTATTATGCAGGACGCCTCAGTAGATGTATCCGAAAATTTCGAGCACTCGGGATTGTTGAGCTTGCCTTGATGTAGCGCAGTACGCAGCCCTTACAGCACTCCGGCCTTCACCGGAATGCGACACCGCCGCTGGTGGGACCGAACCCGCGACCTTCGAGCCAGGTGCCAAGCCCCGCCACTAGTCTGCCACATTGCCGGCTACTGTTTTCACCACAGTAGATAATAGTTTTTATTACCTGTGCACAAAGATAATGAACAAGCGTCCGAACTTTACAGCTCAGGGTATGTAACATTAAGATATTGCGAAGTGTCAAATAGGCGGGGATTCGCTTTGTGACTCTCTTAGTGATTAGTAAATCTCTCGTATAACTTGTATTGGCCGAAACTCAATGTCACCCCATTCGTTTTTAGCCACCTCGGATCCTAAAAAACGACTGCATTAGATTTCTAACAAGCATGGAAAACATCGTTGGACTTGGACACTTTATGAACATTCAGCAAAGCTTCAACCTTAAGGATTTTCGTATACCTGCTTTGTTGTTTCCTCTTGTTGCGGAAAGCTACCTGGCATAACGAAGCCGAGGTGAATCTAGGGCTCCAGTTCAACCTACCGTATAGGCCCGAAAAGAACCTTATCGGGAGAGATAATCCAGTTATCACTACGCATGCGCACTTCGGCGGATCCAAAAAAATGCAAGAATCGACGCTACGCGCACCAACAAATGAGGAATTTAACTATGCCAAAGCTTTTGATATTCAGCCACGTTTTGCGAGTAGGATAAACGTCTTTGTGCAAGCTTAGCACAAGCACCATCAGCACAACAGCTGATTCGCCCCGCCGCAGTGGTCTAGTGGTTATGACACTCGGCTGCAGATCCGAGGGTGGCGGGATCGAATCCCGGTCGCGGCGGCTGCATTTAGATGGAGGCGAAATGTTGAGGCCCGTGTGCTGTGCGATGTCAGTTCACGTTAAACAACCCCAGATGATCGAAACTTCTGGAGACCTCCACTACGGCGTCTCTCATAATCAGAGCTGGTTTTGGGACGTTAAACCCCACAAATGATTGATACGCTTATTTACGTTATACATAATATGGGAGACAGCTGTGGACGAGCGATAGCTTGCTTGCTTGAAACTTGGTTGCCTCGGGTTCTGTTCCTGCAGAATCAGTCAGCGAACACTTTCGCCAAAGCAATGGCCTCTCGAGCAAAGACTATTTACGACGAAATTGGTCGCGCTATAGATCTTTAGGTTGCCGGTGTGAATGCGCCCTCGAAATTGCGTGATGTGAAAAAAAGGGAGGGAAAAAGAAACACAAAAACAAGGAGGATTGGCATTTAACAGCTGCAATTTCTTAATGCTTAAGCAATTTGAAATGGTTGAGAAATATTAATGAAAACAAGTGGCGGGTAAAGCGCCACATTTCTATAAGAGGAATACAGTTCAAAATCATTTCCGACACTGATAGTAGTGCTATTGGAGCGCTTCTCTGGCGGAGTGGGTGGCGACCACGACTGCCACAGCGGAGCGGTTCCCTTCGCTTGCACGTCCGCTGTTAAAATCAGGTTCGTGCGACTCGAGTCCCAGAGCCCGGCGACCGTGTAGTAACTATGCAACGTGGAAACATGCTAATCGTGGTGACGAATTTATAGGTTCTATAAGTTTGTTGGATTATACGACGTTGGCTGCAAGTCCCGCTGTGCTACCCATAACATTCTCATCTCTCGCTGTCAACGGAAGGATCTGCGTCGCCGAGCGTGTGAATAGACGCTCGTGATGGAGTTCGGTGGCTGAAAAACTTTAATAAGGTCTGGCGAGGCGCTCGTCAAGACGATAGCGCGGGATTATTAGTGCAAAAGCATTGTTAGATTCGTAAGCTCAAGATTACAGCTTCCGATGTTCAGTTGCGAACATGAATGACGGCGGAGTTCATGCGACTGTATGATGAAATGACGACGTGATATCATTGTTACGTCGTACGTGGACAGGCGATGATTCCAACTGCCTGGTTGCGCCGCTTCACGTCAGGTGCTCCGATTGATGTGACTTGAATTATTCCGTGACAACCCTAATTCATTTATTAATTCTTTGTGTTTTACGTTCCAAACCAGCTATGATTATGAGAGAGGCCGTAGCGGAGGGCGATGGATATTTTGACCACTTGGGGTACCGTAACGTGCACTGACAACGCACAGTAAACGGGCCTTAACGTTTAGCCTCCGTCGAAATTCAGCCGCCGTGGTCGGCATTCGATCCCGCGAACATAGGATCAGCAGCCGAGTACTATAGCCACTAGACCACTGTGGCGGGGCACTCCTAAAAATGAGTCGATGATTGCTCTGCAAGAGAAAATTTCGTGGTATAAGTGCGAATCTAATCTGGCCGTCGGCAGTGCCAGCACGGTTTCCCACGCTTATTTCACAACATCGCAACAGCTCAGCTACGGTATACTAAAGGCACGCTTAGAGATCACGCGATACCACACGACACGTCCCCACAATGCGCCTGGTCATAGCTGCTTTCGTATTCCCACATGTGAGCATTCTTACTAATATGCCTACTTTTGGCCGTATGAGTGTGAAAGCTATCATGATGGCCCAAGCTTGTTTTTCTTGCACTTCTTCCCAATCTTTCGAGGCCTTCCTAGCGCATACGCGATGAGATGCTACATCAATGTGTGCAGTCTATGTACAGTGCTTGCTCCTTGTAAGCTCCACTTTACGTGTCGTGCCGGGAATCGACTAATACTCGTAATTCCGGGACATACGGTTTCCCACGTCGCATCGGACTCCGGGTTGTACCACCTCGTCAGCCACAGGCACAGCCACAACCAACGTACCTACACTTCATGTGCAGATGGAAGGACTTCTTTCGTTGCCTGCTCCGGTGTAGCTGCGCGTTCCGCTGTTGCTTTCAAGGGAACCATATACAACCGTCGATGTCCCCAGAATATAAATGATGACATGGAAATGATCTTCGCAATATAGTTCACTTCACTATAGGTATCATTAGACAGTTATACATATTTTATGCATGCACCGAAGACGGTAATAAAACAGTTATGGTACGGCCAACATTATTGCTCCCTTGTTTTTCCTAGAATGACCAGCGACAAGAGTGATGAGCCCTGCCTTTTCGGAACCGACTGCATGTATTAGCCTTCTACACTCAAAAGAATAGGTGACAACATGGCAAACAAGTACTTATACGTATCGACCTGTTCCGAATTTTGGAATTGAGTTTTTACGAAATGTGGGTGAAAATCTTTGCCTCCAGTCAGCCCAAAGGTGCCCTGCCATTTCTGATGCTCGTGTCGCATATACACGACCTTAGCAACTTCTTCCAAGAATCACTTCGTTTTCATAGCAATATCGCAATCACGTTGCCATTACTTCAGCTCGCACGTGCTTTGATAGAAGTCGAACTAGGCTTGAGAAGGCGTTGGCGATGACCCACCTTATATATCTGGCATAGCTAATTCCATTAGTGCTCTATATGTAACAAAAGTTCCAATAGACGTCATTGCTTAACGTTCCCTTTCTTTAACAATTAATAAGTGGTATAACCTCATTCAGTGTGAAAATACTAGACCATTCGTTCTCGGCAAAGACTGCCTTCATTTGCGCGAGCCTTGTTTCCTGTGTTCCATTATGTGTTCCATTATGTGTTCCATTATATTCCATTATGTTCCATTATGTTCCATTATGTTCCATTATGCGTTCCATTATGTGTTCCATTATGTGGCCTCCCATTTCGGGCCGTCGGCGGTGATCACTTTAACATGAAGGACACCCTTCTCTTTCTTTTGCTATTGGGGGCACATTGTCGCGGAAAGGTAAAGCCCACGCGATGAGGTCTGCTTTCCGTCGTCCAGCACAGAACGCTCTCGCCTTCTTGATACCCACCGCAAAACTTGCAGCCGCATCGAAGCTCATTACCTCCCCAAAGTCGGAGATCTTCAAGAAAGTAACTGACGTTGTTGTAGTAGACAGCGCCAAATTTCCAATGACACCTAAAAGACTTTAGCTAATGTAGCTGTCGTTGCTGTTTATCGTGCCTGTTCTTCTTCTTTTGACCTTCTCCCTCTTAAAGCACATAACACTCCTTCCTCATCAGCGTTTTCTTCTTCCTCTTCCTCACATGGCACGACAGACCCTCTACACGGGTGATGCAAGCCATGGCTGGGTAAAACCATGCCTGAACTACTCTCTCTGTGCCTTCTATGCCATCGCCAACCGTGCGGCATACAACAAATTCTGCCGCCGCCCCGTTTAGAGGCGCAAAAAAAGAAAAACTGTGCGCTGGATGGCCAGCAAATTATACACAACCCGGCGCGGTGCTAAAAGAAACCGGCCTTTCACGTTGCTATGGCACGCTTGGACAGTCGTCAGGTCAAACAAAAACTTTGACGAAGAACACAGAGCACGCGACAGGTTAGTCGCCATGCGATTTAGTGACGTTACATTTGGCGTTTTGTTAGCCATCGCTTCTCGACCGTTTTCACGCGACCAGTCCCGCAAGACTCGAAGACTCGAGGTAATTTTGTTTTAACGCGGCTTTTCCACGAAGCACTTTTCTTTCTTACATCGCGGAAAGATCCGAAAGAAAACATATCCTCGGCTGCTGGTGTTCGAGGGAGCGATAAAAGACGGCGGGCTACCAATCACGCCAACGCTTCTATCGTGAGGAGTCTTCCATGTGTCAATGGCTCCCTGACGCATAAAAATCGGAAAAATATCGAGCTTGGACGTGCAGAACGCTAGACATTTGCGATAAGGCCCGCAAACACGGCAGGTTTAACGGCTGAGATGGACCATTTTTAGAGTGACGACACTCCCGCCTCTTTCCTCCTACGCCAATCATACGGGCCGCAGTACACGGAGCGCAACTGGTATTTGAGATTTGAATTTTTCAGCAGCTAGTTGCGTCCAGGTATAAATGATGGCCAACGTGGACAGCGCATCCCCTTCGGAACAAAAAATAAATCAGTTTTTAGACACCTAAGGCATTGTCTCGTGGTCATGACAATGAAGGATGCAGCAGAACTCAAGGCGTTATCAGACGGACTGTTCATTTCGCTAACTTGTGCCCAATAAAGCAAGTGAAGTCCCACTGCAAGACAGAGGCGTGAATAGTAACCGGTCAATGCTAAAACCCGACGAGCGGGGAAGTGCGTCTGCTTCACGCATTCGCCGCAGGGCGTTTCTGGTATTATCACTGATGTTCCCGAAGGCACACAAAAGTGCGTGTCGGGCATGCAAAGTTTGCAGAAGAGTCGATGCCATTTTCGAAACAGAATGGAAGAGAACCTCTGCGTGTCACAAGAAGGTGACAACGGTGCTTGTCGTAAACAAAACAAAACAAGTGTGCGTGTCAATCTCTTCAGTTTCACGAAAGCATTGCGCCTCAGTTCCTGGATGAGGCTCAGGAAAAGCCGACGCAAGAGATCCATCCGTCGACGACTGCGGGTCAGCAGGTCGACCCAGTTCTCAGCACTGGCTTCTCTTGTGGCGAGATTTCATTTCATACACAATGCGTGTCGTACAAGCTTCAAGCAGGAAAAGGTGCATTCGCGAGAAAAATCCTCAAAGTGTAAAATAGTGGATTCGTATTACTAAAAAAATTTGCGCTGTGTTATAGTAAAAGAACATTCAAGCTAGGTCCCGCCACTGGAAATATCAATACAGCGAAGCCCGCCAGCTACTGCCTGTGAATCATTTATGAAAGACGGCGCTCGGTTTTATATATATCGTGAGACTAGTAAGTATATTCCGTGCCACTTTCCAGCGTTCACGGATATAAGTATCTGTGTTGTTATTCAAACTCGCTAGACAGTTGTGAAATATACGGTATGCAACTTAGAGCAGTAAGTAGCTGGCCAAAAATGCTATCGGTACCTTTCGTGCGCAAACACGCACGAAGGGTACCGATATTGATTTCTTCTGTCAATGTCCGTTTGTGTATTTCTATCTGTATGTTATTTTTTTCTGTTTTTTTTTCTTTTGACGATACATAACTTCAGTATCAGTTACCATACATGCGACAAAATGCGCATATTCTTTCATGCCATATGCACTATGCGTTAGTAGCATTTCGAATATAATGGTTACAGTGCAGTTACGTAGTATTGTGATTATCAATGTAAGTGTTGGTATTATTGCTGTAAAAAGGTACTCAGTGCGTAGAATGCCGCTATCGCTTTCTTGTTCTTTGCGTAGTATGTATGCATTCTTTTTTGTATGTATTTGTATGTATTCATCTTTGTATCCCCACTCCTGCTTACAGCCTTGTTAGGCTAGCAGTACCTTACAAATAAATAAATATACGTCACAAATAATTCTCACGGCTGCCGCGTTTTGAGGCGAGCAAAATGCGAGAGCGACCGTTTGCTCACATGTGTGCACATGTTAGAGAATTTCACTTTGTTGAAATTCTTCGAGACTTAATTCAATTCTGGCACTACCACATCTGTCATTTCATACCGGCGGTTTTTTCAAGCTAAACCCGAGAAGTTACTGCGTAGAACATTCATAACGCTACGAAATTTGAGTCGAATGCTCGGACAGAAGTCATTGCGGCTGGGGAATAACGTCGACGTCTGTTATATGAACAAAAGCAGTTCTGCTTTATCCCACGCTTCATGTTTCTTCGCCTGTATAAATCGGATCAATCATTGGAATGAGACAGGAGTGTAAATACCTTGAAACTATTTATTTGTTGTGCACAATCCAACAATTCGCGTATCTCACGCAGGTGTACACCTTAACGAAGAAAATTAGAAAGAGGAGAAGGCCCACTAGCTTTCCAGGAAGACGATCACCGGATCGGTCATGAAAAGTACCATCACTGCAGCATTTTTGACTGTCGTTTTGGTGGCCGTGGCGGCTCAGGACGCGCTGCATTTCGGTAAGTCTAGCAACCATGACTTGACTACATGCTTCATACACGCCTCGTAGAACACGCCGTAGCAACACAATATGATTAAATAAAAAAATAATAATACTAATTCGCCGTATTCTACGTCGCAAAGTCACGATATGATTATCAGGGAAGTCGCTGTGGACGGCTTAGGAAATGTACGCCACCTGGAACTAATGCGGCCACGTCCCATTGATAAAGGAAAAGACATAGCCTTGTGTAGTATAGTACAACAGAGGGGTTGCGAAGGGGGATTGCTTGTAACGTGTGCCACTCGCTGCCTTCTTTCGACCTACAATAGACTACGTCGTACAACCACCAAGGACAGCGACAGGTGTCTCTAGGGCGTTTTTTACGATGAAGTGTCTCCAAGCGTAGCGCTGCCGCGCGAAGCAGCCATCCCCTAACCTTTAGACAACACATGCGCCTCTATTAAAAGAGATTTACAAAGCTCTGTGGGCATCAGTGAGCTGCAACGGCAGCGCACCCAGGGGAGGAGAAAATGGGAACTCTAGTTCGAACCAAATCTATTACGTTAACAAAGACTGTTTGGGTGGTCTTGTTGGCAGCGTTGTGGTGAACTTGGTAGCGTTCTCTCTAGTTATTTTTCTTCATTCTATTTCAGTCTGTGTAAGCTATGGCCCACTGAGGTGGGTCTATAGTTCTCAAATACCGTACACATACTCATGTGAGCTCGAAAAGGAACCACGCAAACTTGGCAGTTTTACGTTCAGTGATCTATCTTTTAAACGCATTTCGGGTGAAACCTTGCAGTCGTCCGCTTTTAGCCGAAGTGCATGAAAGTTACTCGCGCAACGCAAAGGCTCAACGAACTGTACACGCCATTGGAAATTTGGAGACATTGGCAAAAAAAAAATGAAATAAAAGGGAGAACCTGAATCACTTGCCTGGAACCGTCACGATGTGACCATGAGACATTTTTCTTTCACTGTGATTCTGTTGCACAGCATGTAAAAGCTACCATAAAGAACGCTAACTTCCACTGAACTTTAAAAGGAAACAGAAAGCTAGGCTAGAAAGTTTAGCGGTTGCAGACGAGGACAGAACGAAGACGTTTACGATACAATGTGCTTGTCAAAGATTTCCTGTCCTTGTCCAGCGGCGCTAGATATGTTTTCCAAGTCAGGATACTAACAGGCCGAACATAATAAAACATAGCATTGAAGAAATGCAGTGCGCATATCTTTGTACGCGGGCCACTACGTCTTCGACCGTGGCGCACAGAACAGTGGCAGCGCAGTGAGGCATTTGCTTGTATTTTCATTTGCTTCTATTTATCTATAGTAGTTTTTATATTTGTTGTGCTCCTTATTTGTAATATTTGTCTTTTTTTAGAAATCTGACAGATAGCTTGACAAGTATGCTTGCTTTACTCCATGAGCATACACACTGTTGTCGGTTATAGTTTATGTTGTTCTATTATATCATTTCTTTCGTCTTTGCAGCTTCGTTTGCTGATGTGTGTGCATAGGTCGGCGCACTCACTCGTGAGTGCACTCACTCACACTCACTCGCACTCATTTCATAGACGCGAGTGCGAGTGCGAGTGAGTGCCAGTGAGTGTGAGTAGAAGTGAGTGTGAGTGCGAGTGAGTGCGGGTCCTGGAAAAATTATGGTGAGTGAGTGTGAGTGAGTGTTCTCCCACACTGCCGACCTACGTGTGTGTGTACAGTCGCCAAGTCGCTCGCAGGCTATTTAACACAGCTTCTTCTTGCCTGACCTCCAGTAACGTTATTTACATTGCTGCGAATAAATTTATATTAAGATATTTGGAAACTGATATTCTTGAAAGATTACGCAATCGCAAATCCCGTTCCTCCTCGCACAACGTTCTGGAGTTAGACACATGGACACTTGCGAAGGTAACGCGTTTTCCATTTCTCGCTTTGCCACGATTGCAGTCGTTGTGGTGGAGAAGGGCAACGACGTGGCGAAGATCATGATAACCGAGACACTCAACAAGGCCGCTGATGCAGGTGTGACTTATTCCCTCGTCGAACTAGACCCCGAAGAATTCAAAGCCAGTGACGGTAAGCCTGTGTTGCCTGCCTTTGGTGGCTCTTCGGAATCGGGTTATTTTTGTCAGTCAGTCAATATAGTTTACTTCCTTCGGAGAGGCTGAGCACGGGACTTAAAGCTTGAGCAGCTTGAAGAGGTCCCCACTCTGTTATAAGTCGGCAAAGCAGCAAGAGGGCAGACAGACACGTACGAACAGTAGAGATAGAGAGAGAGATGATGGGCGGAAGGCAGGGAAGTTAACCGGAAAAAAAATATCCAGTTTGCTACCCTGCACTGGGGAAGGGGTGAAGGGAGACAGAAAGGGATGGAAGAAAAGAATAAAGGGAGAAAGAGAGAAGTCAAATCGCGCACACACACAAGCACGGCGTGTGTCAGAGGCGGTTAATGAGGCCCGTTGCGCGCAAAAACTTGAGCACAGCCTTCGTAGCTTTCTGCTGCGAGACACTGTCTGTCCGGCATTCCAGTATGGTTTGCTCGGACAGCGGTCGACCATCAAGGCGTGACAATTCTGTGGCGAGAGTCTGTCGCTGGGAGCAGTACCCAGGGCAATCGCAGAGGACGTGCACAATTGTTTCCTCGTTGCCGCAGTGAACACAGGCAGCACTGTCTTCCAGTCCAATGCGACAGCCGAAACTTGTAAATGGCGTGCCTAGCCACAGGCGGCAAAGTACGGTAGTTTCACAGCGGGTAAGCCCACGCGGAACTCGAAGTTGTAGTGATGGGTCGAGGCGGTGTAGACGGGTATGTAGAAGACCAGGGGTGTTCCACTGCGCTATAATCATGTCACGCGCAAGCGAGCGAAGTTTTCTTACTACATCCGTTCTTGACAGTGGGATGGCTTGCAGCACTCCAATTTCGTGGGCACGTTTCGCAGCATTATCTGTGTGCTCGTTGCCGATTATCCCAGAGTGGCCTGGTAGCCACTGAAACGTGATGTCATGTCCTTTGTCAGTTAATTGGTGATAGAGCTGTCGTGTTTGAAGCACTAATTGGTCTTGAGGCCCGCTACGTAAGGCCGATGAAAGGCACTGAAGGGCTGACTTGGAATCTGTAAAGATGGCCCATTTCTGTGGTGGCTCTCCATCGATCACGCAAAGTGCGGTGAGTAGTGCCTCAAGCTCCACGGCTGTCGATGTTGTGCCATGAGACGTCTTGAACAGTACATCTACTGCTTTGGCAGGGAAGGTCACAGCTCCTGCAGATCTGCCTGCTGCTGTTGAGCCATCAGTGTAAAGCTGAAGATGATTCCTGTAGTCATCATGTAGCATTAGTAGAGACAGCTGTTTTAAAGCCGGCGGTGAGAGCTCCGCTTTCGTCCGAATCCCTGGCACTGTCAGCCGGACCTTTGGACGGGTCAAACACCAAGGAGGCGTCGGAAGTCTCTCAGCAGGAGTATAATTCTTTGGGAGGCACTCGCGGAATGCCGATATCCTCTTACAAAAAGAGGCACCGGGCCGGTCTTCTGGAAGCGAGGCAAGGTGGTGAGCAGGAGCACGAGCTAGGTGTCGAATGTGTGTCCTAAGCACCTCCAAAGTGATGTGAGTGGTGGCAGGAAGGTCTTTGGCCATTGCTATAGTATCCGCTGTTGAGGTGCAGCGTGGCAATCCAAGGCAGATCTTAAGTGCCTGGCCCTGAACGCTCTGGAGTGCGCGTAGGTTACCCTTACAGGTGTCAGTCAGCACCGGCAAGCTGTATCTCAAGTACCCGAGAAAGAGCGTCCGGTATAGGTGCAACATGGCGTTCACTGACGTACCCCACGTTTTCCCTCCGAGGAAGTGGAAAACTTGTGAGGTGGCCGTTAGGCGCTTCTTGAGACCGGCCACATGAGGACTCCAGCACAGGTCCCGATCGATGGTTACTCCCAGGAACCTGTGCGTCCTAGCGTAACAAATATTTTGCCCCTTGATAGAGATGGCATAGGCTGTCATTGGCTTTCGAGTGAAAGCGACCAGCGCCGATTTTTCAGGCGAAATTTCAAGGCCTTGTTCATTAAGGTATGCCGATATCGAAGTCGCGGCTTTTTGGAGCCTCGCGCGTATCTGAGGACGTGTTACGCCTGACGTCCAAACACAGATGTCGTCAGCATAAATCGATATCTGTACACAACCTGGTATGCGTTCCACGAGACCAATCAGAACCAAATTGAACAACGTGGGGCTCAAGACGCCCCCTTGAGGAACTCCACGGTGTGTGCAGTGCTGAGAGGTTGGCCCATCGTCGGTTTGCACAAAGAAGGATCTCATCTGTAGGTAGGCACGAATCCAGCGGTACGCTCGGCCACCAAGACCGACGGACTCAAGGGCGTCGAGTATGGCCTCGTGAGAAACGTTGTCGTAAGCTCCTTTTATATCCAAAAATAGTGCCGCGGTTAATCGCCTGCTCAATTTCTGGTGTTGGACGTACGTTACGAGGTCAACAACGTTGTCGATAGAGCAACGAACGCGTCGAAAACCGGCCATGGCACTTGGATAAACCTCGTAGCGCTCTAGGAACCACTCCAGTCTGGCGAGGATCATGCGCTCCATCAGCTTCCCTACACAGCTAGCTAGCGCTATTGGGCGGTATGACGAGAGCTCTAGAGGCGATTTCCCAGGTTTTAGGAGCGGAACCAATCGGCTCATTTTCCATTCTTGGGGGACATGTCCGTCTCGCCATGAGTTATTGAACATTTCCAACAAAGCTTTCTGCGCCTGCTCACCTAGGTCACATAAGATCCTGTAGGAGATGCCATCTGGGCCAGGTGATGACGAACGATTGCACAACACAAGGGCCGCATCCAGCTCCTCAATGGTAAAGGGCAGGTCCATGCGTGAGTCTAGTGACTGTGGAGTGTTCTGTGTAGCAAGGACTCCTGTGCAAGCTGCATTGCCGACAATCTTCTTGCAAAAATCTTCAGCTACTTCGATATCCCGTCGACCTTGGTAAAGCGCTAAAGCTTTGAAAGGAAACCGCTGCTCAGGAAGCGTACGCAGACCTCGTACTGTTCTCCAGATTTGCGATAAAGGTTTCCGGGGGTCCAGAGACTCACAGAACCTTACCCACCGTTGAGACTCAAGTTTATCTATGCGATGCTGTATCTTCTTTTGCATGCGCCTGGCTGTCCTTAGATCGTGTACGGAATTTGTCCGTCTATATGTTCGCTCGGCACGTCGACGAATCGTACGGAGTCGTTCCAACTCTACGTCCGTTTCCGAGCGCTTCGGGGAGCATGTCAGTGTGCGCATCGCCGTCTGTACCGCTTCCTTTATTGCTTGCTCTAGACCTGACGGGAGGCCGCTGCGACAAGCGTCTTCGACGTTCGTCTTGAACGCAGTCCAATCAATCCTCTGGATTGTGTTAGAAGGATGACATCCAGCCAGGCCTTTGATGTTGACGTAACTGGGTATATGGTCACTCCCATGTGTCTCGATGTCTAAAAACCAATTAACGCGTGAGGCAAAGCGACGTGACACAAATGTCAAGTCCAAACAGCTGCTGTACGTTGCGCCTCGTAAAAACGTAGGGCTCCCATCGTTAAGCAAGCACAGGTCATGATCGGACACGAGCGAAGCCAGCCGCCTGCCTGTGGCGTTAACTTTGGAGCTTCCCCAAATAGGGTGGTGAGCGTTAAAATCACCTGTAATGATCCATGGGCCAGGAACCCCTGCCAGAATGTCGTCCAGTCTTTTTCTATCAAATCGGGCCGCGGGTGATAAGTACACGCACACTAAAGAAAAGGTGAGGTTCTTCTTTTTTACGGTGATGCAAACGTATTGGTTGTCATCGTGAGGTGGCACAGGCCGAATGATGTAGGTAAGCTCACGACGAATGTACACCAGGACCTTGCTGTTTTCGTTATGTGTTGAGGACATCGTTGATTCGTAACCGGATAGCCTGAATGGATGCGATAGCTTTGGCTCGCAGATAACGATGATTGGAAAACGGTTGGAGAAGACGTATTGACGGAAATCAGAGATTCGAGATTTAAGTCCTCTCGCGTTCCACTGGATTATAGACGCATGTTTGACCTCTTCACGGAATGATTGGTGATTTGTAGCCATGGTTCTATCCGAGGGTTGCTAGGATTGGGCTCAGCGCGTCCAATACCTGCAGACCACTTCGAGCGGTCGGGGTTCCCAGGCTTCTCAGTAGCTCTGTTATGACAGCCACTAGGGATCGCAGCATCGGAACGATCTGGCGATCAACCCTTGGCGCATCATCAGCTGAAATAGGCTTAGATGTCGGTGCTGGGCGGGAAGGCTGGGCAGGTTCCTTCGCAGGCTGTATGCGCGGAAGCGCAGGCCAGTCTTCGACTTTATTGGGAACAGTAGAGATAAATCAACAAAGCACTAAACAATAGGAAGAACCCGTAGTAAAATGAACATGAAAAGCCGAGAAATTTCTGCTTGACTAAATAAAGTCCATTTCCTAACTACGCAGTGAAGTTAAGCAGGCAGGGGTCTGCATGGATTCGCCCCAGATGTCCATGATTCGGGGAGCGAGGCGACACGGCAGCATAATATAGTATCGGATGGAAGAGGGGAGAGTTGTGTCCGTAATAAGTTAGCATAGGACTGAAAAACAAATTAATCTGTCAATGTAGTTATCCAGAAACGTGGAAGTTTGTTTGCTTAAGGTTCAGTACTCCACGTCTACAAGATAATGCAGTCGCTAGTTAAGTGCTCGTAAGGTGTGCGACATCAAGGAGGCCGTGGGGCTGGGAGGAGGCGGCATTTACATGGATAAATTCACGTAAAGCTCCCCTCCCCTAATTAGCACCCTCAGCGCACCATTCCTACAAAGTAAAGCAGCTGGAGCTATTACTCTCTCCTGTTGCCTCTCACGGTGACGTTATGGGTAATGATTCATACGTCGAGTTAGTTACGAAGTGGTCCGTCTGGAAGCAGGAATCTCTGTTGGAACCTGCACTTGTAGTTTCCCATTTAACCTCACGTGACTCGATTTCCCCTGAAATCGTCCAACGCAGTGTGCAGCACCATCTTTGCCGGTCCCAAACCGGACGTCTTGGATCGACGCCGTACGCATCCCCGGCAGCACAGTGCACAAGCTGTCGACGACGGTGCGTGACACGGCACGCCGGATGGGGCTGCCTACGCTGAGCCTCACGTACAGTGTGTACAACGATTACACGCTCAGCGGCTGGGATCACCTCACACTTCTCGAGCGAGAATATCTGATCCACGTAACGCCACCAGGCGAAAGCTACACGCAGGTGATTCGCGACCTCTGCGAGAAGATGGATCCTGTCCACAGCCGGCATCATCTACGACAGTAGCGTCAGTGAAGTGGCCCGTTAAATTTTTTTTTGCAGAAACGTATCTAAAGCCTTTTGGGTCTGTAACAGTACTCACGGATTGCAAGTGGAGAAGTTAGGGCTAAGTAATGCACATATATTTCTTTCTACAATCTTCAATTAGTACACCATGAGTATAATATTAGTTCGTATACCAGCGCGAGAAGAACACCATCTGTAGAGGCCAGATTCGCACTTGCAGGACGCGGTTACAGCGAGTGATTACCCATTAGATTTGGTTAAATTCAATGTTTACGTGTCCCATTTCATTCCGTGAGCACTGTAAACGCGAACCCATTCAAATAAGTGCCCATGGAGGCCGAAGTTGAAGTCGTCTAGTTTCTCACAATTACCTAGAGCAAACTATGGCGACGCAGTTGGCGTTAACATCTCAAAAGGCGTGCTATGCCATTAAGGCAATTACGAATTATTGCATACCTGTCTGCAAGGCTTGTCTTGGCTAGCGTCGAGCGAAGCTTTGACGTAATCGTGTATGCGGCTCCACAAATAAAGTTTCCTCAAAACAAAACCTTGCAGAAACGGATCTTATTTGAGCGTACCAGTCTTAAAGTAAAGCGTCACTCACGTTCAAACGTAATCGAACGAAGAAAACAGGAAACAGACGTACGCGGGGTGTACGTTTACAATGTTGTATGTTGTTATGTGGAGGTTAATGCCCCAAAACCAGCTCTGATTATGAGAGATGCCGTAAAGGAGGGCTCCGGATATTTTGACCTTCTGGGGTTCTTCAACGTGCACTGACATCGCACAGCACATGGGCCTCAACATTTCGCCGCCATCGAAATGCAGCCGCCGCAGCCGGGATTCGATCCCGCGACCCTCGGGTCAGCAGCCGAGTACTATAGCCACTAAACTACCATGGCCGGCCATAATGTTGTACATCTTCCTACTTTAGCAGCCGGTCGCTGCTTTCCAAGTTTTATAAAACAGTATATACAAGGAGGAGTTCTAAAATAGAAATAAAGCTTCATTTTATCCAATAATAACAAGAATTAGCTCATTACGGCTGTTTTAGTGAGAAATTTATCATTGCGATGAGCGGAATGCTTCCCAGCCAGATGCGTCCTTTTGAGGCGTCCGAGCTCTTTGTAAACAATGCCAGTCCGAATGCGACACCTGTCCCGGCATTCCCATTCGTACAACAGCACTTTAACCCGAAATCAGTTAGGTGCCAATTGCAAAGCACCATTGTAGTGAACGTACATTCCCTATGAGTTCCGCATGTCCTACATATCAAACGGTGCAGTAGTTAGCGCGTCCAGCACCCACCGTCGCTTCCCTCGACGTTGGGTGTTTTGAATCATATCGAAAGCAGTCTAATTTTTTTTTTATTGTTTGTAGGCATTTTCTTAAACGTGTACTTTCGTGATGAAAGTGCACCACTAAATCTTAGGGGACGCCGGCATAAAACACTCTCATGTTAAAAGAGCGTGCTATTATAACAAAAGAACAAAAGTGAGTGTATCAATATCATGGGTCTTACTGCGTTATAATGATGCAATTCCAGTCATCGACCACAAGTACGCGCGACTGCTGGAAAACTTGCCGACGCGACACATCATGCGGAAGGTGGACGGCACCAAGCAAGACTTCAAGAGACAAGTGAAGGACATTCTCTACACGGACGTGTCCAACTTCTTCGTTCTTGGCAGCGGTGACACGATGAACCGAGCCTTGGAGTTGGTGAGAGCCATTACTGGATCGCGCGGATGTGCGTGAAGTCATTGCGTGGCACAACTGCCAAATAATTATAAAAATAATATTAAGAGTGCTAAAACATCACCTTTGTGTTTGGCGCGCTGGTCACAGCGTATTGCGTAATGCGAGAACAGAATTTCTCTTTGCGCATTATATATGTACACGACCTACGCGAGAAAGCTGACTGATTATGATTGCATGCACGTTCTAACGGAAAAACTGATCCCTATGACGTAACTATCGATCTTGCTCAATATGAAACACGCTGTTGTCGAA
The DNA here is from genome assembly GCA_013339685.2 of Hyalomma asiaticum. Lineage (NCBI taxonomy): Eukaryota > Metazoa > Arthropoda > Arachnida > Ixodida > Ixodidae > Hyalomma > Hyalomma asiaticum. Next base: position 31,115,418 of record CM023491.1, on the reverse strand, counting down.
GGGGTAAAATTTTATTTTTAAGGTAACAAACCTGCTAATGCCCGAACACATCGTATGCTCTTGTCGTCATGGTAACATGACCTTCTCACAGATATGTGTTACGTACACAACCGAATATTGCTGCATAAGGATGTAAGCTTTGCAGGAAGTTCATGAACTACGTCCCGAATTCGTATTCTCACAGCTATAAGTTCGAATTTACGCCAAAATATTGTTATCCCGTTTCATTTTGAATGGGGCATGTGCTCTGACTAATCGTCAAGTACGGAGGTTCACTTTCGTAGCGACATATTCTTAATTGGTGCATTTCCAATAGATTTCCAAATACAAGTGGAACAACTGTCAGTTTGCCTGGTTCCTCGTCTCAAGGGTAAGCGTGCAGTACTTTCTGTTGTTTTCTACGTCGCTTCGCGCCTCATCGATGTACAATCGCAAACATTAAACCATTTATTTTGCAGCGAAACTGTCTTCCTCTACGGTTCAAAGAGATTTTAATGTGGTCGTTGTAAGCCAAAAAATAAATATATAAAAGCGACAGTTAAAAATAGCATCACAGAGCCTAGCCAGCATAGCGCGGTGGAAAGAAGGAGAAGTTCAGGGCTAGGGGAGCGTGGCGCATGCGCACAGGTTGCGTTACGTCGTCTCTCGTGGTCCGACGCGGTGGTTTCCAAAACCCTCCACTACGGCTTTCCTTTCCTTTCTATCTTTTTCACTCCCTTTCCCCTACCTCCACGGACGCCTAGTCGTGCCCCCTACATGGGCTGCAGAAATTAGCGTCCTTAACTTAACCGAACCACTACGATCTTTGTAGCTTTGTAGGTGAACGGAGTAGAGGCGCAAGGAATTCGCAGGCCGTTAAAATGCGTGTCAAATTCAGGCGACGTCGCAATGGCTAATCGTTGTCATTGTAGTTTGCAGCTTCGCCTTCCAACCACCTTCATCGCGTGGGTTGGCGCCGCATTTTTTTTATTCTTCGTGTTTTTCACTCTTCATAATTTTACAAACAATGTTATAGCTAATATTTTTTCAACGATCCGCCATTATTTAAGAGTGTCCTTCAAATGTAATTTGCTGATAACGTCGGTTCGCGACAGGAACTCTCTTTTCTTCTGTCATATTTACCTGTGTTTGTGAGCTGCAGAGAGTAATGAATTCTGTTTTGTTTTTCATGACCGAATACACACCGCCTATACTTCTCTGTTGTTGTTCAGAGGGCGCCGCATTTACGAAGGCTTAAGGAAGAATTTAGTCACGAGGTTTCTCAGCAAACCGCTTTATAACTTCACGGGCAAAAAAAAAGGACTAACGTCGTGCAAAGTGTCTGGAATGCACCTTTATGATGTGGTAGAAGGGATGGCTCGTGCGCCAACAAAGCACTGACCAAATATAGGCTAACAGGTGGCACAAACGACACCTAAGTCAAAAGTTAAGGTAACGTGCAACAGCGTAGCCAAATGTGGATGTGGTAAATAAAGGATGCACGTTATGTATATCATACTCGCCTTAAAGAAAATCTCGTCATCATCAAATAATTAGCAATATGAGCCGTATTGTCACCCTAACAAGGTATTCTCAGAAATACTTCAAGGCAAAAGCAACATACAGTTGTGTTGCCACGTGCGAGTTAAGGCGCGTTACATTGCAACAAAAGCAGTGGAGGTAACACACTGAACAGGCACATCAATACCCACTGCGACGTTAAACAATAATATTAAACTTGTTAAGAGCGTGCGTAAATGCCACTGTATCGGAGGAGTTATTTAAAGCTATTATTACGCACTTTCGAAATCCTTTGGGGAACACGTAAAATTCGGTTTTACGACTTTACGTCATCGTGACGTCATCTAACGATCTCGCTCACTCGGTGGAGGGAGCTTTTCAGGCACGTCTGGCGAAGTTTCTCGCACAGGTGTCGTCTGTGTGTGCATTTGCGTGTGTGTGGGGGGAGCACCTACACCGTAACTCACGACTTTCGCCTTAAGATACAAATTAGAAGATAAGCACAGGGGAGATGGAGGCTTGAATCGATGACAAGTCCCACTGCCGAAACGTTGGCTCCAGCGACATTCCTGTTCTGCAATGCTTGTAGCGATCTCTATATGGCTTTAAGAAGCAGCAGTTCTTAAAGATTTCTCATGCGATAGTGATCAAACGTGTCACTTTGTCATCGCTGTCACTCAGTTGTGACTGCCTGTCATAGAAAAATTCAAGCTGAATTGATAATAACCTATGAGCCTTAACGCAATGTGCTGTTCGTTCTCACTTGTGCCCTCGCCGGCAGGAGAACTACGTTCCCGCCTGTTCAGAGTGCGACAACGTTGCCTTCATCATGGCCACGCCGGAGCCGGCCAACCTTCACCTGTTGGCAGAAGCCAAGAAAGAGAAGCACTTCAATGACCAAACGGAACAGGTATGGAAATTCGCCGTTTACCAGTGAGGTGCATTGCCTTGTTCCTAGTTGATTTGTGGGTCAAAATAAAGGAGGTTACGTAGTAACAAATCTTTATGACTTACGGTACCCCACGTCAGCACTGTGCCTACTTTATTTTCTCGCGGCCACAGGGTCGAATCTTGTCCACGATGGCCGCATTTCGACGGCGACGAAGTGCCAAACACACCCGTGTACTTAGATTGAGACGCACATTAAAGAAACCCAGGTGGTCATAGTTACTCCCGAGTCCACCACTACAGGGCCTGCCTCATCATGGCACCATGGTTTCTGCACATGTGCTTAGATGGCTAAATAGGACCCCTAGGAAAAGCTGAACCCTGTAGTCAGTGCAATGGCGAGTTGGCACCAAGGCGTCAGAAATGTACATCTTGAGCTGAAGTCTTTTAAAATGAGATATATTGGTACTTTAATGTGGAAATGGCACGACGGCACCTTTAAGCAGCATTTTGTTATGTGCTAAACACACTGAAGCGTCTCTTTGGCACTGGCAGGCACAGGGGACATAGTTCCTATCTTGTGGTGTAGTAGAGGAGGCGGGGCGAAGGGCGTGTCACTAGCCACATATGCATGTATATATATATATATATATATATATATATATATATATATATATATATATATATATATATATATATATATATCAGGAGCAAAAGAGGCTACCACGCACGTTGAGTTGTGCACAGTATATTTACTGAAGTTTCGGCTTGTGGACCTACCTTCGTCAAAGGCTGGTCCATCAGCCTGAACGTAGTAAATATACTGTGCAAAAATTAACTTTCGTCGTACTCTCTTTTGTTCCTTATTACATATATATATATGTGTGTGTGTGTGTGTGTGTGTGTGTGTGTGTGTGTGTGTGTGTGTGTGTGTGTGTGTGTGTGTGTGTGTGTGTGTGTGTGTGTGTGTGTGTGTGTGTGTGAAAATTTGAGACGGGGCGGGAATGTGCGAACGCCACAAAGCATCGTCCCCCACCCCCTTCGTCACGGCCATGAAATTAACCTTCTCACGTGTCATGCGATTTTTTTGCACCGTCATGCTGCATCATTCATTGTGGCTGCCTTGAATATTCTCAGCCGTTTTCTCAATCCTTCTCGCTTGGGTCACAACGTATGCGTCGGGTTTATTCTCAAGTTCAGGAAACTAAATTTCCGGAAGCGAAGTTTCAAATCGTTAGCACAGTGATATCATTCCTGTTTGGACGCTCCATAGGGATTCTGTAGAAATAGCTCGTACGTATGCCAAAATGATCTTTTTTTAATCCACTGTACTTAACAGACCGTGCTCACGCTATGTGTGAAACAACAGTATGGTTGCGAACACTCCTGCAACGAAACAAATAGACGAAACCGAAAACCATTGGGCCGTCGTAAGAGAATAGGCGCCATTTGCAATTTTCGAGCTTCGGCGGTGTCGAAATCGTACATAGAGCGTGAGAGACAGAGACAGATAGAAAGGCTTCACGGACTCTTTCCTGAAGATAAGATCATGTAATTAAATTTGCCATGTATTCAGGTAGCTATAATAAACAGATAAAGGAAGAGCAGTACTCATAGATCCGAACATTTATTCCCTTGCAATAATTTGAACTTAAATCTCAAGTGGCGCATCGCGTGCGTCAGTTTCACTGTGACATATTCTTTTTTGCCGTCCGCACGAAAACACGCGGCAAGTAATAATGCGCACGACAGCAGGCGTGCTTAAAGGTCAGCTCGGGCAGAAATTCGACAGTTCTCCCTCTATTTTCGGCGCTGCCACGACGACTTTTGTTCTTGTGGTGCCAAGTGACGCCGCCAGTGCCGGAAGGTTTAGTGAAAACTGTGAGCAGAAACATTAACCACACAAACGCAACTATATAGGTGGCGTGCTAGATCTCGTTAATTTTTAAATTCTTTTTTGGTCCAATATCACTTCCAAGAAAGGATCTTACACGCGCGTTTTGCACAGACGCCGCATACAGTCGTTGGCACGCAGGCGACCAGGCAGACAGTTAGGCCGGTCATTATCTTTCTTGGGGATAATGATTTCTTTTTCTTTTTCTTACGTTCGGGAACTCACCCTTACTGAAAAAGCGTTAGGTCCTCGGGGCAGAACAGTCACTGACTTCGCGTGACAGGCTAACCCTACCTTGCGGACACCTGACTGCCACGGCCGTTCTCACTCATACCGCACGTCAACCCACGATCTCATCTTCACTGCAAGGCGTATCGCACCGTGACAGTCCCTAGGACAAACTGCCTCATGCGCGTTCCTAATAGTGTCATCCGTTTCGCGATCCCTTTTATTTTTGTCCTTTCCTTACGATCCTTTGACATGACATGCTCCACTCCTCACATATAGGGATAGCTTATCGATGGTTACGTAATGGCACGTCACCCGTGGCATGGGGTGGCTGTTGCTATACTTCTTTTACGGGGATATTCGTCGCTGGGGTCGATGGATATCGTACCCGCGTAGGCGCAGGCACCGAAAGCTGCTGCTTCAAGTTTTCTAGCTGATCGAATTATTGTTTTTACTTTCCCGTACTCCTTTCCCCGTACGCTGAGTCCTGCTTAATTAGGTGCACAATGTACAGCGCAGCATTACTTTTTCTCACAGTAGGCACAAAATCATTTGCTGTAGCTCTTATACAAGCGTGTATTCTTTAGAAAAGATACGTGGGCCGAAGTGAAGGCCTAGGAGCACTCTTCTACTAAGCTACTAAGGCACCCCTATAGCAGGACCACCCGGAGGAAAGAAACGTGAGGACTTTCTTATTAGAATCATGTTTTCCCAAAAGACGCCCTCGTCGAGGCAGTAGACTGCTATGTGGACGATGTAAACGCGCCTGCTCTCCACCTGTATAAACTACTGCAGGTGTGCTGATGAGTGGCTCTGCGCTCCACAATACCACTCGATAGGTCTACATGCGCTACCTGGAAATACTCGCATTGCAGCAAATATACGCCGTCATGCGCCTCATTCATTTCTTGTCGAGCGAATAGCTTTCTTGAAGCTCATACAGCAAGTCGCCTGCACCGACTGCCATCGGCAATGGTATTAGTAAAATTTTCTCTCTAATTTATCTGCATCTTTGCGGCACAATAGGCTGTAGACTTCTTCCGTGCATGCAGCAGGATTACGTAGCGTTTCGTCGTTAATCTTTAACCAATAACTGAGGGACGAACCGATATTTCATGCTCGCGCTGCTAGTGCGTTATTCACCGTGGTAATGTGTAGACCAGGAGGTTCTCTAGATGCGCATTAATCTAATGCGAAAATTTTTATACTCCTTTTTAATAAACGACAGTAATTCAATAGCACTACTCTGCTGGTTCAATACTGCCGTCCCGGATGCTGGCATACCAGTCCCTTCAAGTGTTCCACCTTATTATTTATTCTGCCAACAGCAAGTGTGTATCACCACGCCCTGGCCATCCACATGTCTCGAAGCATACTGATAAGAAGTACCATATCAGTCTTCCCTATTGCCCGGCTCCATTCGAAAAATACGATGTCTTTGGAGCACATTTGCGTAAAACATATATTTTACGGTACCCCGAAGAGCGCCTTTAATTCACCGCGGGGCTACGGACACAGCCGGATCAAGTTCTATATCACCAGTCTCGCCACGTTATGGTAAAAGTAACGATCTACCTTACCGCGTCGATGGCGAGCACGAATTCGCTCACTTTACCAGAACCTGTGGCACACATATAACAAGTATATACGAGAAACAGCAGCACTTTTGAGCGGCAAAGTGTTTATGTGCCATTCAAGAAAAAGAGGCCGCTTGCATCATGGAACTTGTCGAAGACCTACAAAACATGTATGCGTCAAGTATTGTTGACTAAGGGAAGTCTGCATCACAATAAAAAATAATAATGTAATGATAACATTAGGAAGAAGAAAACTTCATCTGGTTCACTCTTGTCGCGCAAGCGAGCTACCGTGCCTGACAAACACTATCCATTACTCATAACGAGTAGTGGTTCCAGCCGGCTTCTATGCAACAACAAAAAGAAAAGCAAAAAGCAACAACATCCTTAGATATCGTTCTTTTTCTTTCTTCCTTCTTCTTCTTGCCCCCGCCACGGTGGTCTAGTGGCTATGATACTCGGCTGCACATCCGAAGGTCGCGGGATCGAATCCCGGCCGCGGCGGCTGCATTTCGATGGACGCGAAATGTTAAAGCCCGCGTGCTGTGCGATGTCAGTACGTGTGAAAGAATCCCCAGGAGGTCAAATTTCTGGAGACCTCCACTACGTCGTCTCCCATAACCACAGCTGGTTTTTCGACGTTAAACTCCAGAAATTAATCAGTTTTCTTCTTCTTGGGTCCCTCTTGACATAACCTCAGGTTTGTATTACTATTTTTCTCTTATTTATTGGTAGTCCTCTTCCACGCAAATCTCTTTTCGGTTCATGGTGTGGGTGAGCGCCCTTAAAGAGGTTCATTATTATTATTATTATTATTATTATTATTATTATTAATATTATTATTATTATTATTATTATATCAGAGGCATTCAGTTCGCCGCAGAAACTAAAAGGCGCCCTTAGCATACCTATGCCTTTTCTTCTCTGCCATTTTATTTTAATGACCGGAATTGCACCCACAATTGCACTCAGCTCTACAGGGGGAAGGTTTGTACATCAAGAACGAAAAAGCAACAACAAATTGGCAATGTTTATGATAACAGGATGTTAGGCGACAACGTAGGTCTAGTGTAGGCATAAGTACAGCGCATATGAGAAAAAAAAATGCTGAATATACACGTCACGCTTCTCCATTTGACTATTTGTAGAGATGAACAAACTAACCTACGATCTGAAATGAAAACGATATCAGAGGGGAAGGATGTTCCAGCCAAGGGACGCGCGTGGGACAAAAGAACAATACTACTTCTTAATACGTGGCACTGAGTGACGTGTACCTTATAGTGATGGTCTAAACCCGCGGAGAGATTTCACTTAACGATTGACCTCACCGCGTGTCTCCGTTGCCCAAAAAATCGTGAACTAACCCTACGTGTCTGTCGCAGCTTGACGCGGCCTTCTACGCTGACGTCACGAGAATGATCATCCGCGCCGCAAAAGAAGAGAGAGCGAGCGGAAGGCTTCCACCCGGCCTTGAGTACCCGACATGCACGAAGATGGATCTCACCAGCTCCATGTCCGCGGCTCGCAGTAACATTACATTGAACAAGGCATTGATGCGAGTAGGTGACGTTGCTCACTTCTCACAGCCCAATACCATATATTCAGAGAACGTGCCGATTAGTTAGCTACTTGCTTTTGCCTTTGAATTACCGAAGTATAGAATAGAATAGAATATTTATTTCCTGAAATACAAGGTTCTGGCGGATACCACCGGCGAAAAGCTGTTTGGAATACAGCATGACTGGGCCGATGGTCTGTTACAAGGCATATACGTGGCGTTGTATAAAAATAGTCACATTTTTTTAGAAGCTCAAAATAAGAACAACTATTAACACAAATGCAGAAAACAAGATTAGAATTTTATAAAGAAATAATGAACATGTATTGAAATACGCAAGAAAAAGAAATATATGAAATAGGTACAAGAAAATCATACACTTTGGCTCTGATAAACGAACACTAAAAACGATAATAAGAAAAAGGCGAAAAAAGCACTCAAACATTACGTGTTCACAAAATGCATCCGAAGTTCCTTCGGTGAGAAACACTTTACACCTTGAAATGTATTTAATACGTGTGGCAGATTGTGCTGTAACGATTGTAGGCTATATTTATTCCGAAACCATGGAACATACCATATATCACTATTTCTGGTGTTGCCGTTAAGCTGCCGTTAACCCTGCGCTGCCTGCATGGTGCCCTGTTCTGTGTAACTGCTTGTCTTTTAGTTCAATGCCATTCAATAGAGTGATTTCCTGTTTGTTCAATTAAAGAAAGGAGCGGTCACAAACAGCTACTGCAACGAGAAGCTTGGCGGAGTGACATCCCCGTTTGAATTACAGCAAAGGAAAGTGCGTACGACACCAGGAAATAATAAGAAACACGCTGAACACACGAGAAATAATGATAAGCGCTCGTTGAAGATTGTTTGACATCTGTAGAACAGAAAACCTTGGCGAAAAACAGTTTCAGCTAGATGAAACACACCTTATCTAAAGTAATGACAACGGCTGAATAATGCAACATACATCAACATCGCGAACATTCGAAGCATCTGCAGAACAAGAAAGTAGTGTAATATAAGTAATGCTCTTGGGAATTTACACGAAGGTGTCACTACGCTCTTGCTGCTTTATGTTCAGAATACCAGGACGATATTTTTTTTTGTAAACGGTCTAGGAACGAAGGCAGCCCATATCGGAGCATTTGCTTCAAAATTTACATATTGACTATTATGCATTCATCTCTCCTTTGAAACAAAGTCTCCCTAATGTTGGGCTTGTTATGAAAACAAAAGAAAGCCTTAGCTAAATTGCGAGAATCCCAGAAAAAGAAATATCATGTTTAAGATTGTACGGGGTAGATGTGACACCAGAGCACAAGTTTCTTAAAAAAAGAGAAAAATAGAGAAAAAAGAAAAAGCGCGCTTCAGCCAGAAGGGCGGTTCACGATGATTAACTGGAGGTAGGTGCGCAGCATATTGGATATACATCTATAAGCAGGATGATCCGGGTATTAGCTACATGTGAGAAAGAAAAAACACAAGGAATGAAATAGCGTGTGGATCATACCTGCCTTGGATATGAGGGCGTGACGCAGTCCGCCGCTTGGATAGTGTCTGTATCGCGTTTGGCTCAGCAGATCTGTGTCCAAAGTTTACGAGAAATCTAAGCTCCTCATAAGGTTTACAAAGACGTTACTCGTTCGCTCCATCTCTGACACTTTAGTGAGCAAGTTCGAATATAATTTTCTATTAGCAAGGAGCACGTTTTCTCTTTGTGTCGACATAATCCAGTGAGATTACCCTTGACGTCGCTTATTGTGTAAGACAAAGTGTTTCCATGTAAATGTACTGCCGTTAAGACAGCATTTCCAATAAGGCAGAGATATCATGCGTCCATAAATAGTCCGGCCATCGTAACCAGTTCGCATAGCCCGCCCACGGTGCTCAAAGTGAACTGGTGGACATAGCCCACGTATACAGGGCTCAGTGAATTTCTAGTGGACTCGTCAATTTGCTTTTATGTGCCGTACGCCTAGGACTAGAAATTGTCCAATAATGGTTCGAACAGTTCGGCGTCAATGACGCCTTTTAAATAAGTGCACGCCACCGTTGCTGCTGTTGGGCTTTTTCATTACGCAAGAATATCGATGTCCCTTGCAATGCCATGCCTATCGGCTGCATAGGAACTTGCTTCTTTACTTGATTACCGTATTGCGCGATTCTCACGATCTTGCTGTTTTAATCTGCGCATCTAATTTCAGAAGCGGTACGCGGGACCGTTCGGACCGATTGTGATACGTGAAGAGGAAAACGGATACCAAGAAATGAGGATGTCCGTGAAAAGAGTCAATGTCCCAAGCAAAGGAGAAAATATGACCTTCACAACGGTACGTTCCGCAGTAGCAGGGCTCAATTTCTGTAGGTTTCTCCTGAAAGACCTCACCGGCATAAGTTTTAATGACGATAGTCTGTCTTGGGTACTTCAACGCAGAAATTTTGGTCTGGCTTTCTGTCTGTCTTTCTGTCACACGGTTCAGCCACCCGGCCAAAGTTTAAGCACTTGCCTGATGCCCAGCCATCTTGAACTGGTAGCTGCCCTCATACTTGTGAACATTTCGATCAAAAACAAACATCGCATATCTGAGGCGCAACATCAGTACGTACTTAGTATTAGGTGGTGTGTTCCTTCACTAGAAAATACATAGATACGTAATTCTCAAGACCCTAGTGTTTCTTAGGCTACACTAAATATGCGACGCTATGCACAAAGAAGGCCTCTGCAGACGATTTGGTGCCTCCACCTGGCAGTTGCCCAGGTATTCTGCACAAGCTCGTGTTTCCCGACTGCGCTGCCAGATGGCGTCAATATCTCACGCAGCCTAGTACGACCGGCAGAAGACTGTCGTCTTTCGACGACATTTGCAGCGAAGCACACAGATACACGGCCAATTTTATTTTACTTCAGGCGCAATAAATAGCAGGACTCCGTGAACTTTCATTACTGGGTCCTGCAATGCATCGCCTCGGCGCAGTAGCTCGCTCTTTCTCCATTCTGTGTCCCATCGGTACATCGAATCTATCCCACTCTGTACGGGCTAGTCCAAGACACCCACTGAATAGAGTGTATTGGCTTTGATGCAGTGAATGCCTTAGCGTTCTAAAGCGTCTCTTCGTTTGAGAGAGTGCCTACTGCAGTCTACCGTACGACACTCCCAAAATTCGACTACGCATTCACAAGCGCAGTAGATTACGCGTACAATCACCGTCTTCAGCGACCATGCTTGGTTCGCACCGTGAGAATAAAACCGAGCGCGAAAAGGAAAGGAATGCGCGAGAATACATTCCAGAAGCGATCCAGGTCCTGTTTCTCAAAAGCGTAGTCGTCCCGAGCCTTCCGAAACAGGACAGTCCGCATTAAGTCATTACTATAGAATTGACAGTCAACCTAGCAATGAATAAAAGCACTGAAGATTTAATGAGGAATCCCTTTCATATGAATGCATGTCTCTTTCTAGGTGGCAAACTGGAAGCACAAAGAACCTGAGGGAGTCCTGGTGGAAAATCCAGGAGCTGATCTCAAGAAGTACGCTGCAGTCACGTTGTTTCGGGTCACAACGGTCGTCGTAAGTACCACGCGCATAGAAAACTACTCATTAAATTATTCAGTTATTTATAGTTGAAGGAAATGTTCTCATATGACCTAGTTGCGCGTTCGCACATGCATTAGACCCTCGTTGGAGATCTTGTTCATTTGCGCCAGGCGCACCTATGACACTGTGATTAGAAAATACATTCGTTATCTGCATAATTAATGCAATGAACTCTCTCCCCCATCCTCCTCACACTCATACACAGGTAACAAAGAAACATTTTTTGAACGGCGTCGGTTCCCTTTCACTTTGCACTCCATTCCTTTCCATTCTTTCACAGCAGACTGCCTCTCTTTGCTGCGAGCTGGACGTTCGCTCTTGGTCAAAAGCTTAGGTTGACGCACGACGGGGTTCCGTGGTACTACGAATTGCCGCGCAGCAGATACACTGCCTTCGGTTCCTATTTCCCCACGACTTGATCACCGTACTACTCAAATCTTAGCGCTAGGTTTTCTCAGTTACCGGGTTGTCTCGTTGACATATCGGCGTTTCGGTGCTGCAAAATCGGTGGATATCACTGACGCAACTTCCTTGCACCCTTTTTCTCACAAACCAGGCCTGCGGTGTCTTTCCATCCTAGCAATAAGACAACTAGGATTCGTGTTCACTTATCGCCCGCAAAAGTAAGCACATGCACCGCGCGACCGGAAGCAATCGGCGTGTGGTCGCTCATAAATGAATTCGAAAACCAAAGCGAAGCTGCATAAAAATATACAAACGGTGAGTGTCATTTTACAATAAAATTAAGAAATAAACTTGGCTGCAGAGTATGCGCTTCCTCTAAAGCCTATTATAGTCGGGCTCACTGTATGAACGTGGAATCAGGTGACGTCGCCTCCTATCTTTTCTTTTGTTCTCCATGCCACCGTCTATCGGACTACGACGTCATTCATTAGCGGTCACTCGCACTAGTGCTGGATTGTGAGCGATTGTGGATCGATCGTAAATCCAGCCTATGCCTAACAAAAACGCCATATATGGCGATATCAGAAATTGGCCATATCTGGAATATATTGCACGTGTCCGTATGTAGTCTTACTTTCCCAAGTCGGGATAGAGGTATACGCGGCAATAAAAGACCAACATGAGGAAGGCCATGTATGATGCTGACACGTATCGGGCAAATACGGCCACATACAGACGCGCGCCGTCTATAGCCAGGTATGCATACATGGCCATATACACATATATGGCTATATATGACACGTGTTTTTATGCGGCCGTATTTGCCCGATACGTGTCAGAGTCATACATGACATTGCTTGTGTGGGTTTTTATTGCCGCTTTTGCCAATATCCCGACTTGGACAAAGATGAGAACACGTGCCATATCGAGCCATATATGCCGAATTACTGATATCACCATACATGACATTTTTCTGCAAGGAATGTTACAGTATACGGCTCTTGTACATTTCACGTTGCGACAGCATAGCGCACCCATGCCAGACAATTCATTTGCCTTCTTGTCGCACATTTTTCGCGACTATCATGTTGCGAAATGGATGGCGCAAAATATGTCAACATATTTCTAACGAAATAACCTCTGACCGTTCAGAAACTGGCCTCTAAAGCATACGGATTCAACTTGTATGCGTTTATGCAAAAACACTCACAACCACATTTTGACAGTCATTCACGCCAGCACCACTATCACGAAGCACGTCCTTCTACGACGAAAGCGACCGCACTGTGTCTCTACTTGTATACATTGATGCGTGAATTGAACAAAACAAAAAATAAAGGTGCACAGTTTCTATCACGTTTCTTTAGCGGCAACTTCGTCGAAGGAAATGCGTCAGTGGAGCGCCATCATCTTTACGAATATTAAAAGAAAACGTATATATAAGCAGCAAACGTGCGTATGTCGGTACGTTTTGTTTCTTTGAAGCTTTCATTTGCCACATAATTATATTAGCCATAAATGGAGTACACGGTCGTAATTAGTTACATTAGAAATACAGGGCCTTCGTATTCGTCGCCATTACCAAACACACCTGTATCGGAACACAAAGTACAGTTTCCTCGTGCAATTCAGTAAAGCTTCCGTGCGGTCCCGCTAAATAAAATTTAAGTAAAGATCCACCCAGATAAGGCCATTACTGACTACAGATGATTCTTTGTTTCTCGCAAATGAAAGACGTGTTAAAGTATGCTAAAGTCTGTATAATTGCCGCTTTCACTGAAGTCTTTCTATTACGCCCTGGTGCTTTGCGTGCCAAGCCCAAGATATGATCTTGGGCCGTAGTAGAGTGCTCGGGAAACTGCGGCCACCCGGGGTTCTTTATCCTGCAAGTAAATCTCGGCACACACGGGCTTCTGTCCTCTCTAGAAATGCGACTCCAGCGACCGGGATCGAATTCGCGGCCTTCACGTAAACAACAAAGCACCGTAAATACTGTTCCACCGTGGCAACATTGAACCGTTTTTCAACTCTCGCTCGAAGTTCGCATATTAAGAGAAAGAACGCTGTCCATATGCGGTCGCACACTCATACACACACACAAACCAGTTTTTTCCTGCGGCACTTTCAAAGCCCCCCAGTCGACGAGTGCAATGGAAAGCTGGCCGTGTTGTTCTATAGAGCGTGTGTTCGAGTGTGCCTTTCTTAAGTGTCTTTGTCGACTTTACCGCTGAGAGGGAGTGGAAAGCTCTTGCTGTTTTCGACACCCGCTTTCGGATCAATGAAAAACGTAACGCGAAAGCAACGGTGGAGCCCAACGCATTTCGCCGTCAATACTTTCCACTTAACCGCGCTTGGAGAGCAAGCAAACTGCAATAACCTCGGTGCATCGCGCCTTCATTGTTCTTAAAGATACGTTTAATTTATTGCTTACTCCACTGACGCTGCTTCATTAAAAACCGATCGAAGGGTATGTTATCATTCAGAGTAATATGAAGTCAGTAGAGAGTGCAATCAAAGAAAGCATACCGTCATTTGTAGCTGCGAAATAAAAGAAACTAATTAAAGTGAAAGAAGTAAGAACTCGCCGCAAGTGCACACCGAAATGTTTGAAGTTCAGCGCTACGTCGTGTCTTGTCTTTTTCTTCATAGGCGTGTGGTAGGTTCTGTAATTGTGTTCTGCAATAAAAGGAGGGGGGAGTGGGGCCACCGGAGCGCTTCACGGCCTCCTCCTTGTAACCCTCTCCTACTGGGGCCGTCTCGACCAAAACGCATTGCAGTGTGCAGGTACGGGACAGACTTTGTACTCCCCTCAGGTAATTGGAAAGGAGGCAATTCAACCGGCCGACAAAATCCAAGCGAGCTATTAGCACTGGTGACACGCGGTTCTACACGTGCACATTATACAACGCAAAAGGAAACCTCAGGCCTATTTCAGGCAAAATATATGCGCATAACGGGTATGCTTAGCGTTCATGTAATTACCAATACACTTTGGACTGGTTGTTACGTTAGTAATCAAAAATGAACCCGTTAGAAATGGCGTCGAAGAGACGCGACGCGGTAAAATCAAGCCGACACAGCTACAGGCTCTGTAGCTGCCTTTAAGCTAACACTAATAAAATGTCCCTACAGATGGCGCGAGAGAAGGGCAAACGCGGGAAACTTGAACTGAATTGAGCAAAACCTCCATGGCATCCGTGATGGGAAGAGTGATAGGGGAGAGGAACAGCATGAGAGGTGGGAGGGCGGGGGAATAGGATGTGGTACGTATCGGGGCGACAGAATAATTTCGTCTTTTGACGTCATTTGCACCGAAATAAGCATATATGCGGCCATTTTTTTCCTGAAATATATGACTCATACTCACCATCATAAAAAGCGTGTCTGCGCCCACTGCAGGGCAAAGGCCTCTCCCATAGATCTCCAATTATCCCTGTCTTGTGCCAAGTGTGACCAATTTATTCTCGCAAACTTCGTCACCTCACCTACCCACCTAACTTTCTGCCGCCCCCTGCCACGCTTGCCTTCTCTAGGGATCTACTCTGTTGCCATTAATGACCTTAGTCATAACGTGACACACTATTCTCTGCATAACCCAGCTGATTATTATTTACAGTCTATTGCCGAGTAGTTTCAGCTTCGGTTAACGTAGGCTTCGAAAACGAAAAGCCGCCGGGTGCAGCTAACCCCATCTAGCGCGGACAGCTGTGCTTGTTGGTTCGCATGGGAGTAAGCAAATTCGACCACGTGACCATACAGAACTGTGTCGCACTTGCGCGCGGCCTGCCGCGCCTGCTCGCGTTGTTTCGCCTGCCGCATGACCTGAGCCAACTCCTCGTCTTCGTTATCATCATCGCCTGGTGGCGACGATTTTTCTTCTACTGGTATCGCCGGGAGTCTATACTAGTACTAATTGATTGATTGATTTGTGGGGTTTAACGTCCCAAAACCACTTCTGATTACGAGAGACGCCGTAGTGGAGGTCTCCGGAAATTTCGACCGCCTGGGGTTCTTTAACCTGCACTGACATCGCAGTGCACACGGGCCTCAACATTTCGCCTCCATTGAAACGCAGCCGCCGCGGCTGGGATTCCATCCCGCGACCTTCGGATGAGCAGCCGAGTGCCATGACCACTAGACCACCGTGGCGGGGCATCTATACTAGTGCAAGCATGGCATAAGGGCAATGGTGGCTGTGACGTCATCACTAGTATTCGGCGCTCAGCTGCCGTAGTTGCGTACCAGAATTTGGCAGTCTCTTACGGTTACCTTTCTCAATGTGGACTTCGCGAGGTGCGGCGAGCAGCTCTCGAAAGCGCAGGCGGACTCCTGATTACCTTCCGCGCTATATTCAACGCTGAGGTTTGGTAGTTGATGCATGCATGTCCACAGAAATCAACACCGCAGTCTATCCCAACAACGGCTCTTTGGTGTCAGTGCTCTTTAAAGTCCGAGCTTTCGCGTCTTATACTGGTGTCACACGAGCGCTTCGAAGGCTTTCGAACCAACAGTCCATTGACTCAAAAGTCATGTTTGAGCTCCTACGTGGGCGGTGTCCATGGCCAACGGGCCGGTAATCTATCGATCTCGACGGCCATCGAAACCACCCGTGTAGCAGCTCAAACACGACTTTTGAGTCGACGGACCGTCGGTTCGAAGGCCTTCGAATCGCTCGTGTGACAACATTATTACATTCTTCCATGTTCAAGCACGAATGTAGTGAAACCAAAGTGCGCCCCATTGGTACTGTTGTTCACTATGCACCACTACACCCAGCATCCACCGTTCGTTATAAAGAAGAACAACAGCGACGGCGAAGACCAGTTCGAGGGATACTGCATCGACCTGATGGACGAGATCAAGAAGATGCTGAAGTTCGAGTACACGATCTACGAAGTCCCGGACAAGATGTTCGGGTCGCTCGAAGGCAACACGACCCAATGGAACGGAATGGTCCGGCAACTACTCGATAACGTAAGTGGTGCTCAACGGTCAAGGGATACACCAGCGTGCGTGTACGTAGCTATCTCACAAACTCTGGGATCTCAACCACAATCAGTTATAGTGCCAGCCCTAGCTCTGCTAAAATATGCGAAAGTGTATTTATTGGTAAATAACCGCTTTTCTCGAAGTTGGGAATTTTTGTCAGCTTACGTACGCTATTCGTATATCAAACGCCAGTATGAATTACACGAGAATTATTCATTTTATTTATTTTTTGCATACGTGTTGCTTAGACTCGCCTAGCTGTTTCAGGCAGGAACCGCGAACGGGAGTGATCGTAAAGGTAGTGTGAATCATTATCCCGATGATTAAACGCACCTTTACAATACAGGAGCTACGCTCGGGTTTTCCAGCTATCATATGCAACTGTCGACGCTGTGCTCCTTCTCAGTTTCGTTTTTTTATGGTTTAGTTTCTCAACGTGATCATGAGACTAGCATCGAGAGTGCCACTCAGTTCTCATATCAGCCGTGCTTCCGACATGGACTACAGAAATTACCGTCCTTTCCCTAACTGAACCACAATGATAATCATCACCATGCTCCCGAAGACGGATGTGCCGCAGTATATGTTCGACTGATTTGTTTCAAAATCTAGATGTGCTCAGGTGCCCTGTGAAAGTAAACAAGCATCTGCTATTATTAGCCAAAAAAAAACAGCTCTCGCACCACTAGCAGAATATATGGTATTCAATGCTCATGCAACACAGAATATTACCCAATATTACCCCATCCCACCCAACACCCAAGCAATTTCCTGGCATTTGAAGCAAACAAATAATGCAAGGCGCAATGGCACATTCTGTGCGTGTGCAGGGAATCTTTAAAGGATACTATTTAGACAAAAAAATTATATGCCGACTTGAATAACCTGCTATGTAAAAAGGATGCACTCTCATAAAAAAACTCCACAATTTCATACTGATTAATCGAAAGAAACGATGATACGAGATTGACTAAGCGCTACTCATAATTTTCTCTCAAGGAATTCTACTTTTATGTGTCGCGATGAGCACTATTTCTTAATAAAGAGCCAGATCAGTCCGAGGAGCAGATGTGAAGGAATCCTGCAGTGCTTTCCATTTATGTTATGGTCGCAATGCTGGTTACACACGTAAGAGACACATAACACAGCCTGGAATCAAAGGTCGTCGCTGACAGACAGACAGACAGATAGATAGATAGATAGATAGATAGATAGATAGATAGATAGATAGATAGATAGATAGATAGATAGATAGATAGATAGATAGATAGATAGATAGATAGATAGATAGATAGATTTGACAAACCGGTAGAGTGTGCGATCTTAGGCCTCAATTGTTACAATCGATTTACCCCAGGAAATGGAACAATACAACAGTTATAGATCATGTATCTGGTTATCTGTGAGCACAAGTTCTCACAAAAAACTCATAAAAAGCTTTCACGCAGGTGGTTTTTGTGTGCCTCTTGCAGAATGCGGACATTGCTCTGGGGCCACTTTCGGTGACGGCCGAGCGCGAAACCGTGGTGGACTATACCATGCCCTTCTACGACATGGTGGGCATCAGCATTCTGATGAAGAAACCCGCATCGAAATCCTCGCTCTTCAAATTCCTCACCGTGCTCGAAGGGAGCGTCTGGGGATGCATTCTAGCCGCCTACTTCTTCACCAGGTACAGAAAGTCCGACAGATGGGAGATGTGTCTCAGATCACCGTAAAGAGACACTAAGGAGAAACAATGAATCGGTTTAGGCCAGCAGAGCACTATTTGAGAACTCCATTTTCGTTCATTTCGGAACCAGAGGTTCAGTATCAGAAGGTAAAACGAAAGTTAAAGTTTCATTTTTGAATTTCGCGTCCAGCACTGGACAGCCGAACGTAAGCGTGATGTCGTGGATTTCGAAGCACTTCCTTCGGATTTCGGCTACATTGGCTCACCGCAATTTGATAAACTATGTTAGATCTCCGCCTCACCTCCCACCCCCTTACAGTACAATGCGATGCATTTTTAGCGCAAAATAATTTTTACACCATAGCAGGTGCGTTCAAGATCTATGGCATCACAGCAACTTGAAGGGGGCGTCGTCTCCTATATTTTCTGTGTGGGCTTTTTCTCGGTAACTAAGCCTTTTCTCTTGGTCTCTTGGTATGTTGAAAGGCCAATCAGTAATACGCGAGGAATTGTTCTGCTATTTAGTGTCCCTTTAACCGTGCGAGGCAGCGCACGCACGCCCACACGCACACAGACAAAGTCACCTGCCCATCCCATTGTCGAGAAAAAAAGGAGTGGGGGAGGAGGGGAGGGAGGGGGCCAGGGGACGTGTAAGCGAAGATTGATGCATCCCTTACTGTTTTCTTTTTCTTCATTCTTTCTTCGCGTCTACCTTTCTTCCCGCTGCTGTTTCTCTGCTGCCCTTCGAACGTTCTAAGCACGGTAGTAGAAAATACAAGGCATAAATGTGGTTCACGTATCACATACGTTCACATCCCGCAACGTGGACACGTAGCCTGTTGGCTAAGACACCCTACTTTCGTACGGCGGGTGCCCTGGTTTGAGACACCAGGGCCGGGAAGAAAAAATTGTTTCCCACTCTGACGCATTAGCTGCTTCCACCGCTTCACAGAGGACGCCAGTGGTTCCATTTTGTTCTGGGAGCAACTAGTTCTGCCGTGACTACGCCGACACAGTTTATGCATTGCCAGCTTCGCTTGGAAAACATGCAAAAGTGCTACTATGACGGCAACTGTTGTATCCACAATTTCAGCTAAATGCTTTACACCTAGCGGGCGCGCCTGGAAGCAGGCGATCCAGGGTCCGCATGCATGTGAAGACAACGCGTTCTCGCGTTCACTGTGTTCTGAAAACAGCTGTATAGTTCCCGAATCTTTGACGTGCGGCTGCGCAACTACCCGGAAAAGATAAAAGTCAAGTCAAATGACTCTTGTTGTTCTCCTAAATATATGTCACCGCGGTGAAAACGTCGCGACACATCCGGAAACGATGCGTCGCGAGAAGCAGGCGACGCACTACAATGGATCACGTGGTCTGAAAGGAGTAGGCGTGTGCTTTCCTTCATGTTATTGGATGTATACGAAATTTGGCTACGCCCGTTTCCTGGACCAGCCATTCTCTTACTGATGCTCACACTAGGCAGCGAAGGTGTTCCTGCTGACTTGCTTTTCGACGCATGGAACCCATGATAGTGAAGCGGGAAGTCGAATCATGATACAGGCACGTATCATCGGCATCAAATGAAACGCTAACAGCGGAGTGTGTGCATGCGGCATTGGCAATGGCATACTGCGCTCGGTCCAGTCATCACTGATTTACATGTGCTGTTTCTAACGTCATTATCTATCAGACATTTTAGTCATAGGTTAGCACCTTTCCACGGTAATTTGATAAATGATCAAGTGAACGGCATGGGAGATGTTCTCCGTGCTCTTCTGGGTGTTTCGTTCCAACGCCACGAAAAGTCAACCTTTGAGCGATAACGATATCTTGATAGAAGCTAGCGTCGTTAAACGAGGCATTTGATTGTAGCGCGTCGGCGTTGGGTAGCTGCGAATTGAAAACTATAATGGCATTCATTCATTTCGGTGCTTTGTTAGATCTTGCTTTTCAATATCACCGGAGCGGAGAGTGCGTCGTCATAAGTTTCGCAACGCATATAGGAAGTGATAATAAAATAGCGCGCTGTCGGATGCCAGCACTATTCTAACGTTGTATCGAATATCTACTACGATAAGTCCTGCCAGTCGAAAATGCATCAGCATTGCGGGCAGCAAGCAATAAACACACAGCATACCGCCCTAATATGTGAAACTCCGAAAACCTTCACGTTCGTAAAGCGTCACGAACACCTGACAAATATGTTATGAAATCTCAAGTGCTTCTGACGTCTCTGCCTTGATTAATTCATTAGGCAGCGAAGCACGTTAGCCTAGTTGCTTTTTTTTTTGCTGTTCTCTTGTTGACTTAGCACATTCTGAATATTCCGGTTGATGATAACGCTCATAAAATGGTGCTTCCATTTTGCACCGAGATAAACACTTATCAATTGTACTTTAAGCTGACTTGTTGTCTTTTATTACTTATCCATGTCTTGCACTTTAATGCTCAGATCAGAACTGATATGATTCGGTGGTCGTTCCTCAAACAGGAAATCGAAAAGCTTTCATTGAGAAACACTCATTGACAAATTCGACGGTCAGTGAACTGAGGTAGATCCATCCTTTCGATACCACGCGGAGGAATGGGCCTCGGCTGCGCCAAGCTTTCAATGGGCTTCTTAGCAAGAGAGCTCACGAAAATTGGAAACCTTCAATCGCGGTAAATTTCTTTATTGAAATGCCAGTAAAAGTAGCCTCTCAACTCGAGGTCGGCACATTCGTCGAATGCAGCCAAAACATTTCGCGTGGTGCTTTATGACTGCGCAGCGCAAGCACGCTTTATCTGATTTCGGCGATATCGAACTTGAGACGAAAAGAGACTGCGAAAATTTATTTATTTATTTATTTATTTATTTATTTATTTATTTATTTATTTATTTCATCTACTGCAGCCCAATGTAGGGCTATTGCAGGAGTGGGGTACAAGTACAATAGGAACGAATGACAGCAACATCACAACTTCTTGAAGAGAACAAATATCGTTACATCACAACCAGGTACAAAAATATGAAAGAAATAGGACATTAATGTCATTCAAGTGTCCTATAAAAAAATCTGATATACATATTTCCCGAACCGATTCAGTTAGATCGTTCCAGTAAACAATTTTCTAGGAAAGAAACTGCACTTGATCATGTTAGTACGTGCGAAACATGGCCTTAAGTTAAGACTGTGACCACGCATAGTTGATAGAGCATTAGCATACACGATATAATTATCATTACATAGCCGGCATGACGAGTAAAGAAAAGAGCGCAAAACTTTCAGAGTCGATTTCACGCCTTGTGCTCCATGAGTGCGGTATGGCGTCACCGATCCAGGATTGCGTCAATGACCTCAAGGGAAACAGGTAAACCATCATATGGTCTTCATCACTACCTTTCGCAGATGCCAGTTGTACAAGACGAGTTATTTAACTTTTAGAAATGCTACACATTTACCTAAGCACGTTCCGAAAATATCATAACAGAGATAGGAATATGACATCTACTGAACTGAGTGTCCCATTTCTTGCAGCCTCCTCATGTACCTATTCGATCGGTACAGTCCGTATAGCTACCGAAACAACAAGGAGAAATACAAGGACGACGAGGACAAGCGCGACTTCAGTCTGAAGGAGTCCCTCTGGTTCTGCATGACTTCACTCACACCCCAAGGTTTGGTACACCCTGTACTTTCTCTTCCATTTCAAGCTATCCCGAGCGCTAGCTTCGAAACAGCGGTGTCCACTCAACCATATACACTTCCAGCGTTTGATGTTTTATTAAGTTTTTATTGTCTGCCTATAATAAATAAATAGAAAATCTATCTATCTATCTATCTATCTATCTATCTATCTATCTATCTATCTATCTATCTATCTATCTATCTATCTATCTATCTATCTATCTATCTATCTATCTCACCTGGGTCTTGTCACCACGCGGCTTCCACCATGCAATCACTCACGCGACCGGAACGAGAGAGACAACCTCACCTAAGCAAAACAGTTCTCAGAGGCGCATGATTAGACCCGAGGCTCGTTGGCGAAAAATATAGCACAACATATCGCACGCCTTTGTGCACTTTGTACTTTTGCACTCGATACACACGGAAAACTTCGAGAAGGCCATATCTACCGCCGCTCTAAGGGCACAAAATGACGACATCGTTAGCAGTGATTGCTGTCGACTTCACATTTTTCGCATTTTTCGACCATAGGCTTTGATTCGGGCCCTCCTACCAGAAAATCACCACTTGCAGCCCTGTAGCTGCTATCCGTTGACGATATCTCCTCACTGTGGCATAGCAAAAGATGCTCAGTTACATGGATAACGAGCCACGTGAGCTGTTACGTGGCGCGTCCCGCACTCGTTCCTTCAGTGTCTCTCCCAAAACACACGCAGGCGGTGGCGAGGCACCACGAAACCTATCCGGACGACTGGTCGCGGCCACCTGGTGGCTGTTCGGCTTCATCATCATCGCGTCGTACACGGCCAACCTGGCCGCCTTCCTCACCGTATCCCGACTGGACACGCCGATCGAGTCGCTCGACGACCTGGCCAAGCAGTACAAGGTCAAGTACGCTCCTCAGAATGGCACAGCTGCGATGACGTACTTCAAACGCATGGCCGACATCGAGGACAAGTTTTATGAGTGAGCACTTCCCCTAAACGCCGCTGGCTACGTTACCGACATCCGTAGTAGAAATCGCTAAGGCAGGCGAAAAGGGAGGATTGAGATGGATATTTTGGCTTCGGTTTGAGCAGCGGAACTTGAATAGACGGGACAAGAAAGACAGATGTCCAAGTCTGCCTTTCTTGCCCCGTCTATTCAAGTTCCGCTGCTCGGACGAAACTCAGCTACGAACCAACTAGCTGCAGTATTATCTTGTCTTCCTACATATTGCTGAGTTTTCCTGCCGCGGTGTCTGCAGGGCACAACTGAGGACGCGTACATGCTACTGACAACGAGCCGTGTATCATGATCCTACAGCAATGAGGAAAAACTGCAAGGCAGTTCAGCACAACGTGAAATTTGCTGAAACAGCAAAGCTTTGGTTCTCCTGCGTTTCACTTGTGATTTTCCATGAATTTCTGTTGCATTTCATCACCTGGACTGCCCAATCGGAAATTCCTTCCTTCCTTCATACATTTCTTTCTTTTTTTTTCCTTCGCATAATCGCTGTCAGTTACAGTGGGCTGGGCGCATGAGTGAGTCTAGCGCAGCAGTGGTCAATGGGTCAAGGGCAACGTTTCGCATGGAGCATGACATGCGACGGCGGACATGTCCCTAAAGAGTCCTGCTGTTAAAACTCAAGTCAGTATTCATTGCGTGATGTTCTATACTCTCTGTTAAAAGCGAACATATCCCAGAATGACTTCCTCAGGTGTTCAAAGCACTTGCGTACTAACAGGGGTACTCGTATGAATAAAGTACGTTCTATGTTCATGCATTTATAGTGTTGTTCTTGCCACTGTGCCCTATCTTCTCTCTACCACTGTGCATAGTTTTTGTTTCGTGTTCTCATTGATTAAATTAGTCCTATCGTAGTTATAGGCCGAAGAGTAAGCCCCCACTGATGACAGGTAAATCATTGCTTGAACTTCCTCCCTATGAATATCTCGGAATACACAAATAAAAAAATAAATAAATGTAAAGCAACTTACTGGAGCGGAGGACGAGAAAGTAGGGGTATCTGGCAGAGGATGAGCATAAACACAGGCGTCTTGCACAGGGTCGCCATTCGGTGGGTCTGAAACAGAACGAGGACACGGGATAAAAGTAGCCAAAAAGAGCCATGACATTTAATCCGCGGGCTAAATTTCCATTCAATAAGAACAGACGCGACATTGTGCTGACTAATAAACACTGATTAATGTCTACACTGACAGTGCATATGATGAATTTTTGCGCCTATTTCTTGAATCATATTCGAAATCATTTCCATTAATCATGCATAAAAAAATTAAAAAAGCGCGTAAGCCCTGGGTAAATAAAGAGTGCCTTCATATGATTAAAAAGAAAGACAAACTTTTTAATAGATTCTTGAAAACGCGTAGTGCAGCTGATTGGGATACATTTCGGCTGCATAGAAACAAAACTAATGCATTTCTGCGTAATGCTAAACGAAACTATCTGTACAATTACTTCGAAATTGGGAACAATAAAAAAACTGACTTAATGTGGAGGAAAATCAATGAACTACTAAATAGAGGATCAAGAAATGCAGAGGTTCATCAGCTAACACTGAACGATCAAATTAAACAAGGAGCTGAGTTAGCAGAAGACTTTAATAATTATTTTGTGAATCTAGTTTCAAGCTCTCATTCCCCGCAGGCAATAAATGGCATTTGCAGAAATTCGGCAAGCATATATATGAATCCGACAACTGAAAGTGAAATAGACAATGTGTATAGATCTATCAAGAACAGCTTAACATGCGATATTGACAACATTCAAATCAGGCCAGTAAAGTATGTTCTTGATATCATACTACCTCAACTCATGCATATTTATAATCTTGCTCTCAGTACAGGTGTATTTCCGAAGAAAATGCAAATAGCAAAAGTTACTACAGTTTTTAAAGGTGGAGAAGTGAATAATTTATCAAATTATAGGCCAATTTCTATACTTCCCGTGTTTTCTAAAGGCTTAGAAAAGATCATTTATGCCAGAATAATTGGGTTTGCGAACAAGCACAACTTAATCAGTCCTACTCAATTTGGTTTCAGAAAAGGGAGATCAACAGAACTTGCCCTTGTCATGCAAAAAGAAATCATTCTAAAAGCATTTGACGAAAAAAGTTTAATAGCTGGCATATATATTGATTTTTCTAAGGCATTCGACCGGCTAAATCACTTAACACTAACAAAAAAACTTGAAATATATGGAATTAGAGGAACACCACTTGAACTTATAACGTCCTATCTGCAACATAGAATGCAATGTGTTTGCATCCAAGGCAGTTTATCTCGGCACAAAGCAATTACCTCAGGTGTACCTCAAGGGAGCATTCTTGGACCACTGCTATTCAACTTTTACATAAATGACATTTCACAAACTGACCACGGAGCAAAATACATCACTTATGCGGATGATACAACCATTTTCTTTCGCAGCAATTCTTATGATACCCTTCAAAGTAGCATTAACATAGCTCTCGATGACTTACACAAGTGGAGCGTAATCAATTCGCTTGATATCAACACAGCCAAAACAAAAGCCGTTATCTTCACTCCCCGACAATCACCTGAACCACCCATTTTGAATCTTACTTTGGGAAACTCGCGTATAGAAATTGTTGATTCAGTAAAATCCCTTGGAGTATTTTTTCAAAAGAATCTATCTTGGGACATTCAGATAAATCATATTGCTACGCAGGTAGCTAAGGTAGTAGGAATATTGGCGAAATTTAAATTCTACTTGCCAACAGCCGTCAAACTTCATATTTACAATGCACTATTTCTTTCTAATTTAAACTATTGCTGTTTAGTTTGGGGCACAACAACGCTAATAAACCTCAACCAGCTGTATATGTTACAAAAAAAAGCACTGCGTCACATTGCGTGTGCTGAAAAAACTGCGCACACAAAACCCTTGTATATCAAATACAATATCACGTCAGTTCATAACTTGTACTCATTAAATCTAGCCAGAAAGTATAAACATGATACAGACGGACTACTTCGTACATTATCCGAATTGACACCGATTACAAGGGCTTATGATACCCGTAATGACGATATCTGGAAAATGCCATTTTCACGCATCATGTTAACACAACAAATGCTTCGTCATACACTTCCAAAACTGTTGAATGAACTGCATAAATGTGGTATTGACTTGAATACAACTGGAAACCACGCAATCAAAGCGTTTTTTGTCACCAAAAATTAATCCATTTATTTTTTGTAAAGTATACAGCTTCTGTTCTATACACTTCCAAATTTTACAGTTTTACACCTAAAAATTGTGTAAAGGAAAGCTCATTTTGTTGTCATGATTTCTGAAGGATTTATCATTGTATAAATATAATATTGTACTGTATTTTTTGTAACTATTGTATTGTTCTGTGACATTAGCTTAAGTGTTGTTTCCATAAAAACTGTATATGTATTTTGTGCTCTCGCTGTATGCCCTGTAAAACGGGGGCTCGAGGCTTCTCAAGTGGATAGTTCCACTTTTTCTCGAGCCCTCGTGTTCCACAACACACAAACTTGTGGACGAAATAAAGTTTGATTTGATTTGATTTGATTTTTGACTAAGTGAACACTAAAAAAGCCGTGATTTCTTTCACCATCGCTTTAACCAATGTCTCGCATCGCAACCAAACGTAACTTGCAGGTGTACAAACAGATCATTATGTGGTCCCGACGCCTGCACATAAGGGGGTTTCGAACAACGGTTCAGCAATATGTTTATTATCATGATATCACATTGAAACACACAGTCAGAGAGGATGGCGCACAGGATAAACGCTGCATAATGGCAAGTTCCCTTGTCCCACCTCCACATGAGATATAGGGAGCCCCATCGCAGTGTTGGATACATATACTTGTTGCAACCTAAAATGCATACACTTGTACGATGGTGGTTAAACGTTGGAGCATCCTTTTTTTTCCTTGAAGCCATGGAACGGAATCGGTTAGTAAGGCTATGTCAGAGCAGCTCTCGATATAGTGAAATGTGGGCGAAAATTGTTAATAGGTGGGTTTAATGCCCGAAACGCCTCTTCTGCATATGCCCTTTGCTGGTGAGATTCGCCAAAGGAATTTTCCCGTTGTAGCCAATAGGAGATAACGACAAAGGAAGAAAGCGAGCCGCCGCGTAACCGTCAGCCAGGCGTCTCGGGCCCACGCTTGCACAGAGATTGGCTGCTTGGCGTCGGCTCTTAGACGACGTCCACCCTTGACGTCTGTCGATATCTAGCGAGCAACGAACTGCGTCTCATCGCGAATGTCCATGGCGTATAATGTCATTGCGAATACCGGCCCTAATTCATTTTGCTGCTGACGGTAGATAGCTGCCTGTTCTGAACTGCCGCTTTTCGGTGGCTATGGGTTCACGATCGACCTGTTCTCCGGTAGGCTTATTATATGCGAAGCAGTTCTTTGACTAGCCTGTGTAACGCTGTCCCTCCGTGCGTCCGTACGAACGCGCCGCAGCGCGCTCCCCTCGCCGCAGGTGTTGGAGCGGTGCCAAGTAGGTCACGCCGCAGCTGCGCGATGACGTAACGCTCCCCTCGCAGTGCGCGCTGACGTCACTCTCTCCCTCGCCTGCCGCGCGCTCGCCGCAGCTGCCGCCTCGTCCGTTCGCCCGCAAAACCTGCCGCTACCGCCGCTCGATACACCGCCGACTCGTCGGTTCACGCGCAATAAAGCTGACAGGGGCCTAACGTACGCGTTGAAAATTAACACCATCTTCCCAAAGGGAATTCTGATGGGATGCGAAGCACCCGCGTTAGCGCCGTTCAACCCGTGACGCCACCCGTGCGCAACGCTGCTGCTTCGCATCCCATCAGGGTTCCCTTTGGGAAGATGGTGTTAATTTTTGTTGCCGTTGCTTATCTTACGTTTTATCACGTTCATATGTGACGGCGTCCTGTACGTTAGCGTTGTCAGCTTGCACGCCACGTCACCATAACGGTCAAGGAGCGTCAACAGTGCGCTAACCATGCGTGTCTCGCGCCTGTGTTGTCGTGCTGCACATAAGCGTGCCTCGACAGTGCACTATAGCGCAGTGACTCACTGCCCTTGTGATTCGCGCGGCTACAACTTCCGTGCTGAATCACTGTGTGTCGTGTCACAATAATTTCCTATGCATGCGTATAATGCATATAGTTTCCATATATTTGTTGTATATTTGCCACATTTTCTATATGAACCCTACGGAACCATCGAATTATTGAAATAGCCATACAGAACGTTTCCGTAGAGTTCGGAAAGATCGGTAGCTCTTAGGGTTTTTAGCTACACTGCCTGAACTAAAAACAAAAGAAAACGCATCTGATCCCTCGGTCATATCAAATGGTGTAACATGAAACTGAAGTGTGTCTTCCGTGAAGCAGTTGAATGTTCGTTGTACACCGAGATAACCTTGAACATCGTTATCCCGATGTTTCGCCGGTATGGCAACCTTTGACGTGGTCGTGCCCAAGTTGATAACTTGTCGGTTATGTGCTGTATCCCGACGACGACTACCACACCCGACCGTGACGAACGCCGAGTGGTAGTTTACGTAACAGCCAGACACATTGGATGGCAAGTTCCACGCGACAACAGCGTCAACGTATGTCCACTTTCGCGACATTGATGCGTCCACGTCGTTTGTAAAGAACTGTGGCGCTTAAGGTGGAAGTTTTCACGCCTGAAGCAGAAGCGGGCGACGAAATTCGCTTCACATCCCTGTAGCTGGCAGCATTGCCCAGGAAAAAAGTGCTCGGATGCGCGCGCGCGCGGAGGCAAAGAAGCTCATCGAGGGAGAGAGGGAGACGCTGATTAGAGCGAATATAAGTGACATTCGTCTAGCTTTAATCATGTGCTTAAATGGCGCTGGCGGTAGAACGCCTTGAGCCTTTCGTCGTGGACCGGAAGGTTGCGAGTTAGATTTCCAGCGAGGCAAGAAAATTTTCCTGCTTGTTTCTCTTTGTCATTCATAGGTGTATATTTTAATGCGTCATTTCCGTGGCGGAAATGACGTGTGTGAGGCCGTGGTGGACCCCGGCATAGAATACTTTCGTGCTGAAATGGCCCGTAAATGCCAAACAGAAAAGCAGGAGATCCACACTATAGCCCAGAAACAACCACTGAGCCAACCTGAAATATTCATCGCTCCAGAGAGACGCAAAGCGGCCATGTTTGCGCATGCTATAGTCACCAATGGCGGCCCTCATCTTGCATGCCACCGCAGTAGCTATGTGATGCTTTTTGTTTTCGAATGGCTCAGTGTGTTCCTCCTCTGTTTTCTTTTCTTGGTTTTTTTCAGCGTCTGGAAGAATATGTCGTTGGATGATACCTTGAGCGACGAAGACAGAGCCAAGCTGGCGGTATGGGATTACCCCGTGAGTGACAAGTACACCAAGATGTGGCAGACCATGGTGCAAACGCAGATTCCCGCGCATTTCGAGGAAGGTTTGCGAAGGGTCAAGGAGTCTAACGGCTCGCAAGAAGGGTTCGCTTTCCTCGGTGAGTCATCAGCGAGCTGGACTTAGCAATCTTTGCTGGGGTCTTTTATCATGGATGCAAAAAAACCACTGCGCTTGCACTTTGGCTAGGCAGCTGCTCTACAGAAAAACTTCAGGGGAGCTTGACCATCTGAGTCCATTCCGCTGCACTGATTCCACTTCACTCCTCGTGATTATATCTAGGCACCACAATCATTTGCAGCCCACCGCTGTCTTCACTTCGCTCTCTTCGATGACTTCACACCAGCCGACAAGTGCTCGCTCACGCTCGCTTGCTTACGCGCTTCGACGCGAACCTGCTTCAAGCGAGCGAAGCCATCGTTTTTAGGGTGAGGAAAACGTGACACAGACAGCAAGAATGAGAAAACTAGAAACAGCAGAAAACGAAATTCCGTAGCAACTCAGCCTTTCTAAATTGTAATAAAATAATCCTGAACTTATAAAAGATAGTGACATGTTTGTGTTGGGGTTTATGTTATGCAAAGGCTAAGGCGAGTTTCGTCCTAATTTATTAGAAGCAAAATTCACGTTACACAAGCACCGTCATTACAACTTCTGGTTTGGCAATAGGCTTATTTACTCTATATACCATGTCAGAGGATCCGCTGTAGTCTAGTGCTAGCAAGCTTCTTTGACACCTCCGGGGCGCATGTTCGATACACCCCTACCGCTTGGTAACTTGCATGTCTACACGTTTGTTATGTCTACATTTCAATCGCAAGCGAGGACAAACGGCATTCCTTTCTCGTCCTAAGAGCGGAGCTCTTTAAGCTGCCCGTCCTGTGCCAACTTGGGCCAATCCTGGAAATGTGGGCCAATACTGGAAGCAGTGAACCGTGTGAGCAGCAGAAAACTTCAGACGCCAGTCGAAGTTGCGGGTTCGAACCCCGCAGCCGCGGCGTTTCAAAAGTGGACTTCCCGCAGCCAGGGCTTTTCACATGTCAGTTCATTTGGTCCTTGACTGACAGAGACTCCAAAAATTTAGACACCTGCGGCGCCTAGCCTACCGGCATGCCGGTATGTCATGAGAAGGATGTTGCCCCGCCACGGTGGTCTAGTGGGTATGGCACCCGGCTGCTTAGCCGAGGGACGCGGGATGAAATGTCGGCCGCGGCGGCTCCATTTCGATTGAGGCAAAATGTTGAGGCCCTTGTACTTTGCGGTGTCACTGCACGTTGAAGAACCCCAGGTGGTCGAAATTTCCGGAGCCCTCCATTACGGCGTCTCTCATAATCAAATCGTAGTTTTGGTATGTAAGAATCCAGAAATCAATCAATCAATCAATCAATGACAAGCATGTGATGTTATTAATGTGATGACCTATAAGTCATGTTAGTCGTACGCACGTATCATTACACGCTAATTTTCAAATAATACCGAGTTAAGAGAGCGCGAGTTTGCAGTGCTTCGTTCCTTACTTATTCGCCGTACATTTCTGCACAGTCTTTAATCGCGAAATTGTTCTTGGTCTACCATGAGGCATTCTTGAGCTGGTTGATGTCACGCAACAGGTAAAAGGCGACCCGCTCTTGCCATGCGCCCATTGCTACGTGAGGGTGACTACCCTTGGCCGAATATGCGATAAAATGTAGAAAAAGTTTAATTTAAGTCGCGGATTCGTTCCCAGCAGCGCTGGCTGCACTTTCATAGCGCGGAATGCAAAGAAAGAAAGACAGAAACAAAGAAGCGTGTATGAGAGCGTGCTGAAGTGTCGGCAACGGGCACTAGATAAAGATTAAGGATGGTGTATCGAGACACCTTCAGCTGAGAAAGGACGTTACGTATTGGGGGAGCACGAATGTATGGCGAATATAACTAATAATTCATGATAACAACTCGACGGCCTTTCCAGTGGCGTCGAGATTAATGACATATAAAAACAGTTTCGGTCTACGACGACTTTCGTGACGTCTAACTGCCTCGCAATTTTTAATTTCGCATTCGCTTGGACATGCATGGCTTGCACGTTATTAACCTTCAGTAGCATATTTTAGGCAAATCTCGCAGGAGGTTGTGCTCTCAGGATTTCTGGGAATCGACACGCGTCTCAACTTACACGAACCAGCGCGTCATAGCACGGATTTCTTCGCATAAATGCCGCGCATGACTGTGCTTGCATTGCAGCTGATGCTACCCTAGTGAGGTACGCCATCATGACCGACTGCGAGCTCACATCTGTGGGCAGCGAATTCAGCAGGATGCCCTTGGCGCTGGCCGTACAGAAGAACTCACCCTTGAAAGACCAACTTTCCAGCGCGTAAGTAAGCAAGTTGCCGCACTCATTTTTGGATAGGAGACTGTGTTAGCCGCTCTAACATGGTTCATTACTCCGAAGCTCCAAGGCTGCGGGATGCATGTTTTCTAGCCGCCGTGATAGCCTAGCAATATTGAAAATAAAGCCATAGTGGATTAGCGCCTAGGGCATTGGCTTGCTAAGGTCTAGTTTGCCGGTATCGAATCGCGGTCACCGCGGTCGGATTTCGATGAGGGCGAAGTGCAAGGAACACCCATATATTAGACCCTTTACACTCATTACACCCATTGCACCTATACATAGACACCAATCTACATTTACGTGCACGCTAAAGATCCCCAGAAGTCAAAGTTACTTCGGAGTCTTGCACTGCGGTGCATGCCTCGTAAAAGCCTGGTTTTGGCAAGTAATGTATGTCTTGCTCGTTCTGGTTTTGGCTCACACACTCAGTTAATTAGGGATCACGACAGATTGTGCCACATCACAGGATGGTATTCAAAGGAAATAAGCATTGACAGTTTTCGCACTGGAAGGCTGGTTCGCACAAAAATAAACAAGAAAACGAATCCATTCCACCGTCATGCTTTAGGAGCACGCCAAGCTTTAGGTGCATAGTCAACCGCGAATGCGAGACACATGGACGACGACACCGCCGTCGAGGTATACGGTAATAAGGCCCGTATTCATAAACCTACCTTATGCTTATCGCTTAGTTTCCTTATTGCTCCTGTGATATTATGGCGCGTTAAGGGCACTTATTGGTAGTCACTAGGGCAGACTATCATAAGGCTTGTTGGTAGATACTGGACTAATATGTTCCTGAAACAAAAGAAGAACTGGTGGGATAAAGGAAACAAGTGATAATGAAAAGGTAGGTTTATGAGCACGGGCCCAAGCTGCGTGTGCTCGCCAAGCCCGCGTGCAAAGACTGCAGGTGGCGACACCAACGAGGACTGCGCAACAATACGCTTTTACCTCATACATTTTGAAGGCACCGGCGCACAAACAGTATTTCCCGCTAAATGTGAATTGTGTTATGCTGTAGCGGGCCACAAGCTTGAAATACAGAGTTTCACGGTATCCCATTTAGCCATTGTGGCCAAAATACGAGGAAAAGACTTTGCAATCCGTGACGTGGCGCTTTGAATCCGTGACACAGCAAGCGGCCAGCGAAAGCTTTCTGTTTCAAACTTCAAATGCTTTCGTGACGCGTGGCGATGCGGTTCTTAGAAGACACGATATGGAGCATGCAATGTATTTAGTGCGCTTGTCAGTTTAAAATGGCCAGATCTGGTGAGAAGCCCACTGAAGGGAAGTCACCCTGATTTGATTGATTTTAGGAGTATTACGTCCCAAAGCCACGATATGATTATGAACGACGCTGTATTGGAGGACTCCAGCATATTCGACCACCCGGGGCTCTTTAACGTGCGCTGACATCGCACAGTACACGGGCTTCAACGATTAGCCTCCATCGAAACGCAGCCGCCGCGGCGTGATTCGACCCCGCGACCTTCGAATCAGCAGCCGAGTGCCACAGCCATTAGACCACCGTTGCGGGCCCTACGCATCGACACTGTTTCATGTTGGCGGTACTAGACTAAGTGTGCTCGATTATGTTGCTGGTCATGCAACTGTACTGCCCGCAATAGGCTACATCGGAAATGATGCATTAAGAGCACAACGTGACTACACCTGTTCTCTCTTTTCTTTCACTTTCGGTATCAACAGGATCCTCAAGCTGCACAATGACGGTCGGCTGGACGATCTCAAGGAGATGTGGTGGAACAAGAACCCCGCCCGTGCGAACTGTGACGACAGCGATGGCCAGAGTGACGCAATAAGCATCCGTAACATTGGTATGTATATAAAAAAAAACGCGAAGACTGCACATAAACTGCAACTCGCCTTAAAACTGGACAGTTATGAATGAACTGGACTCTGAGACTAATCAGGGCAAAAACAGTTAAACGAAGCATGTCCTTGCTTTGTATACAAACTCTAAACAATCACGTACTGTAGACCACTGTATTACCAGCCCATTCAGACCGTTCCACTGTGGAAGAAAGCATTTTGTTTTGGGGAAATATTTGGAATGTGAAGTCAACTGTGCCACGATATCTTCTTCCTTGCCTTGTATTGAAATGTATTCTTTCTCTCCATACAGGTGGCGTTTTCATCGTCATCGGCATCGGCGTTGTCATGGCTCTCATCGCTCTGGCCATAGAATATTGCTACTTCAAGATCCGCATGCGTAAAGCCAAAGTGATCGCCGTCAAATCATTCTCGGGCAAAGGCTCCGCCAAAGAACCTATCAAGCACTAGCAGCCTTCGACAGGGGCTGTATTCTGACATGATTGTCAAGCGAGAAAGTGTGACCTTGCGTAACGTGGAATCTGGCGAGCCGAGTAACGATCGAAGCCACAACTTACTCTCCTTTCTTCACCCAGCCAATCAGCACTCACAAAATTCGACAATGTTGGCAATAAGCCGAGAGACAGGCGTTCGCAAAATATGGCTGCGGAGCATATATCACGGTACAGCTTGCGCGCTAAGCGATTATGACGATAAACTATCCTGCACGTCAAGAAGAACACTGTGCAGGAACCTTGCCGAGCCACGGCCGGTCTGGAGGCGCGCTCGCTAGGAGGGAGCGCGCGCGCCTCCAGACCGGCCGTGGCCGAGCGAAAAAATAATGATTGAAAAGCAGCCCATATTTAAGTGCTTATGTAATACTGCAACTATCAAAATACGCTGGAAATGCGTTCACTCAATACTCAACCCTCCTCAAATGTTTTCGTGTTCTAGCTAAATTAAATTAAACTGTACAGAAAGGCACTCCTACCTCACATTCACTTTGAGATATCATGCAGCGACGATACCAATAAAGGTCTCAAAGCAGCGGTTGTGCCAGTCGCTAGCCTAACGTGGCTAGGCGTGTCAGTAAGGCTTGACACCGGTTGTCTATACGAGAGATGTTCTGTTGTTCCTCTAGGTGGAAGAGACAGATATGGAAAAGAGTATAACTTCTAACGAACGAGGCAGTTATGCGCAGCACTGGAAAGAAAACCTGACCAGAAGGCTGATACAGTGGAATACGTATGCTACGGCGAAACAGCGCCACTAAAGTGAGACACAAGAAATCTGCGGGCTTACTGCCGTTTTGACGAAGATCGCTGGAAGACATCGATTACCAGCTGGTGTTCGATTCGCTCTACGTAAAAACTGGGCATCGATTTTGGGGGCAGCAATATTACCCGACTCTCGAATTTGCCAAGGAAAGGATCGGTACAGAAACGAAATCGAACACCGGAAGCCAGAAAACGAACACGTTGGACCTGGATCCATGATGACGTAGGAAGGATGGCGATAGTTCTATAAACCTCATGGTGTAATCCTGATTACCTAGCTATATACTGACGGTGTAGGAATGGCCGTTCGTACGCCGTCAGTTCTCGCAAAGAAGCTCTTCTTCGCCG
This sequence comes from Hyalomma asiaticum, assembly GCA_013339685.2. NCBI lineage: Eukaryota > Metazoa > Arthropoda > Arachnida > Ixodida > Ixodidae > Hyalomma > Hyalomma asiaticum. The sequence continues at coordinate 31,080,209 of CM023491.1, read as the reverse complement.
TTGACAGAAATAGACATTGTGTCATGTGGTCCTATAGCACTGGCCGCGCCCCGTATTGTGGCTATTAAAAATATCCATGCTATAATAAAAAAAAAACGCACGAAAATTTCGATCTCCTCAAACACGTGTGCTTCTCCTTTCTGCCAACTCGAACGAGACAGTAGGCTGATCGAGATGCTTCTCCTTTAGCGGCGTCTGATAATTCGACTTCGGCACAATTCTACAACGTTACCGGCACAAATACGTAGCAGCAGTACACCACAGCAACAATTCATGGGTGTTCCTCTTCAACTTTACGTGTGCATAAAATAAGCAACGTACCGCTTTGCTTGTGTAACACAGTGAAAAATAAAAGACGGTCAAACAACTTTCTATCATTGCAAACACGCCTACAATTTGTAAAAGCTACGTGTTTTTTATCTCTACCAGCAGGAAGCATAATGGGCGAACACTAGACTGCTTACCTTTGTGATTTGTTGTGCTCTTTTCACTTATTATTGCATATCCTACTCATACTTGTACACATGGAAGTGTATGCTGGACGAATTGTGAAATAAAGCGCACCTTCTGTGGATACACTTTGGGCAGTATTTGTTACATAATTTCCCGCAAGAAAACTACCTATCAAAGAGAGAGAGAAATCAAGCGAAAATAACAAATGATCAGAATGGATACTTCATAAACTAAACTTATCTACACGGTTATGTAGACACGTACTCACAACAAATGCCTCCGGTAAATCAAAAAATGTCATCGCAACCTGCACTGGTCCCACTTCATGCTCCTTGCGCGAAAAATCAAGGTGTCTTATACTCAACTCGCGAGGATCACCTCACGGTGATGGCAGGCTTAAGGTTTGCAACTGCGTCAACTACGTTTCTAAATTTCTTTGCTGCACCAATGGCCCTAAAGGAACACAGTGGATGGATGCTATGATAGATGGATGCTATGAGCGTCCCCTTTGTAACGGGGCGGTGACATGTGCGCCACCAGGCTCCCCTCTCTTTAAATTTTCCTCATGCCTTTTAAATTTACTTCAATCAAATCGATCATACTATAGCAAAAACGGAAATTCATAGCCCAGTTCCCTGCCCCTTATGGCAGAAAGTCCATATTTTTTTCTATAATTATTTTTGTCCGTTCTCTCTATGGCATAGAGAGAACGGACAAAACAGTATGGCATAACAGTATGGACAAAACAGTATGGCATATGTACCCTGCTGCAGCTGTGCTATAGCCGGACTGACGACAGGAGTCGTCCATCTCAGTGAGCTCACTGGCGATGCCAGGAAAAGGGTACACGTGCAACAGTGGTCCTGTGAGTAGACTTCTGCTCTCTGCTGCAGTACCAAATTCAATTCGTCCAATTGAATTTCTGAATTAAATTCTTCTAGTTGAATTGAACTTTTGTAGCTGTGAACTACCGCCGAGGCTAACGCACTCAAAACCATGGGTAGCAGAGGCAGAGAGGGCTCACAAAGTAGCATCCCTTTAAATACAGTTCCTCGACAAAATGTGCGAGGTGGCACATCATCACACTGACTATTACTTTCGCTTGTGTTCCCTCAAAAAAGGCGCATAAACACGAGGGTAAGTTGCCATATAGCAATTAAATATTAAGTATAAAAGAAGAGAATGAAATAATTCTTTCTACAAAAATGAAGGAATCAAGACTTACGGGAGTAAATTCTGTATATCCAAAGACGCGTACCCAGCATTCAGAAATGATCTATTAAAACTTACAAGACCAATTGACGCTATAGTTAGCAATACCAACAGCGTAATATAAAGAGATATACAATGAAATTAAGTGGAACAGTAACAACAATGCCGAAGCTTGCACCCAAGTTCCATGCCCTTGAAGGCGTGATACATGATGCCCTTATCATTAACGAATCTACAAAGGTACGTCTTCATTGGCACGTGTTGCGTGCGCTGGAGAAAAGAAAGAATGAGGTATTCAGAACTTCGCAACCTGCGTGCTGCGGCCATGCAGAACGCGCTGGGCCGAGCGATAGGCCGAGCGATAGAGCGTACTAAATCCCAGATAAGGACAAAGTGATTTCTTCGGGTGTGAGCCCGGTCGCTTCTAACGAACGCTCTGTCATGAAATCTTTGAAGGGATATACATTTACATAGCACATAGTCAACCCTGCGTCAGTGTTCGAGCGCGCGTTTGTGTGTGTGTGTGTGTGTGTGTGTGTGTGTGTGTGTGTGTGTGTGTGTGTGTGTGTGTGTGTGTGTGTGTGTGTGTGTGTGTGTGTGTTTCGACTCCCGGAATTGGCAACAAACGGAAAAGCTTTTATTCGACGTATCAGCCGGCGACAGGCCTTCATCTGGTGAGGAAGGCCGGTCTCTGGCTGCAACGTTGAATAAACTCTTTCCCCATTTTGTGGCTCTACCATTCCTGACCATGCGAAAATACATTGTGTATCTTCTTTCTGTTCGCCTCAGTGTTTTTCTTCAGTCGATAGTCGGCGTTCCCGTCGTCTACTCTTCTTCCGCTGTGTCCGTGTTTTGCACGCCTTTTCTTTAAATAACGAAGGTATCGCTAGAGAGGCTAGAAGGGTTTGTCAAACCCTTCTAGCCTCTCTAGTATCGCCGCCGCTATAAGCCTAAGTCGAGTCCCTTCCATATAGGTACAAATACGCCGCTCGATAATAGTCGCGTTATCATGTAAGGGCCGTGCAGTGCGCATGCGTGTATTAATCATAACCTTTAGCATTCGCGTGAAAACTAAGCACGAAAGCGTATCGACAAGTCGCAGATTTTAAGTCACAGTTGAAATGTGGTATGACCGAATTGTGCCTATTAGAAGAGCAGGGTGGAAGACGAAGTAGCAAGACTGATTTCGACACATGTGCTATCTGACATTACCGCTTGGTGGCTGCTTAAAGTTGACGCGCTAATGCAGCAACTTTCGGCATCTGAGCCGAGCAAGCAGCGACGTAATTGCGACTGGAAACACCGGAGCCCCGAGATGGACAGCAATGCCAGTTGGTGCCAGCACACCTGAAGACTTCCTGTGAAGGCATGTGTGGCGGCAAAAATTCTACAGCCTCCCTATGAACAAGTGAGTATTCCAGAGTTACCCACGCAGAAATGTTATCGTGTTTTATGTGTTTTTGGCGGGCGGAACGTTCAACCGTCAATCAAAATTTAAATAACTCTTGTTATTGTGTAGTGGTGCCAGATATGAGAAAAATGTGTTGGATTTTGTACACACGTCATCAGTGTTTATAAAGCCAAAGCCATCTAGAGTACGCCGATAATAAACGAAAAGTATGGTGCGAGGAAGCCAGCCTGCTGACACCTCGGTGGTGAAAAGAGCTGCACCAACCTCCGAATGAAAATTAGACACTTACGGTACGCCTTTAACCTTTCCAGACTCGCCGAATCCAACTGGAATCAATTAACTGGCCGGAAGCGCAGAGCAGAACGTGGACACCAGGAAGAACTAGACAAGACGAGCGCTCGACTGTCTAGTTCTTCCTTGTGTCCACGTTCTGCTCTGCGCTTGTTCATAGTATGAACTCGTACAAACTCGTACAAACTTGTTCAAGTTTCAGTTCTTCTGAGTTGGAAAAAATTATGTTGAAGGTCACTGGACGACTGCGTGATAAGAAAAAGGAAAAGGTGGTCCTTGCGCTACAAGCCATGATCTAGCATTTGCTCTACACGTCACGGCAACATGGTAAACTTATGAAAACAATGCGCGAAGGAACAAAGGAATCAACGGCGAATTTCCCCGCGATTTACTTCGGCAGTCCCTTCTTTCACCGTACAAATGTTAAGCATTTATCATACGCAGTACCGTATCGAAAATATTGGCCTTGGCTATCTCTTGAACATATTATTATAATGGACTAGCGGATAATATACAAATATCAAAAATAATTAATTACTTAAGTCACTGACCAATAACAATTCCGATGGTGAAGGACGATTAGGAAATCAGCTAATGTGATAGGAAATAATGTCTCTCGTGTTGGGTGTATTTTTGTCACGTTGTCCTGATGCTGAAGTACTCCGAATAATTCAAGGTGTTGTCAGTCTAACTGTATATCGGGCGAAACTGTGACCAGCAAGGCAAAGCGAATCACTCTACAAGACGATAGCGGCGTGGACAGTTGATCGATTGCTTCCTGCGGCTTTATGTCCCCAAACCAGCTCTGATTACGAGACGCCATAGAGAGGGACTCCTGAAATTCTCGCCGCCTGGTCTTCTGTGAACTGCGAAATGACATCGCACAGTACACGGGCCTCAACATTTCGCCTCCATCGAAGTGCAGCCGCCGCGGTCGGGATTCGATCCCGCGACCCTTGGATCAGGAGCCGAGTATCATAACCACTAGAGAGTGAACAGTCGTCGGTGGACGATATAACGTGACCAGCGATGAAATCGGCTTTCATATGCTCGTCACATCGAGCTCTGGCATTATCACTAAGATTCAAGAAGGCGGTCAAATGGGGGCGTCGGGCCTTCAAAGTATGTAGAACGGTTGATACCATTCTGGAAGCTGCACGCAAGATAAGAGCGGCTTGCGCTGCGCGTCACAGGGAAGTGATAACGGCCCTCCCCGTCAGCAAAACAAAAGCGCACGTGTTATTAGTACGTTCGAATAGTATTTAACAGGCGAACTACAAGAACTAGGTTAAACGATATCAGCGTACGTTAAAGAACCCCCAGGTAGTCGCAATGTCCGGCGCCATCCACTACGGCGTCTCTCATAATCATATAGTGGTCTTGGGATGCAGAACTCAACGAATGAATGAATGAATGAATGAATGAATGAATGAATGAATGAATGAATGAATGAATGAATGAGAACACAGCAATATCCAGTGCAGTACTGCAGGTGGACGTCACGATGTGCTTCCTGCAACACTACGCATATAGCCTTGGCATTAAGGTACAGTTGGCCCGGAAAGTAGCGACCTAGAACACATCCGTATCACCGTATTGTAAGGCAAACTATACGCCACTCTCGGAAGTTCCTTTTCGTAAACATGGAAAGGAACCGTGTGTGTGAAACCACAACTACAATCGTACTTCACTTCTACGTGTAAGAATATTGCGCTCCTTCACTCTTATATACCTTTAGGCAAAATCCATTCGACGAAGCAGATGATGACAACTCTAAGTCACAAGGGACGCTGCTGCCATGTTCCTGCGCCGGTTCCAAGCGTCCTGGCTGGATATCGGAGCGAGATTGGATGGAAGCTGGTCCTTCCGGCACACAGAGACGGCGCAGTCCCGTGACGCGGTAAGTTCTTGAAGCTTGGCTAAAACGTTGCAATGCAGGGAAACGTGACCGTAGTGCTACCAACAGTTTCAGGGATAGCGCGAACATCACTGTCGTAATCTATTTAAGGCTAGAGCCTTATGTGCCTAATCGAAAGACGTTACTGCAAACATTGTACAACCACCTGAAGAAAACTAATCAGCAACCCGTTTCTGCCGGTATTGCCTATTTACGTCACCTGGCTTTTACCGCTGGACACTGCATTACATTTCAGTGGATACCAGCTCACTGCGGCATTCTGCCCAACGAAAAAGCCGACGAAGCAGCACGTAATGGTCTGCGATATCAAAACTATAAGCGAATCTATTTCACCAAATCTGATGCTTCCCAAATGGCTAAACGATTCGCCTACGAAGAAAAGAACCGGCTATGGAAGTTACCGACACATCATCACCCTTTCTTATACTCAGTCGACCCAGATCTCAAATCAAAACTACACTCCAACATCCCTCGGCATCTGAACATATTGTATCATCGACTACGGCTGAACATTGCATATTCCAACGACTTACGGTACCGCTTCCATCAGGAGACAAGCCCACACTGCAGCAACTGTGGCTCTACTGAAACCGTAGAGCATATTTTGTTTGAGTGCCGTGCGTACAATGATGAGCGTGCGCTCTATGAACATTTCATGCAATCACTTACGCAGCTCCCTTTATCACCTCAGTGTGTTTTAGGCCCCTTAGCTTGCCCCACACAACAGAGACGTGCGATGGACTTTTTATTTACATATTTAAATAGTATAGGTCAACTCGATAGACTTTAACTTTATCTCCGTCGTCACCGTCACTCACCCTTCATGCAACACATCCTATCACATCACTGCGGGTTGGTGCAAACGTGAAATATCATTGGACCCAATTAGGCATCACAGTCAGAGACACAAAGCCCACTTTTTCTTTCTCTTTTCTTTTTCACTATATCTTGTACTTCTTTCTACTCGTCTTTCTCTCCCCAAACTCCCTCCCCACGCAGAGTAGCATGTCAGCGATATTTCAACGCCGGCTAAATTCTCTGCTGTTCAATAAAGAGCTCTCTCTCTCTCTCTGTCGTTACTAAAAGAATTTTAAGGCCGCAAAACGTACCAGAACCTTAAAACAACTCTAAAGGAGCGTCAGGAGTGTTTAGATATCGCTTAAAATGGGCCAAGGAACACATTTTTGAGCGCAGTCTGCAAACCGTGCAAATCAGTCGTGGAGGCTTCTGTGACGAAGCCAGCGGAGTCTAAGCTCGCTGCACGCACCAGGAACTTCGCTATTTGGCTTCAAATGTCGCCAGGAGTCGCCCGCTATCCTTTCACCGAATGACGTCACAAGTAGCACCGACTACGTCACTTGCCTTATTTTGTTCTTCTGAAACAAGATACGTGCGTTTTCCTTGTTTTCTTGTTTGTTGTTATTTGTGAAAATGAACAACTAGACTGAACCTGCGGGGGTGCCTCCGCGTTCCTGAAATCACCAATGCCAGTTTTACTTCAAGCAACGGAGTCAATGCCCCTTGTGACGTCATATGTCGGAAGACGAGAAGGCGGTTCCCACACGCATTTTAAACCAATTTGGGAGGCCCCTGGTGTGTGCTGCGCACCAATACTTGGCTCGGGTCCTCATGGGAATCGCCTGCACGAGTGACGTACACCGTTTGCATACTTTGTTGAAAAGGTATTGCACGGATCATTTAAGAGACGACGAAATGACGACAGCCAAGACCTTTAATAGTGGAACCGGGTTCGAACCTGGAACCTTTGGTTGCCAAACATCGCATGAATGTGGTGCGGCATAGGTTGTAAAGATTAACATTCACTCACGTGTCGTTTGTATCCTCCGCTTGATTTGCATGTATCAGCCAGACGTGATCAACACGCACGGCTCGCACGTATAAGAAAGATATGGTGTTGAATCCAGCTAAATTGTAGGAGTGCCAACCATCCTTGAGTTGCCCCATCTGAGTGGTACCTTGTCTTCTCAGCCACGGAGTGCTGTTCTATAAAATATGTACGCGAATTTTCGATTTTCTTGTACCGTATACTTTAGATATATGTTTTTAGCCATGTTTTTTGTGCGCTGTTCTTGTACGCTACCTTTGTATGATATGGCTTGTACGCTGTGCTCCTGCCACGTTTTCGTCTAGGTTGCCTTAGCATGAGACACTGAAGGCTACTGTCGTCAAAAATAGACTATGCGTTTCGAAAGTTTCCTTATACCTTAACCGGCATGGGATAATGCGAATGTATGACTTTTGACTTAGAGGCCATAGTATCTGCAACTCTACGTGAGATCGAGATGCCATGCCTTTTGCTTCGGGCCCAACGATAACGAAACCACACGTGGCGCATAACCGCATTCGGCAGCGGCCGTGCCGGCACACGTCGCGTGCGATTAAACGTAATGCCCAAACTGACATCGGGCAGTTGGGTCCATACATAGGCACGTGACACGAACCCATGGCCTCCAGCACTCGAACGCCAATGTGCCAGGTTGGAACCTTAAGATAAAGGGACGCTTTCGCGTCTCCTGGGCGATAGCTAAGCACTCCCAGGAATCTTTTTCTTTTCTTTCTTTTAGGCGCAGGTCTTACACCAGACCAAGACACAATGAGGAATTACGCAAGCTACAGCGTGCAATGCTGCGACATGGCAGCCCCACATCGAAGCGAGTAAGCGACCTACCACAGCAGGATTTGGTCGAGGATAGTTCCTGGGACACCAAACAGTGGCGGAGCGTCGTGAAGAGGTAACGTAAGGTCCTCGAGAGCCTTGCTAAAACTGCAGAACACAAAGATGGAAGCGTAGTGCCAGTAACGGTTTGGGAGATCCCGCGGATATTATTGCCCTCTCAATAAGCGATGAAAGGCACCGAGAGCTAACTTGCGTTTAACCTAACATTTGTTTGCATTGAAACATAGAATTCCGAGGGGGAGGTGTTATCGGAGCGTGTTCGTTCTGCCGTGTCGTTGTCCTGCTCTACGCATCTTCGATTCTGTGCGCCCTTGTCTTATTGCCCGTGGTGACATTGCGCTAATCTGTAATATCTCGTTATGAGTACGTACAAACTAAGCCCAACTCTCTTCCTTAATAATGCACGGTCACCATTTTCTTTCAATGTAGGCGCAAGCCGTCGACCGAGGAAGACCGCGATGTTCAACAACGCAGACCGCAAGGGACGGTGCATTTATCTGGTGGCGTCGACCGCTCGAAGAAGGAACTGCTTCAAACTGGCCATTCGGTCACAGGGCGACGGCAAGCGCCCGTGGAGTGCTCATATCCCGGCTACGAGACCGCTGAGACTGCGCGAACGCATCAAACGGGGACTGCAGGGAACTCTGCCTCTTCAGGTGTCCCTGACCGGCATCCTTGGGAAGACAAGTACCTACGATGTGGAGTACCAGGGAACCGCGGGATCCCTGGCATAGAAGATAATGATGAGATTCAGCCGCCAGCGCTACCATCGAGCACCGTAAGAAGCAGCAACGCAGGACACCCTTGGGTGGAAGACCCTGCGGAAGTATTTTCGCGCGCGTTCGATGAGCTATGGTCTACAGATTTGACCTCTGAAATTGTTGTCGCGTCGCTATGCGAAAGGCTGAGCGACGCTGACAAGCACTCTGAAGAAGACCAGTCTCCATAGCTCCCGTTTCCCACGCTTCGTTATGCGCGCCACTTGAACACGCTATGTGCGTAACAGCCGAACTTATTAGGTCCCCGAATTTGTGGTAAGCGTAGACGGTATCAGGTTTGATTTAGTCAGTTGTTTTTTTTTTACATTCTTGACCTGGAGCTCTTTAGTATGCCCCGTATTTGTCGACACGCTTTCCTGTCTTTGGAAGATCTTTGCGGTTTTTGTATTCTATCCAAAAGCGCGCGCTCTATCGCATCCACAGGAAAGGCTCAATCACGAGGGCGACGCCAAAAGTAACGGCCCCTTCTTTGAAACCAAAAGCATTTTGAGTCTCATGCAAAGGTGACCTTGAAAAATTGGCGCAGAAAAATATGGCATGAAAGCATGGTAAAAAACTGTGGTGCACAATGTCGAAAACTTGAGAGTCTTTAGCTTGGTATGTGCAATCGAAAATGAGATGGAAAGGTATAAATAACGAAAGGGAAGGGGTCAAGGGCTCGTTCTTTATTTCTTAGAAAAAAAACTAAATGAGCAAACAGACAATGAAACCTAGGAAGGAGCCTAGGTTTCATTGTCTGTTTGCTCATTAAGATCGGGACAACGGCTGATTTATTCGCGAAGTTCAGTCATTTTTGCCGTACCTATCTATGTGTGTCTGTCTAAAGCAATGGCAAACCACGACAGTGCTCTGAAACACTGAAAATACTCAGGTGGCGCACCAGGCACCTTTCCTCGTGGCGCGGAAAGGTGTGACTTCGATTCCCAGTGCTCAGTAGAAGTTTTTTCTGAGTGTCTTCCTTTATTGCTCTTTACTGCGTCATATCCGCTAGGGTAGTGACGTATGGGGGCGCGGTGGACCTCACACTTTAGTGGTAAAAAGCCTGACAGTGTGGCCAGAGTGCACCTGTAGGCTGCATCACAGCTTCTGGGTGTATAAAGGACGATAACTACAGCTTGTAAATAAATTTTATATTCAGCTTGGCACAGCAGTATTAGGAACGCCGGCAGGAGGTTCACACTGCAAAGATGCAGCTGGTGCCATCTATGGTGCCATCCATAAGGCGCGCAGACATCAACACTTAACGCACTGAAAGAGAGAACGGGCTAAACTGCGCGACTGCGGCAACTTCAGCTTGTGGAGTAGGGTCTATGGAACGGAGGTTGTCGTGGACAATCTGTACGGCTCCGCGAACAGCAGCAGGGATGCGGCACTGGCAGTTTTCTCGCATCGGACCCTTCCGATAGCGAAACAGGCGTGAGGGCCGGGCCCAGTACAGACCATTGGTGTCTACACAGCTCGTACCACAGTGCCGTCGCTGTGTGACAGCGCGAACAGGAAGTGACAGACCGAGAATGAAACGAAGACTCGACACCGGCCAGCTGCTCGAGTGCCAGAGGAATGCCGAAACGTAAAATGCCCAAGCTTCTGTACAGGATCTGCGTGGTGCCAGCGTCTTGGTAAGGACTTGGTGGACGCACTGCGGTTTGCATTAAGTCAGACTTTACCTCGCTACACCACCTGCTTACGGCTTCGGCGCATCAAGTTCAGCTTCGTCGACTGTCACTTGTCGATCGACAAGCCGTCTCGTTTGCCCCGGCTCCTCCGGCAGATCTTCGCGCACGGCAAGTAGCTCGCCGAGCTGTCGCTCGTCGGTGCCGTGCACCAGGACGACGCGACACTAGTCGAAGTCCTGGGCAACCTGCCCCGTCTACGCAGGCTCACGCTGTGCCGTTGCAACGTCACCGACCGCGTCGTGATTTCCATCGCCAAGCACTGCCGCGAGCTCCGCGAGCTCAAGCTCTCCGGTCAGCGCGTCACGGACGAGAGCTTGTACGTACCTGCTCGTCGCGTGCGAGCGGTTGCGGTCGCTGTTGCTCGGGAACGGCATGTGCCTCGATCAGTAAATGTCACGGTGGGCTCGTAGTTCCACATTAAATAAAACTTCTTGCTGTTATGTGCACAGATTGAAGTTGAGTCGCTGTTTGCAATTTCACTGAGATTTTATTTTGGGAAATTCAATTTTTTTTGGTGGGGGAGGGGCTCACCAACGCACCTGCGCCATAGTGGTTGGTCTGCGTGGTCGTGTTTCTTAATGCTATCCCGGTAAAATATTACCATAACTTTTATGCATAGATATTGGCTAGAGTATTGAAAATTGAACAATGCATTCAAGTGAAGCATAAGATTGGACGAATAGCCGTCTGGTCGGTTTGATACATTTTACTCGTACACAATGCTCCCGTATGAGCCAAAACGTCTTTTTTTTTGTGTGTCTTACACCAAGGTCGGCGCGGTGGCTCACGTTTTTGCCTTCACCGGTGTATTCCGGCAATAAAAACCGACACGGAATGGCCTATCCTTGCCTCGTTTCATCCACGAGCCATGCTTGGTCGGTTTAACAAACCGGTTCAAGCGAGTAAGTAGATTTTATCGCTAGGAGTACACAATTAAGCTGCCACCGATACACGGCGAAATGTACTCAAATACACCAAGGCCAATTTTGTCACACGTTACGCTCGCATGCGCCAGTAGACCACTGCAACCGAACACAAAGACGACTCTCAAAGGCCGTGAGAAAGCATGGCTTGCGGACAAGAGACAGGGCAGCCACCTGGCTTTCTTGGACCAAGCGCAGCGGGTCACTCAAGGGAGTGGGGCTCTAAACTAAGGGCTCTGCTTGACGCAGGCAGCGTCTTCTAGCGAGTTTCTTGATTGAAAAATACCGACTGCTCGAGCTGGAGAACCGTTCAAGGGCCACCCATATATAGGCACTGGATCTTGACTTGCAATGAAGTGCCGGTGGGAGCACTTGTGCGTAGTTGAACCATGAGGATTGGTAGCCTGCGCGTTAACTAAATTAATTCGGAACTCGGCACGATCCACGATGAACCTCCGGAGCTTCGCCCACTCATCATCCTTCACTCCGTAGATATGCTGTGAATTTTTTCATTCTTACTCGTCCTACTCGCTGCGAAGATATTTTTGGGCTTTGCGATGTCCGTTCAAATAATTTGCATAAGAATGAACGATTTACTTTTTTCGTATAAGTATACTCGCGCCTAAATGGCGATGAAACAAAATTTGTTCTTTATTTTCTGCTGTAGAACACGAACAGAAAGTACAGATTGACCTGCCCACGAAGCGAGAAAAGCTTTCCATTTTTTTTTGTGCCTGCTACAAAAGTGCACATAAAACCTGAATTAGTTGCTGTGTATGCGCCACTGTAAGCGCAGGGAGCGGCTACTCTAAAGAACGTAGACTGCCCTTTCGGAAGTAGCCGCTCGTGTGAGATATTACTGAGTACAGCCTCGCGAAACACTTTTCATTGCTACTACTTCAGAACAGCCAGATTACTAATTCAAAGCAATAACGATGTCGCATGTTCGACAGCAATACATGCACATCTGAACTGCACGGCTTGACATATAGCCCAAAGCAGCAAACAAAGGCTCCAAGAAAATGGCTCTTCGGCAAACCCAATCGCATTCCTTCGGCAGGACGCATTCATCTATGCGCAAAGGATCTTACGTTGTGCGTAGTCGTTCCGCAACAGCACTTCGGCAAGTTGTAATTAAGAAAATGTTCATTCCCGCTTACCCCTTCGTGCGCACGTGGTGGCCCAAGGTAGGTCTCCCAACATTCTGACGTGCTTCCCCCGTCAATGCGCATGCGCGACTGCGCAACGAATTCGAGCAGCCACATGAATCCGCGTTATCGGCGTTCGTTATCGCATTTGCTGATCACACAAGAGGACAGCAAATGCTTCTACACGCCCGTTCAAACGTGGCGGCTTGCGAGAAGTGCGCTGCGCTGCTGCATACGAATCAGTGAGCACCCGTGAAGCGGTGCAGTCTTGGGTCGCCATCTCATACGCGCAATGCGTTAACAATGCACCCCCCGTGCGACTTCACGAGGCAATACTCTATGAAAAAAAAACTCTACTTTTAAGTGGCTTTTTGTTGCTGACCGGTATGCTAGCAGCTTCTGCCAACCAGTGTAAATCATATACCACTGATATGAATGCCGACAGAACCGCTCCTAGCTACATGCATAAAAGCACGACACAGACGCACGAATTCGACAAGCGTTCCAACGGAAGATCTAATATTGCTCGGTACACTTCCATATAGACACAGCGTGCCTAATTATTGGTGTTCTCGTTACTGGCACTTGTTCCATCTCTTTCTTTTTGTTTATCGTTTGGGACTTAATGTCTACATAGTCGAAGTTAGGTGGCTTCTAAGAGCCGCTCGGAGAATATGATTGTCGTGTACTTGTATGAACGATACCGAATCTCTTGGTCAGTTATTTCATGCCTGCGAATATGAGGTAGCAAAATAGAAGGAGTGCTAACACACGACATCCCCGCCCTGCCAATTTGCCGAGCTTCGATGACTGCACGTGCCGTTTTATCACGGAATCTGCGCACCACATAGGTCCACTTGAAATTTTGTTAACGCAATTTTGGGCTACCACGTTGGTGCCGATTTCATCACATGGGTCTGTTAGAAAACCACCGCTCATTTTTAGGAGACGCAATACATGGCACCTGCTTTACACTGCTTAAGATGTTTGACGAGTGTAATTTGTTTCGTGGTGAAGAATATTCAAAGGCGGTCGTAGACAACGTCGACAAGACTGCGGTACCTCGCGTGCGGGATGTTTTCGTATCTGACAAGACAGTAAAGAAGCAGCCCAATATACGGACATCTTGACGTTTAAAGCATCGTCACCCCTTTCGCTTACAGCACTATCCCTCTTTAAGGCCTGCCTTTATTGAATGAGCTGCAACAATTAGTGTAACAGCGGCATAGACATCGGAGATCCCACACGAACCCTCATCCAGCGGAATTCTCTGTTTTTTATTGTTTTCAACGATGTGTCCATGTTAAAGCAGTGCCGTTATGTTAATGAACTATTCCATACTCATATTAGCTTAAGTTTCTAATCGTTGCATTAGACCGGCAACCTGTATTTTAGATAACACAGCAAAACCTTGTCCCACAAAAGCTGCCTTATATGTTTAAAGACGGTTACACCCCCGGCGGTACGTAGGACACTGCCGGACTTTGCGCTGAATATCTACAAAAGCTCACGGTAAGTTGAAAGAAGTACGATGCACTACTCACTGGTGTTTTAGTTCCTCTATATATTAAATAATTACGCGCTTCTCGCAGTCATATCAGCACTTCCGTGGATATCATTCGGACGCTCCTTAACTCAAGCACTCAAGCACAGTGGATTGAGATGTTTGATACCTCGTCATAAAGAAATACACCAAAGAGACGTTTATTTAATTATTCCACGTTGCTTGAAATGTACTCATGAAAGTTACAGCTCTATAAGAACACGAGCCTTTGTTTATTGTTGGCATTGTTTTAGTATGGTTCCTTTCATTCAAGCAATCCGTTATTTAATCATTGCCCTAATCACATACATGAAGCTGTCCAAAATTTTTCTTCATTTTTGCACATTTAATGCACGCCACTACACTCTTAGCACGCTAACCTTTAGTTTATTTTATAGGTACACAAAAATGCGAAAATATGCTCCTTTACTAAAGGTTACACCACTTTAACCTTTAGTAATGGAGCATATTTTCACATTTTTGTGTACCTATAAAGTAAACTAAAGGTTACCGTGCTAAGAGTGTAGAGCTACACAGATTGCGCACTTGCTATGCGCACTGTGTTCGTGTACGCCAACGGACTGCATCCGTCAAATGCAACTCCACCCCACACAAGCGCGCATTCGTTTGGCGCTCTCTCTGTTGTACAGTGCACTCCGAGCAGTGCATCGTCGTTACTGGCCGCCAGCAAGGACAACTGCCTCATTAGCTGTCAGTGCTGTGTGGGTAAAATTCTTTTGCATTGCTCAACCGAATAGTACTAACAATAACTCCGTGCTTACAGAACCTTCACAATCACTGTAACAAGCAGAACCTTCGTTTGTTTGGACAGATTACGATAGGTTCGTTTTTTTTTTTCTCACAAATTCATTGCAGCGACTTCCACAAACGCCCCTCCGTCTCGCTCCGTCGTTCCTGCGCCGGCAAAGCGCCGCAGTTTGTTCAAAAAAGAAAAGAAAAAAAGATATAAACAGTTTTCTACGTCAGGAACATTCCGTTTGGTTATATAGCCTCTACGTCGTTTCTTGAAGTGTTCTGCAGAAAAAAAGGCCGCCTCACAAAAATATGAAAACGTGATGTGCAGATTCAAGCGGCTGCTTCAAAGCAAACGCAGCTGAGAACTATAAAAGAGCGCAAGATTGCGCATTGCCTTCACAAACTAACAAGCTACCAGTCGCTGGTATAAACATTTCTATGAATAGTCGCCGCACGTACAAAAGTAAGGAAACATATGGTAGCCACCGCGCAACATTCCGTAAGGCAGCGGCGCGAGTACGCAAACATTCGCTTACATGGAGAAGTGAAAATAAATCATACACAAACACTCAGACGACCAAAGCCCCACCGTTGCGACCTGCTAGCAGTCTTCAGAGAATCGCGAGGGAGCAATAACAAACGCTACGTAACCGCAAAACTGTTCAGTGTTGAAGAAGCCGCATAGGCAGTCTCTGTGCGGTGACAAGAGAAACAGATACGCTTTTCAGGTGAGAAGCACAAATGTCTGATACAAAGGTGAGCATAAAAAAAATGGAGCAGGAAGAAATCTGGCACCAGAAATATGACAGAAAGAACGAAAACTCGCATCTAACGCTCGTTTACTTGATACGCACCAAGGTTCGTGTGCAAGGATGCGAACCACTGCCCCCTTCGCGATGGTCTAGTGGCTATGGTACTCGGCTGCTGATCCTAAGGTCGCGTGATGGAATTCCGGCCGCGGCTGCACCATCTCGATAGAGGGGTAATGCTAGAGGCCTGTGTACTGTGCGATCTAAGAACACTATAAAGAACCCCGGGTGGTCGAAATTTTCCGAGCCCTCTACTACCGTGTTTTTGACGATCATACCGTGATTTTGGGTCGTAAAACCTTAGAAACAAGAAAATAAATAAATAATAAATAATGAAAGCTTCCTGATTAAAGCTACTAGGTACTGGGTTCGGTTACCGAAGCTCTCCACATCTATCAGGCGCTAGGTAATGACTACTGGGGGAATATTCATTTATTAATTGGTTGGTGCCCACGGCTTGCAGTTCGTACATCAGAAAGTAGATCAAGGTGATCGTCCTAAAATTTCTCGCACGTTATTAGCGCGGCCAGGATGGTCAAGTGAAGCCACTGAGTCGACGGAGCGCGCGTGCTAGATGTCAACAGCGCTGCACACTTTTACACGCTATCCGCACTTGTTGGCAGCGTAGAGGCGAGAGCCAGGCTTCACCCGGCCATGAATGACATAAACAGGGAGAACAAAACGACAAAACGCTCGCACACGCAACCGCCCCCCCCCCCATCCCCCTTCCCACCCCCACCACTCCTAAACACAGACAGGAACGCGCTCACAAACACACAAACACACTCTGGCACGCAAACAGCCGCCGCCGGGTCGGGCCGGTGGCGGGAGTACAGCGGCGGCTTTAAATAGCCGCGAGGCCTTGGCGACTGATCCGGAAGGGGGCCAACGTTGCCGGCGCAGCGAGCGCTGGCGCCGGGCCCGCGGTTGGCGATTCCTGAGAGAAGGGTTCGCGGTCCGGGCTCCGATGTGGGCTAGGTGCCATGCCAGGGCGGCCGCCCTGAGGGACTAGCCGAACTGTGGCCGATCCCGACGTCGTTCTCGCGTCGTCGTTGCGCGTGCCCACGGACTGACCAGTCGAGCGTCAAGGCGTCCTTGTATAGTGCCGCTTCTCGTCAAGCGCTCGTTTCCTCATCGGTCGAGTTTAGCGATTCGCCGCGGTCCCAGTGCGGCTGTGACCCAGTGATCTTCGAAGGAACCATCGCCTCTTTTCGCTCCGGGAAGCTTCCAACTTTTGACGTCGCCGCTCGAGCAAGACCGAGGGTGTGGTGTGGGAGTGATTTGTGCGCGTGTTTTTCTTGCGAAGTGTGGCACCCGATGCTCATTTTTTAAGGATCGCTTGTCCTTCGTAGAGCAAAGCTTTCCTTGTGCGGTCCGCTCTACAGTAAATGCGTTACAACGGCACGTCTTATGGTCTAACAATGAAGAAGCTGTGACTCTGGCTATTTATTCTGCAATGGTCATCACGTAGAAAGACTCATACCAACTGAAGTGCTCAGGGATATAGAACAGCGTGTATGCCATTGTAAGGCGATCGCTCTCAGGAATACAGATAGCGTCGAACGTGCATTGACGCTAAATCTGCGACCATGGCAAGTCCAAGCAAGTCTCTGTCTGTGAACTTCTTCGTCTGCTGCGTCCTGGTTCTCTGCGCCCTGATGGTTATTCTACTCCCAATACTCGGCCAGCTGTGGCAGGTAATGTTTCCACGGAGGAATGTGTTCAAACCGACATTATGCCACGGAGATAGAATGCCTGCGCGCGTCTGCTTAGTTAGTGCTTCGAAAGACGAAGGAGCGTGCCGCTTTGGCGATGCACAGACGCTGGTGCATTTAGATTTAGCTGCAGAATAAGAATGTACGATAGAAAGCAAAATCTACGTGCAAGAAAACTTCATGCCGCCTTTAAGACGTCTTGTGTGGTTTCGTGGTCTTAACCGACATCGCTGCGATGGAACTGCACAAGCGGGCAGTTAAAGGGTTGAATTGAATTGAATTGAATTTTATTTCTTTCGTTTTCACATGCAGTTTACAAACACTGGTGCCTACCCGTCTTTCGCCTTTTTAATTGCGCGTCTATCCCTTGTGAAATCCTTACATGCAAGACTGCTTCTGCAGACTAGATATTGCGAGAACGATAAGTTCACAGCACATTACTGAATTCCTTCTTTGTGCGTCTGTGGCAGTTACGCTGATTTATCCTATTTCTTTTCGATCACGACGAGTATGTTCTCGGAATATTTCGGCAGTGGACACTGTCATATGTGCGACGACTTAACCGTATGGAACAAAGAGAGAGAGACAGAGAGAGATAGAGCCCATATGCCTAAACAGTACTTTAATGCTCTTTGTTCGCACACCTCTTACAGATAATCTGTACTATAGATCAAACAAGAAAATTGCTTCACAGCAAGCCCCTTGCCTTGAAACCGTTCACACTAGAGGAGACTTCTTCCCTAGAACATGCTTTAATGGGATTGTAAAGAGAATATTAGCTTGCGCTGCATTCGTACATGGGAATGGAATGGAGGAGAAGGAGTGAGATATCGTTTGGCAAGATCACACAAGCCAGTCGGCAGTACGGTGCCATATCCCTAGGTTATCTAGTGATATGGCACCGTTTTTCAGAAGCCGCATTAGTATTCCCCTGGTTTGAGAGTCCATCAAGGAATGTTGTACTATCCAACTGCTTGTTAGTGTAAAACTAAGTAAGCAGACCCTCTCGGACAGTGCGGAACAATACGACGTACAAATAGAACGTGCGCCTGTATCGAGGTTTGCTTTGGCTTGTTTCACTAAGCTGAGTTCATGACAGTCAGAGTTGAGGTGAGGGCCATGGTGAACATACTCAGACACATTTGCCTGATGACTCAGCCCGAAACGTAGCAACGATAAAAAATAGCACGTTCTAAAGCCCTGACATGGCGGTCTAGTGGCTATGGCTGCTGGCCCGTAGGTCGTGGGATCGAATCTCGGCCACGGTGGCCGCATTTCTACGGAGGCCGAAGACTAGAGGCCCGTGTGCTGTGCGATGTGACTGCACGTTAAAGAACCCCACGTGGTCGAAATTTCTGGAGCCCTCCACTATGGCGTCTCTTAAAGGGCAACTCCGGCGATTTTTAAGCGTCCACTGATCTTAATGAAATTTTCAATAAGTATTCTCCTCGGCACAGTAATAATATATGGCAAACCAGGCGGTTGCAAGGCATTTAGTTTTCCTGGAAACGAATTTTAAAATTTTTTAGCGTATTCCCCTACGGGTCACCCTGTGTTTTTGACGTCATCACCTTCAACGCTGCCTACCCGAGCCTGCGGGACATCAAAAGCAAAACGGCGGTACTTCTGCGTTCAAATCGTCGCTGTCAAGTTCAGAAAAGCTGGCATAACTCAATACATCGTCGGATGACCTCGCCACTGTCATTTTTTTTTTTCATATTTCTGACGGCGGGAAGGCTGTGAGGTCATCGCTTACGCTGCAAGAAGCGCCTACCCGTTTCGGTTTGAACACGCCTTTCGGTCGGGTATTTAAAATTATTGATGCGTTTCTGAGCAAACTGAACCACCCTGGTTGCTACAGGGCTATCAGTACTATTCGAAAACATCGATATGAGAACATGGTGAAAAAATCGCCGGAGTTGTCTTTAAATATCGTGGTATTGAGACGTAAAACCCTAGAGATCAAGCATTACTCATATCAACGCCACGCAAGCCTCACGAGCTGAAAAGTTCGGCGTCGTAGTTGGTGTTAAAAATAATGCTGCGAATCATACTTCAGTGATGCTACTTAACCATACCGATTATGCCATGTTTCAAGTAAAATCCGCCCGGACTAGCGTCAAATTTCTCAGGCATGTTCCTGCAAGATAAGTCGATTAGTGGTTTTGAAAAGAAAGTTCGGCGGCCTGGTCAGCAGCTGAACGGGGTACCAGGGACACCACTCCAACACTATGGGGGCTCTTCGTAACTAGCAGGTATGAAGGTGTGCCCCCCTATAAGACAATACGAAGGCGGCATCGGGAGTACGGAGGCACGTGCACTTGGGTGGTTCGGGCGTAGAGCTTTCGCCTTGAAACGAAAGTAGAACATAAAAACAGAAAAAAAATATAAAAGTCAAAGCATAAATATTTCACACTGAAAGCTGATTATGCGTCAGGGTTTTTATTCAAAATTAACAAAAGTTAATTTCCCCCGTGCCTCAGCTCAGCATTGTATATGCGGTTGTGTGCTACGTGTAAGAATGAAAGAAATCATTGGTTGCACGACGTAAAGCAGCCCAGAGAGTTCATGGCATAAATGTACGTAAGTTCTACACAACGCAATCGAACTTCTACGCTCCGGCTATCAACAGGCACCAAATTGAAGGTTAGTGTCACTGTAAGCTTTCTGTTGTGCCTTTCCGTGTTCTTGCAAGAATAACTATACTGGGAATGCAGCAGTGATCTCAATATTTGTGGCTTTTAATACAATATCTATTGAAACGTAAGTGGATATTGTAATCTAGGTTCCTTCACTATGGGACGTCTTTTCATGCAGAGCTTAAGATGGAATTGCTCGTGTGTTCTTTTCTCGCGTCCTCCCCTTTTGCACTTTCTCATTTTGTTCCTTTTCGAAAACCATTTACTCCTGCGTTAGCGATTGTATTCTTGTTCAAATGTTGCTAAGCGTAACTTCAGTACCGTTTGTACATCGACCGCTGTGTAACTTCAATTGTGTACCACGTTTGCTGCAGGTGGTTCCGGAGCTTCGGAGCGTGGAAGTCGCATGCCGCTTCCAGGGCCTGTTTCTGGCAATGGCTGCGGTGTGTGGCCTGGCAGCTTACTGCCACCGCACCTCCAGACTCCACGCACTGGTAGGCTCTTGTGCCGTGCTTGCTGTGGTGGCCGCCTGCCTGACTGCTGTGCTTTTCGCCTACAAGCTCCTCCTGCTTCTTCAGCTCATCGAGGCACCAGGTATGGTTGTTGGTTCGTTGTTTACAATACGCGGTACTTGACAGTAGGCAGATGAGATAGCATGTGCTCCTGTGGACTCGTTTTGGGTGTTCACAGGCGTACCTGCACTGAGACGTGTTTACCTCTCGCGAAAGAATAACACAGTGAAAAATGATAACCAAAGATGAAACTTGTATTCTGGTGATGTAACGCCGTAACGCCGTAAATGCCACAAAGCAAATACTGATTCATGCTGCTTTGGTTTTACGAACGTGGGCGAATTCACTATTAAATGCAACGTTTTCTTTCTGAGGAAATAGTACTCATTTTCATTTCATTTGAGACTTTTTTCTAATGAGGAACCTTTATGGTTATAAGATAATTATAACATAACTTTGCTGAAAATGCAGAGACAATAGCACAATAGCCCCGAACGTATGTCGTGTAAGATGTAGGCATCACCTGATCGTTTCATTTCATTGTCATTTTTAGCTTTCGCACTGCAAATTCATTTAATCGCACTGCCTTTGTATTTATGAGGAATAAAAGCAGTGTTTTTAAGCAACAGCACAATTGTAGAAGAACACTTACCTATGGCAGTACGGTTCACTTAGGGTACCCTTTGAATAAGACTAAAATTTTGTTTACTCACATTCGATTCACATTTGGTTAACATCAAGTAAGGTTGAGTCCACTTATCCGCCTTCCGTAGACTAATTATCCATTCGTTCGCTTAATTTTCATTTTATTTTGCGTATGAGCCACAGCTCCACGCTCTCCATTGCCAGCGGGACAGGTCCATTGCTGTAAAAGTACTGTTCATAGCGAAGATGGTTCTAGCCAACCACTTTGACGAGGACGGAAACACTGGGCAAGCACCGCTCAGTCTTTCTGCCCTCTTCAAAGTAGTTCGCTGGAGCCCTCTTCGCTATGCCCGACCATCGAGCTCTGGTGAGCACAATCGTCAAACACAATCCTGGAATTCTTGTTCTACCCGTCTTACCCACGGAACCGATCCACTATAACGTAGCCGTATAAAGCGTTGCTGTAAAAAATAGGCGCATATCTGTCTCGTTCGATGCAAACGAAGTCGAAAGACGATGACCTTCTGCCGCCCCTGATACCCTTTTACCCCTCACGATGTTCCCCTCCCATCTCATTCCTCCCATAATGGATGCAATGGAGGTTTACGCTGAATGCAGTTCTAATTTCCGCGGTCACCTTGCTCTCATGCCATGTGTTGGGACATTTTATCGCTTCCGCGTCTCTTCGACACCATTCCTAAAGTGTTGATTTTTCGTTTACTAATGTAGAAATGAGTCCAATGTGTATTATTAATTAAATTAACTTTGTGGAACATAGCTACCTACATATATCTTGCCTGGTATAATACTGACGTGTCCCTCCGCTGTAAAAACCTGACATGCATGACCATGTGCCACCACTGCTAGCAACACGGTTGGTTTGGACTGTCCGGTCGAATATTTTTTTTTTTGATAAGGCAGTTCAATCGAGTGACACGCACGCACGCACGCACAGACAGACAGACAGACACACAGACAGACAGACGGACGGACGGACGAACGGACTCGCTTTGGCCGCCTTGATTTTGGTCGGGCGGTTGAATCTAGTGACAGACAGACAAAGTTTTTCGCGTTTAGGCAGCCCAGGAAAGAATATCGTCTTTATAACGTGCTGCTAAATATAACCGAGCAGCAAACCCTCATGCCCACCCCTCACATTTCAGGGAACAATCCACGCCTGGATGCTCAACTTGACGTTCACGATTCCCGCAAAGCTTAACGTATATACAGGGCCCAGATCCAAGCGTAAACTCCATTCCTATAGCGAACCCAAATGGTGCCAGCAGGAAGCGGGTGGTGGCGGCGCCGTTTTAGTAGAGAGGTATGTTATATGTCTTGTAGTTGAAGTCTTCGTGAGTAAGGGAGGAGCGGAAGAGGGGGATCGGCCGAAGGATGTTGACAGGTCGTGAAAACAAACCGTGCGGCCGTTCTTTTGAGAGCCTTTCGGGGAACACATGTTCTCGTTGCGACCCGGAAATGAACGCTGCATTCTTCCGCCGGTTTATATACGCTCCACGGGACACGTGGTCCCGAAGAATGCCGGAAGAATTCGTGCACGTTTGTTTAGAGAGCAGAATAGTGGATTCAGCTACCCCCTGCTTCCCATAAATGGAAAATTCGAGCCAGTTCCACGCCGCGAAAACCGTCGCAGAAGCGAAACTGTTATTTCACCGTTGATCACGACGTAACTGTCCAGGGCCTGAAGTTACTGATACCGTGACGTATGAGCTATGTCAGTGACACAATGATTGATTGAATTCTGTGGGTTTTTTTTTTTTGTCCCAAAACCGTGCTATGATTAGTAGAGACGGCGTAGTGGAGATCTCCGGAGATTTCGACCACGTGGGGTTATTTAACGTGAAGTGACATGGTACGGTACACGGGCCTGAACACTTCGCATTCATCGAAATGCAGCCGTCACTGCCAAGTGCCACAGACACTGGACCACCGTGGCGGGACTTGCGATAGAAGCGTACTGTGCCGAATAGTTGTGTCCTTTATCACGTGGTACTGCGTCGATACTCAGCCATTATCTATTGACGGTACGCTTCTTTCTTCTTTCTTTCTTTCTTTCTTTCTTTCTTTCTTTCCTTCTTTCTTTCTTTCTTTCTCTCTTTCCTTCTTTCTTTCTTTCTTTCTTCATCTCACGCTATGGAAATGCAACCGCAGCTGCGGGACTCCAACCCCTAGCTGCGAACTAAACCTTGACGACTTTGTAAAATGACTCTCCTGTAGCCACGGCCTGAGGCCAAGAGTGGGCCGAGTGGGCCAGAAACAGCAACGGGTCGAGGGCAAGGGCTGGTATGTTTCCCGCTCCTACATGACGCCGGACAGACGGCGAAGGGTGTACTCAGAACAACCCTGCTTGTAAAATGCGCGCGCGCGCGATAGAGAGAGAGAGAGAGAGAGAGAAGCTTTTAAAGTTGCCTTGAAGCTACTTTATACCAAGCCAAACGTGTCGGCACATAGCTGATGCCTGCTCTTATGCTGTTGTACCGCCAAGGTTCTCGTTAGCGAAATGCTCAAATCTGGTATCATCTGATTCTGATCCAGCTACAGAGACGGATTACGGAGCCGTCCTGTTACCTTGCGTCTCTATGATGGGTAAATCGTAGAAGACTCTCTCCTGGAATGGTAACACGATGATCTTCTGTGAATTATATTCGTGGCCTTACAAACACAACGAAAAAATACAGCCGCCCCTTCCATAGCTCGGAGATGCACCACGCGAGTGAAAACTTCGAGACGGGTTGGATCCCGGCTCCGGTTGCAGCTTCCATGAAGGTAAAGATGTTATACACGGTCATGTACTGTCCAGCACAAGGACATCTTAAAAAGTCTAGGTGGTCCAAATTACCGGGCACCTCAACTACGGTGGGCGTCATAATTATGTCGTAGTGCTGGCAGCAGGCCCGTAGCCAGGGAGGGTGGCCCTAGGGGCCCGGGCCCCTCCCGAAATTTTTGTTTGAGGGTAGTGTTAATAACATAGCGTAGTGATAATAACATAAAGCTTTATCCTATTAGTAACGTTACATTCAAAAGGTCACTTAATGTACATATTACAAT
The DNA here is from genome assembly GCA_013339685.2 of Hyalomma asiaticum. Lineage (NCBI taxonomy): Eukaryota > Metazoa > Arthropoda > Arachnida > Ixodida > Ixodidae > Hyalomma > Hyalomma asiaticum. The sequence goes on along the minus strand of CM023491.1, from coordinate 31,056,015 downwards.
TTTTACTGAAAATATATAATGAAAACAGCTAGTTTTTCTCAACAACTCAAGGCCTTCAGCAAGTAGGGCCCCTCCCGAAAATAATTCCTGGCTACGGGCCTGGCTGGCACGTAGCACCCTAGTGACTATCGACATTCCTTGCATCAGCTAGCCGCGACGTTATGCATGCTGACGACATCTTCTATGGTCTACATTTACTATGCGCTGGTTGAGAGAATCTCACGCGCAGAAAAAAAAAAGACACTGAAACGAATACAGGATAATGAAACAAAACACAAACATATATTGCAATTCGTACAGTTAACCTGAGTCTGTTTCAGAGTCTTTATGTCTCTGCGAATATTTCGGTAAGCGTGTTCTGGAAGCTGCCACCGCCACCAATCCCAGTTATGGCTTTATTCATGCTATGACCTACGGGAATGTTGCTAAGTAAACATATATCGTATTAAGTCAACAATTAAAAATAATAATCATGCTCCCATGTTTAATCATATTAACTCCTTCGCGAAACTACGAACTTTTTTTTTTATTTCGAAAGCTTAGCCTTACTAATTTTCACCTGTGCATATGCATCTCGGCGATTCTAGCACAGCAGTTATGTGCGTACAAGATGAACTATCACATAGATGTTTGCTTCTCAAGCGAAGCTTGTGTTATCTGACTTGTGCGGTCATAGAAGCTGTCGGCAAACAACAACAACAACAAAAAGGTAAAGCCAGTTCCACGCCCCTGAGATCTGGGAAAACAACTGAGATATGGCACGGGTGTCAAGTTCACTATCACTGTCATGTAGAAGGGGGATGAGGGCAAGAGTGCGAGCAGTGGTTCGAGGGCAAACATGGGCACGCTTTCCCTTTATGCGCATCAATAGACACTTTTCCCCTTGTTTCTTCCATTCTAAAGGGCTACACGTGGGAGACGAGGAGAGCTCCCCCTCCAAATTATTTCATCAGTATATTATAAACCGTCTACGCCTTCCTAGATATCTCAGTTTCCTCCGAGTTCAACTCCTCCGCGACCTCAATGCAGCAACGTCCGAGGTCACGCTGGAGAACCTTGCCGCCGTACTGCTCATCACGCTCCTGTCCGCTGACGTCATTGCTCTGCTGGCGACCCTGGCGGCCACGGTTTGCTGCGTGGTGTTCGTGTCGAGGACTCGTCGCATGCGCTGCCTCACCGAGTACGAAGAGGCCGACGGCCGGAAGGAGTACGCACCCGGTCTACCCCCGCGAAGACCACGAGGGGAACAGGACATGCCCATGCTCACGGCAGCGCGGTACCACACCACGGAACGGTGAGCAATTTTCTTTCATTCGACATCCTTCTCCTGCTGCTACTACTATTACTACTGATTTGATTTTTTGGCGTTTGCCGTCCCGAAACCTGCTGTGATTATGAGAGATGCCGTAGTGGAAGGCTGAGGAAATTACGACAATGTTGGGTTCTGTAACGTGCACGTACGTACATTTCAACATTTCGCCTTCATTGAAATATGCCGCCGCGGCCAGGATTCGGTCCCGCGACACTCGAATCAGCAGCCGAGTACCATAGCCACCAGACCACCGTGGCGGGGCTGCTTCTGCTCCTCCTCCTACTACTACTACTACTTCTACTACTACTACTAATAATAATAATATCAGCCTGCCTGCGCCCAATGCAAGGCAGATGCCTCTCTCATAGTTCTCCAATCAACCCGGTTCTTTGTTAGCGGAGGGCTCATTATCCCCACAGACTTCTTGACATTATGGGCCCGCCTAACTTTCTGACGCCCCCATGCCTACACAGACGTTACTTGTGCGGTAGAAAAGAAGTTGAAAAAAGAACAGGGAAACGGTATTGGGACCTATCTGTTAAAGGATAAATGATCCTAGCCAGTTGAGAATCAATTATAGATATGTTTCATGCGTAAAGACAAAAACGCAGTTGAAGTTTCGTGGAACAATGCCTCGCATCCCCACGCAGAGCGTCATCTAGAAAGATCCCAAGCGCAAACACCAAGGTCCGCACGTGCATTCTTGGAACATGTCGTTCCCAACAATGTAGTATATCTGACAACATTAGAATGCAACAAATAAAGAGTTGAAAGTTACCTACGGTAGCCGCAAACGTAAAAGAAATACTTATTGGTACAGGATTTTGACTCTCGGGACGGCATCGGAGATTAGGTGTTGCCCATGCGACGCCTCCGCTCCAGCTCAGGAGGAGTCTTCGGACCTCCAGAGGCATAAACGGACGAAGACGGTGACAGATGACTCCGAGTATAAGTTTTCGCCTAATCATTTAGACAATGAGGTTTTCGGTTTGGCTCTGCACCCACACTTAACGTAGGATAGCGATGACCAAGCGCTGTCGCCTCTGACCAGGTGTTGGACGCCCCTACCAACAGATTACGGCAGAGCCGATCAGACATTTACCACAAATACAGTTACAAACTTACTTGCATCTAAGGAGGCGGCACCCCATTTAGGAGTAGCTATAAACGTTAGCATTTTGTTTGAACATATGAAATATCAGCGATGCTCGTTTACTTTACCCCTTTGTAGAAGTAGAGTGCCGCAACGTGAAGGTGCTCGAAAATCCGACAGGTACATTAACCCCAACATCTCCCGTCTATTGGATAAAAAGGCTTGATTGTTTCTAACCCACATGAGAACTAAAAGGATCTTCAAAAGTTTCGCGCTCGAGCCGTGGGTCAGAAAAAATAATGATTGCTAAAATTCTGCGTCAGCAATATATACGGGTATGGACAAGATACCCAGTATGATACACTTTCATGAGGTAGAAGTGTATTCCTCCACACAGCGCTATTTTTGCGGTATACGTTTACGGACAAATGTCAGCCTAAACCTCCCACGAAACAGTTTTCGCTAGGTCTCAATTTTGCCTTTTACATTATTTAGAAAAGATCTTAAAAAGATTCAAAATGTTATATCTTTCTGATTTTCGGTAACACTAGAATGTCATCAACGTATTGAGAAGTGCAACAAAACATATCGACCTTCATTCTAGCGTTACATCAACTTTCATTTTTAATATCCTGAACATACATCTGCCGCCGTTCCTACATTTTCTTGGAAAGCTCAAATAAAAACCAATTTTTTCAAAAGTTTCGTTTATGTCCAAAGAGTTACCATTTTGAAATGGTCCTTTATGGGAGTTTGTGATTTCTCTGTTTAATTCTTGTCTGTGTAATTTCTTGATGTGTATTACGCAATTCCACTACGCGTGTTGTCCGCGGGAGCTTATTACAATTACCTCAATTTCTTCAGTGTCCAGGCCAGCGAGGAGTGGTTGAAAGAAACAAAACAGAACATGTTTAAACAACATAGCACGGTTCAAATAACATTATGTAACAATGGCTAACTTGGAACACTCCTGCAGGGAGCCAGTGTACAGTCTGCCAAGCAAAAAGAGTGGCTACAGGGATGAACCACGCCTCGTCATGGCCCCCGATGATGCACCAGTGCTGCACCTGGGCAGGCAACCACCGGGAACCGTCTACGTGCTGCCCCCTGGAAGTCTTGTCATGATCGACTCGCGCTGAAGATAACCGCTTCGAAGACATTGATCTGTACGCGCTTCAAATGTGCACGTAACATGATGTTTGTATTCAGGATGTGGCAAGAAGGAAATGTACGAACCGTTGTGTCTTTTTCACTGGTTCTTTAAGTTTCTCAGAATATTTATTGATGTTTTTTTTTTCTTGATTACGTGCCAAACAACGAGTTTGGAGTCTTATATTTCTAAAGACGCGGTGCGTTCGCGGTTTGTTGTCCGCAGTCACCCAGTCTGTAGACAAAAAGCCACACCGCGAATTCTCGTATATGACGCATAAGACATATCACATAACCTCGTACGACCGTCCGAAAATATGTACGACTCATGCGTGTTCCGTCGTGGTCATAAGAGATGGTTAGATATGTCTGTTATATACCATACGATATTTTCGAGAGAAAAGGAATGACAATGTCAACTTCCCAAGTACACACTGCGAAATATACAGGAAATAAGACCTGCGATGCTTTTGTGACGTTTTGTGTAATCCGTCCGTAGAGGCATGCAAATACTGAGAACGCTCGTTTCAAATTCGAGTCCTTTGTACACGCAGCTACAAAAGAGACATCTATCAAGTAGTGCTTTCTTGGAAACCTCATCTCAATTTACTGCGTGCTTAATAAATAACGTGTGGCTTCCTGGCAGCCTTGGGCAGTAATAGATATTTCACCAGGGGCATACACTTGTTCAAGCGCTACCATTAAGCAGAAGGAAGAAGAAATATTGGGACTGGCTTTCCTTTTCTAGAGCTTGGCCCTGTAGCAATGGAGAAAAGGCGGGCAATACATTTCTGTCACACTAGCATAACGCACGTGGCGCCATGCGCTTCACAGCGCTAGCACCCGGCGACATGTTTCTTGCGCTGTACTACCGACTCGCCTCGAACTGGAGCTTGTTGTTACGGCACGAAATAAGCTGTGATAAGAATAAGAATCCTGTGAAGAAACATTAAGGTTTAGACTCGCATGATGTAAGTGTCACAGCAGGGCGTAAAGAGCATAACGTTAAAAAAAAGAGCGTTAACGCCTAAAAGCTGCATATTTGTGATACGTGGATGTGGGGCTCGTCTATCTCTAGCTACTGATGCAAAACGCTATAAGGTATTCAGTGGTCTAAAGTCATCAGTTACGGTGCCAGAAGCAGACAATGCATGTCCACACCCTTGACGCGTTATTAGACACACTGACACTTTGCATTGACACGATGCACATGATGAACACTTGGTTTTGGAGGGCCTTACGTCCTTAAACCAGGACATAATTATGAGAGACCCGGATTGGAGGGCTCTGGAAACTTCGACCACCCGGGGCCCTTTAAAGTGCACTGACTGCCACAATACACGGTATTCCATCGATTAATGTAGGCACTTTAGTACCGTGGCGGGGCAAGCTCGTCACTGAAGGACTCGCTCTAATGCATGTAAATGAACTCATACACATCGTTTGCGACTTGTTAATACAGTCCAAGTTCGGCAGCACCAGCGTCACTGCCATTCTATGATGCAATATACGTTCGTCTTAAGTTGAAAACCGCGAGATAATCACAAGAAGGCACTGACGCAAGAGCAAGAGAAACGCGAACGCCGTAGGTGGAGTCTGGTCTAGTGAGCGAGTAATTGTGGTCTGTGTTTGCACCTAAACGCGGCAATGCGCGCCCGTTTTTGCACATAAAGTGCAAACACGGGAACGCGGGCCCGACGCTTTCGGGCCCGCTTGCACAATCATCAAGCTGTCAAACCTGCAGAACTCGGCAAAAGTCCTAAGGAACTACACTCACGTTTTGCAATTTATCATGCGTGCACAGTATAATGCAGGTTTGCAGGGGAGCTCGCTTAAAACCATGTGAAACCCGCATTTCTCGTCACATCCTAAACGTATTAAGTCATCGATATCGAATAAGACCTGTAAAATTGATCAATTAGTGCGTGCATGTAAATAAAAGGAAGACTTTGGCCCACTACGCATGCTAAAATACTCGGAGCGGTCACTAAATGAAGCTGCAGTTGCAGTTACGACGCTACATGATGTTCTTAATCGTAGTACATCTACACTCACCCAGGCTTAGGTAAACCAGTCCTGCATTTACCAATACACCACAGCCGTCAAAACCCCTCGTTGGGCGAGTTGGTATATTCCTGAGACCTAAAGGCGCCGGCGAAACCAGACTTACCGCGCTTGTGTATCCGTCTCTCTCTTCTTGTGTCATCTGGCAGCCAGCTGGCAGGCACCACTGCCCGATTTCTATTACACCCGATACTAACCGTCAACCGCCCTCGTACTCGGGTACAGTCTCAGTACCAATAAGCTATCAGTGTATTACTATACGATACACGGCGGTTGCCTTTATTCATGGCACATGCATACCTCAAATACCACGCAAACAGCCAACATTCATCACTCGAAGTGTCCTTCGCAGCGACGCTCAATCGAGATGCCTGAAGGACCACGCCCCGGAACGAGCGTTCCACAACGACATCGGGTACGACTGCACCCCAGCCGGGGTGCACTATTTTTGGAGCGCCTGACACCGGAAAGCTGGCGGAAGAGACGCGGCGTCGACTAAACAAGGTCGACCCGGTGTAGGACCCAGTGACAGAGCTTCGGGAAACGAGTAAACCGTCCGTGTGGTTCACAGATCTTGGTTGCTAAAGAGACTGTGCGCCCGTGCGTGCGTGCGTGTGTGTAATATATAGACACTTAGTAGCATATTAATACTATAATAGCATAAGCATAATATAATAGCATAATAATAATATAATAGCATAATAATAATATAATAGCATAAGCATAATAAACACTTAGTAGGGACTTCTGGATGCAAAAGAAAGCCATGACGAGAAACCTGTCAATCCGTTTATTCGCGATAGTAATGGAGTGAATGCAGAGACTTGCAGGATACCTAGTTGCTTGCCAAGAAAGCACACGCCAGAAACAGAGCAAACGCTGAACAGGGTCTAAATCAAAAGACTGTGTCAACTGACGGAGCCGCGACTGCACCACCCCATACACGCACTAAGCACACATATTCTAAGCATACGGAGCACCATTCCAAGAACTTAATTCGCACCGCGTGTTTTAAATACGTTCGCATTTTTTTTACAAACTCCAAGCAAAGCCATAGTTTCGTTAATCAAGGCCCTTCCTTCCTAAAAGGGGTGCTTATAAGACACACATCTTTTTGGGCAGGCTTTCGCATAACACAATGTAGCTCAATGCGCATTATAAGACAACAGAGACGTGGGAAAGACGGCACATGTGTATCCCACATATCCCTGTGTCCTCGCCTTAATCTACCGTAAACTACGCCACTCTACGCCACGAGGCCACTGTGTCATCAAAACATCGGGAGCTACACAGTAAGCAAAAGCAGCCTTTCAGCTTTCGCTTGTTAGAAAGACCGCTGGCGCGGATCATTCAATTCCCGGACGAAGACTGCTTCGACTTGTGCTCGAAGCCCGAGCTCCTCTCCTCGCTGGCCAAGCCGGCTTCGCGGGCCATGACGCTGAACGCCGACTTACGATTCCGCAAGAGGTCGCTGGGAGCACCGACCTCTTTGATCTCGCCCGAGCTCATCACGACAATCCTGCGGGCAGCGGGGTTGGCGGGGTCGTTTATAATTATCGAGAGACCAAGTTGTGACGTCGTCATCGGAGACCCTTCCTAGAAGCACCATAATCAGGGACCCTTCCTAGAAGTACCAGGACTGACCACGGGAGGCTTAGTTCCTTGAACAACCATTTCGAATGCATGCTTGAGAAGCGCGAAAGGAACACACGGACAAAGCAGAGGAACACGCTTTTCTGGGTGTCTCTGCTTCGTCATTGTGTTTATTTTGCGCTTCACAAGCACGAATCGTATCCGAGTGGGCCAACTAGCTGTGTTGCTTCATTTCAGATGCTGTGATCACGAAATAGCAAGTAGTATTATTTGTCTGAATTTTAAGTGCCAAAAGCACGACATGATCCTGAGACATGCCGTAGAGCTTGGCCCTGGATTAAGTTTTACCACCTCGAGTTCCTTTGACGTGCTCCAAATTTAAGTAGACGGGTGTTTTTGGCCTGGTGTGGCCGGTGTATCCAGAAATTGAACCCGCTACCTCGACCTTAAGAAGTGAACTACCATAGCAACTAAGTTGCCACGGCAGGTCGCAAAAAGTGCGGAAACGTCTCATATTATTTTCGAACCACGAAATATTCAGAGTCTTCGAAGAACACGAACTGAGTAACCTTTATGTACCGCAGCTCAGACTTGGTCAAGGACGAATAAAGAGGAGATGCGAAGTCAAGCACATGTCCCCAGATCTCCTCCTTATTCGCGCTTGTCATATTGCGCACTGTTAGACGTAACGCATCCTCACCAGCTAGTGCCGGCAGCAAAAGCACGTGATTTTCCTTCTACAGCAGCAGGATTTACGATGCCAACGCGAACGTAGATGCCAAAGGAACAAACGCTGTTACGGAGTCCTTCTTACATGCTCAAATGTTTGTATGGCATGAGATGCTGCTGGTATTGACGCGTGCAACGTGGCAGATGTTTTGAAATGAAATTCCTTGGTGTGTGCAGATGCGTAGGTCATGCAACCAGTTGAGCCACATGGTAGGTAGTGTATTGTGGTCAGTGTATAGTAGTATATGCGTACGCACTGCGTCTCCGTGTGAGCGTTCCTTGAGGGTACCTCCTAGTGTTATTCGTTAACCGTAAGAAGCGCACCGTGTCGGAATTATATAATCGAATGCAGCACCCAAAGAAGCACTACAAATGCATAAACCTGCTGTGTCCGAAGCCCTCTGGTTGTCCATAGCCACTCGCTCTTTAAACATACGGTTTTTTGGGGGGCAACATTCCCTCATCCTTTGCTTCCCGTATCGGCAAAATGATGAGCAGGAAAAGCAGTGATTCTAAGCCTTGTTCTCTTCCTCGACCCATCTATTTATGAAGCGTGCTAATCGCACAACAAGGATAAAGCAAAAACGAGATAAGGATAAGGTATATCCTTCAATACAGGCTTTAAATGGTGGTTTGTCCACTTATTGAACCACAGCGCAGCATGAGGCATTTGTGCCCTAGTACTAAGACGTGGAACCAAATCTGGGCTACTACATCCACATACGAAATGAATTCAAACTTGGTATAACAACTGCTTCGGTGGTATAACGAAAGAAGTTAATAGGTTCGATGATTACAATTTAAAACTGGGTCCCTTTTATCTCTTTTTATGCTTAGATAAAAAAATAGCTTGCGGAAACTGGAAGCGTTATATCAATAAGACAGATAACTTGCTGCTCAGGCAAAAAGCGTAGGGTCTACTCACTTGTCGGCGTCCAGGATAGTCTGAAGCCGATGCGCAACTGTGAGGACGGTGCAGTTGGCAAAGTCCCGGCGGATGGTCTGTTGCACGAGTACGTCAGTATCCGGATCCACGGACGCCGTGGCCTCGTCAAGTACCAGCACCTTGGTGTTGCGCAGTAGAGCACGGGCCAGGCAGATGAGCTGGTGCTGACCGATACTGTGTACGGAAAAGACACCAGTAGACTAGTGTTAGTGCCAAAAAAAAAAGCAAACTGCGATAGGTATAGCGCTCTGGCAACAAAAGCTGCTGAGACCCTACTTGCCAAAACCACGATATGGTGATAAGGCACGCTGTGATGGAGGCAGCGGTAGTTCCGAAGTGCAACCTCGGCACACGCTATTTTTCATTTTACGAGACAAATCTGTACTTTGTGATCCTGCATTTATTCTGACTGTTCCGAGTTGAAATATACGTCAAAGAAACGTTATACAGCTTAATAGTAACCTACAGGTAATATACCGGGTGCTTCAGAAAATGCGGCCACAAATTTTGTAAGACAGAAGTGGACATATGTTTGTACTTTTTGTGGAAGTGCCTTCATCATAGGAGCATGCACTGTAAAATATGTAGGAGCCAAACTTGAAGAGTAGCAAACAATAGCTTGATTAAATTTTACACGAAAAGAGTTGAAAGCTGGAACCTAATTTAAGGATGGCAGTTATTTATACAGGAATTCCGTTATCTGTTCTAATATTTCCAAAATGAGTGCGCTGCTTATTTCTAGAGATCAATAAAATCCGGCTAATTTCACCCAGAAAAAGAGACAGAGTGGTCAAAGAACGCAGCTGCCGCAACCATAGGCCTGAGCGGCACAATTGTTCCACTCGCATTACCGAGGGACGAGGAGCAAGCTTCGTTGCTAAGCGACCATTTCTTCTTAATTTCTGTTAATATATCCCTAACACGCGTTTGTTCCCTAACCCAATCCGCCCTCTTCTTGTCCCTCAGTGTTACACGCACCAGATTCCGTTGCATTGCTCGCAGGTTATCATGCCTCAAACATTAGACCATTTCACCAACGCACTAATACTTTCCAATACAGCTTTTTTCCGCACGATTGAACACTGGAATTTGTTACCGGCCCAAGTTCGTTTGTTACCAATTTTCTAATTTTTATGAGCCATCAGACTGAACAACAGGCAATTATTTTTCCATTTATCTGTTACTAAATGTTCCACATCTCTGCTTATCGCACATATGTTACATTTTTCCATGCACGCCCTTGCCACAGCCCTACAGCTGCAGTAGTTGTATGTATGTATGTATGTATGTATGTATGCTGTATGTTGTTGGAGTATGTATGTATGTATGTATGTATGTATGTATGTGTGTATGTATGTATGTATGTATGTATGTATGTATGTATGTATGTTTTAGTCACAGGGTTCCTAAAGCCTACACTATTTTAAAATGCGTGCGTTTTTCGATCAAAATATACCGCTACGCTCCATATTGTACACTCGAGCTTCGCCAGTGGTTATGGTCCGTTGAAAATTTTCAGCACAGGCGCAAATTACCCAAGGCGCTTTCATCTCACCTGAGGTTATTCCCGTCCTCTTCGATAGGGAAGTCGAGCTTCTCGGTCTTGTTCTGGAAGAAGGCCCTGAGATGAGCCTTCTCCAGGGCTGTCCACACCTGGTCATCGGTGTACTCGCCCTTGGGGTCCAGGTTTAGGCGAAGTGATCCGCAGAACAGCATCGGCTCCTAATGCAATCGATAGCAAGAAAAAAAAAAGAGCCCGAGAGAACATCTTTAAACCGACCTCACGGAATGACAGGAAAGATACGCCACCATTTCGCCTCTTTCTTTTCTCGTAAATCTTATTACGCAACGCGCTCTCGACACAAAATATGAATTAACAGTATTGTATGCTATATGAACACTAATGAGCACTATGCATGTACGGCACACAATGACACGATACGCTTTTACACAGAGTACGGACAACCTTGCGCATGGTGATATATCTGCAAAGCTAGACGTATCTGCAGCCAAGAAAGTAAAGAGGAGAGTTTCCAGCTAAACGGATTGACGAAGCAAACAAATCAAGGACATACACCGCTTGACGAAAAAAGTGAACAATTCGTGCACTTTATGCAAACAACGAGCTCAGCAAGTTACGAACATTCCCCAAGTGTAAGCACTAGGCTGCTAACGTTGCCTGTGTAAGGCAGCGTTAATGTGAATGTCGGATAAAAAGGAACCACATAGAACACACAATGGAGCCAATGAAGGCATATTGAAATTATGGTGGACGCGCTTGTAGTTCTTAATTGAAGCAGAAAAGTATGCGATAAAAACGAATAAAAAGACGAAATTGACTTTAGTTATACGGATGCAAAGCTGGGTGAAAAAAAGCAGTTTGAATTAAAAGATCACCCTGCAATGTTGAGATTTCGAGCTCGGCTACTACAGTAAGCAACTTGTTCCTGCATCCGCTGTCAATCCGTAACCTTATAATCATTGTGCTGCTTAAATATACACATATACGGTACGTACGATTTCCTTGGCTTTATCTGTCATCTTCCTGTAATTACGTCTAACATTAGGTGGCTTGAATTTAGGCGAACTTACAGCCACATTATGTCGCAGCATGGTAAGTCAAAGGTCAACGCTGCTTAGCCATACTTGGCCTTAACAGAAAATATAAATCATCGTCATAGTTATTACCACGAAAATCAACAAGTGGCCCCCTGACCAAGTGCCCTTGTTTCGGTTTACGTAATCATCATCATAAGCAGCAGCAGCAGCAGCAGAAGCAGCAGCACCACCAGCAGCAGCAGCAACAATAGTCACACGCGGGCATTACCCTTGTTTTGCTTTAAACAGAAAAGATACGGCTGGCTCAAAAGTGAGTACAGCAAGCACCTGCGGGATAATGGTTATCTTCGAGCGCAGATCGTGCAACCCGATGCGTGAAATGGCGACACCATCGATGATGATGTCGCCCTCCGCCGGTTCCAGGATGCGGAACATGGACAGCGTCAGGGACGACTTGCCCGAACCCGTACGGCCGACAACGCCAACCTAGTGCGAAAGCGATTGAAAGCCGAATTAGCGAAATCAATTCATTACATGAGAACTCATACAAGAAAGGCGCTTCAATAAGGTTAATCATCACACATCTATATAAATCAATCTTGTCATATCAATTCACAAAAATATGTTACAAACGCGGATGGTGGCGCCGAAAGCGAACCGTCAAGGAAAGAGCGTGCTCTGCTCGTATTCGCGAACTCAAGAAGATTTCTGCGCACATCAAACGAACGCGAAGATTTGTGTCATATAGTGCGATACGATATTAACCACCATACTCCTATGCTACAAAGTAGGACGCCTTTATTAGTACGAAGCTCAATCCAAACTGCTACTCGCATAGTGGAGCGCCTTCACATTGCGCCATACTCGCCAGCGCTGTCAACTCATCACAATATCCCAGAACGAAAACGCACATATTCTAAGTGAACTGGCGTTGTATTAACTGCACGGGCTACACCTCCACTATCTCCAGTGGATTACAACGTCAGACTAAATTTAAATTCCGCCTTTTGATTGATTTGTGGGGTTTAACGTCCCAAAACCAGCGCTGATTATGACAGAGGCCGCAGTGGAGGTCTCCGGAAATTTCGACCACCTGGAGTTCTTCAACGTGCACTGACATCGCACAGCGCACGGGTCTCAACATTTCGCCTCCATCGGAATGCAGCCGCCGCGGCCGGGATTCGACCCCGCGACCTTCGGATCAGCAGCTGAGTGCCATAACCACTAGAGCGCCGTGGCGGCGCAAACTCCGCATTTGACCAACGCTGTACCGTCTCTGGAGATAATTAGCATACGTGTTCAATCCAAGCTCATTTGCTTATATCAGTCGACACTTACACGCCTGGTCGACATAGCCTAATAGACACACGCTGGTCATGCTTGTTTAAGGTCCAAAATTTGCGTGTCCTGGCAAGTTTTAATGTGGTTTCGATATCGCTGAGAGTCAACCAAACTCATCCGCTGCGACGGTGCCGTAGTTGTAGTGCTAGACTTCTGACCTGAGTGAGTCTGGTGAGATCCCGGCTGCATAGGTCTCATCTTCGATAACAGGGACAATTTGTATTACAGCAAAGCTGTCTCAGTAGACGCCGTGTCTCGTCGCCGTTATAGTAGCAGTAATTCTTAGGACCTCCATCGTTTCATTTGCTGAACGGATAGGTTCAGCTATTGAGCTAGAAATTCTCATTATAATGATCATCACCATAATTAAGAACAAGTGGCTCCCTGGTGAATTACTCTTGCTTTGGTTTACGTCATCATCATAAAGAACATCACCAACAACGCTGTCCCACTTTCACCGATAAGGTGTATGCGCGCGAGTTTCAAATATAGCGGCAGAATCACCTCGCACACTGAACGCCTGGCATTTGTACCTAGTGCCAAAGTGTCAAAGAAAGCACGAAGCAAGCACTTTGAACCCGGGACCTCATGTTCCAATGCCAAGTGTCTTAATCAGTCGGTCACACGTCCACACTTGAGAGGTGCTGCACTTAATGTTCGGGTATGGACCGCGGAGGGCGACCTCTGAAAGCATGCGCGCTCTTAGTTGGGCCCTTTTTCTCCTCCTACCTCTTTCAGTCCCTTTCCCCTGCCCCCAAGGACGCTTAGCCGTGCTCCCGACCCGGGCTGCAGAAATTAGCGTCATTTCCTTAACCCAACGACGATAACCACCGTGACAGCAAGAGCCACAAATTCGCTGTAGGACGAGCTTCACTGGGCAGAATTTATGTTAGCTATGGTACTCTGTTGCTGATGCGATGGACGCAGGTTCGAATCTCTGCGGCGGCGGTTGCGTTCTGATGGAGGCGAAATGCTGAGGCCCGTGTACTGTGCGATGCCAGTGCACGTTAAAGAAACCCAGGTGGTCGAAATTTTCGCAGCCCTTCCACACTTGCGTCTTTCGTAATCATAGCTGGTTTTGGGACGTAGAACCCTACAAATCAATCAAATAATATTTTCCTAAAAAGTATCGTTTATATGCTCTATTTACACACAATTTTTCTGCGGTTTATTTCTACAAGGAGAGGTGCGCGCGCCAGCTGTTGTCTGTGCTTGTCAACACGGCAACGTGCAGCCAAAATTTGGCCTCGAGTCAAAGCGAACACAGCATGGGAATCGACAGGTGCGGCGAATGCGGGCCCAGTGCACAAACCTTTTCCGAAGGCTGCATTTCGAGGTTGATGTTGCGCAGCACGAGGTCCAGGTCAGCCCTGTAGCGCGTGCTAAAGTTCACAAACTTCACCGCGCCCTGCTGCGGCCAGTCGGGACTCGGCGCGGGGGACACCCGCCACGGCGCCTGCACATGTTGCACGCCCACCCCGGTGACGTCACGGCTTCTCTTCAGTTATGCGTTGCACTTCAAATAAATTTGTCAACACCAATGCTGAATACCCGTGAAGTGACGTGCATTTATGATTTCGAATGATTTTTCCTGGCGTATCTTAAAATTTACTGATGTAAAGTAATTACGGGTGTTGGGGGTTATGTAGGCGCAGCGTTTTACTGCAGTTCTCTGTCATGCTAGTTGAACGTTTTCGTAAACGTTTACTTTTAGTAAGAGTATGTACATGACTGCTAATTATTGCGATCTTGTTTCTGATTTCGAATGATTTTTCCTGACGTATCTTAAAATTTACTGATTTAATGTAATTACGGGTGTTGGGGGTTATGTAGGTGCAGCGTTTTACTGCAATTCTCTATCATGCTAGTTGAACGTTTTCGTAAAATTTTACTTTTAGTAAGAATATGTACATGACTGCTAATTATTGCGATCTTGTTTTCTACTACACCGATCCCTAGCCACTGACGCTACCGGTACGAACATTTCTGTATCAAAGCTTCCATATTCACGCGCTTTAAAAGTTCCCTTCTCATTTGATTTAAATGCTTCGATAACATATGAAGTGACTCCTAATATTGAATCCTCTTAGCTGCGCGAAAGGAATTTGCAGAAAGTAAAGCTTCATTAAGTATCCATAAGGTATCATAAGTCCTAAAATGCCAGGCGAGTGATTCAAGAATAAGAAGCTCAGTCAACAAGCGTTTCTGTGATTAAAGCACATTCATGTAACAGTAATTGCTGGGAACACCGCTACGTGAATTCACCAACCTCGGTCTTTGTCTTCGTATATTCGTGGAGGCGCTCCACAGCGATGAGCGAATTCTCCAATTCGGCCGTGAAGCGCACAAGGAAGTTGAGGGCATCGGTCACCTGAGGATGTGCACAAACAAGATAATTGAAACGAATAATTTCAATATTGACAGACCAGCACTCATAATGTTTCTCGACAGTAGCAGTGTTTCGTAATATAGAAGGTCCTTTGGAACACCTTTTTTCCTTACTGCATTTACCGTGGCATGCCCAGCTAAGGTCGTCTCAGTCACGGCGATGGGGCATGCCTTTACAGATGGCGCCAGCTTTCGGGCGAGAAGCAGTTATGTAATGAAAAAGCAAACATCCCAAATGGAATTTCAATTCCCAGTTCGGCTGCCAGTTCTGGGTTGTGCAGGGTGATGGATTTCACGGTTTTGGTGTCCTGTAAACTCGTATACTAGTCGCTCTACATACATACACTGCTGGAATCCCAAATGTAATGTATGCTGGATATTTTAATATTGCAGATTTCGGAAAATATCCTTTTTACAAAGAAGATTGCGACAAACGGATACATAGACAGCTTGAGAAAATGAGACTGTGCATTCGGCTTTGTATATCGTACGGTATATGGAGAGCATATGCAGCAGTCTGTGAACTCGCAAAATAATACCATCAGTTTTGATCCATTCAGCAAGGATTTGAGAGCTCGTTCACTTCTAGCTGGGCGAAGAAGAATATTCCTCTAGGACGCTGGAGGGTTCTCCAACTTGATATTGAAAGAGATGGTGCTTGGTGACTTGCGAAGGTACTGAAAGTCACGAAGCACCGTATTCTGACGTAGTGCTTACATTAAACCGAATTGGCACGACAGCTCACGATATAGACAGGACAGCTAAAATCACTCTTTAGCAATTACCCTTAGCGCGTAGAGAAGTGTGAGGCCAACGGTCGCTGGTCCAAAGGTGTCCCGTCCATGAACCAGGAGGCAAGCGGTCACCAAGGACACGGCGGTTCCGAGAAAGTTGAGGCGAACCGTGAGCCACCTCTCGGCGCCCATCAGGTGGAAGGCGCAGGAGATCCAGCGCTCGAGCAGCGAATCCGACAGCGCCACGAATCCGCGCTGTACGGCGTACGCCCGGATGGTCTGTACGCCGGGCACCGTCTCGGCGATGCAGTTGAACACCGGCGACCGCGAGACGGACTCGAGCCGCTGGAGCTGCCGGTAGGTGCGCACGAACAGCTTCTGCGGGAGTCGTTGCAAGGAAGAGCATTGCGATATGGGCTTCCTGGTAGGCCGACGTGAATACTACATCCACTAACTTATGTAAGACGCAAGAAATGTACATGCGCAAGGTCTGCCTCCATGTGCGTTCATGTAGTGCTCTTCTTTAGACGTCTGTCAGTGCGGCAGTAGTGTTCCGTTGGAAGAAGTGTACGGACATTGAGTGAAATTTATTGGGCACAGCGAAGGACGGACTCCAGCGCTCCGAGACACTTCTTCCTTACAGTCCTTCGTGCTAGTCATAATATGCAAGTTTTGTCGATGCAATTTAATTAAGACTTTTTCGTTATTGTATACTCTTTGGCATAGTGTCTACGTGTATATCAACGAGGAATAGCGTTTAGCCAGACGAGATCTGAAGGACTATGTTGTCCAGTGGGATAATCTAATGACCAATGCGCACCCGTCCATAGCCTGGGAACTGAGTAGTTCGTATTGTAAATAGGCAAGGAACGAAGCAGCACAGACAACGTAGCATATGGAACTCATTTGGTGCGTCACCTGAAGTTATGTAAGAAATTACCCCCTCCCCCAAAGTGGACTGCATTCCTGCAAAGGGTCTTTAATGCACAAGAAAAGCAATATACGCGCTCAGGCTTAATAAATCGCTGAGCGCCCATGCTACCGCACACGCTCTGCTATCCCTTAATAACTTTATATGCTGCCTCCAACGTAATAGAGCTAGACGTAAAGCAACAATTCCTTGTGTTGCGCAATTTTAGCAATGAAGAAATTTCTACCATACAATCGGCGTTCTTTTCTCTGCCGGGCAGTACCATCTCCCAGGAGGTTATGCGCCTCGTCTTTTACTGCGCTGTAATTTGTCAGAATATCTGCGGCATTTGCGGCTCCTGACTAAGGCTGCGTTCCGTTAGTGTTCACTTTCCCAGGTAAACCTACAGCGTTGCAAGTATTCTACGTCCCGTATGTCACGTCATGATGCGTTCACCGCTACTTATAGGCTGGCAATCCAGGACTACCATAGCATGTACTGTTAGAAGGTGTTAATATACCATCTTACCTACGTACCTGATTTGTTTTCTACTGGGACATCAGTGTTTTCAAAACTGTTTTGTTATTCGATACAAACATACTAGTCATATGCGTGCGAACATTTCAAGCTGTGTATTTGGGTAACGCAGTGGTCAGCTGTACATTGGCTTCTGTATCCGACAATCTCATGATGTTTGATATCACAAATTGCTCTACTTCACTTAGCTTAAAACAGTAGTCGGGTCATACCTGCACAATGAAGTAAATAACTGCGCATGGTGCGATGGCAGGCAGGAACGCTGGGATGTAGAGCGTGATTAGCAGGAGGATGCCAAGCACGTCGCTCAATTGTTCCAAGACAGAGTCCAGGACGATTCCGATCTGTATGTCGGCCTGGTCCAAATCCTTGCTGAACCTGCGTCGGGTGCGTGGCTGAGTGATCATATGCCGAGTGTGTTTGTTTTCTAGTGCGATGACTTTCTGTCAGAAGCCTAGAGTCCAGTTTTCTTCTCATCTGTCAAACCGTCCTTATACTTAGATAGTGCACGCGGCGCAGGTCGAACATCATATGACGACTTATACATTCGCACATGCCTTTAATTATCATTGAAAGAGCATGGGGGCGTTCCTATGCAAGTCGGTAATCGATGCGTGTACAGTTCTGAGAAATATGACGTGGAACATCGATATTAATTTCACTCATGGAAGCTCTATGCGGTAACTGAGCGCAAAACGGTGCATTACACTAAATGTTCAAGCGGCAAGGCATACCTTCCAGACACATGTTAAATATGTATGGACACATCGGGCTTTATCATTCCTTCAACGCGGACTCGGCGTTTCCTCCACATCGCTTACGTCTGTACGTGCCGGCCCTACAGGCATCTAGCAATCATAAATTGACATTCACGCTACACGCCTTAAACGTAGTGAATGACGTATGACTTATTGTATAAATAAGATGGTCACTCCTCTCTTCGGTGCGCACTGCATATATAAGGTTTAGATGTTATTTCCCAGTCGTTAAATACAACCGTCACTCCCACTGCTCACACGAGGCGTTTGGACTATCCCATCGCCCTTACCCAGAGATATGGCTGCGGAATTTCTATTCAATGAACCTGTCGTAATTACGAACCTCTCACATCCGCATGATCGGTTATGTGACAAAGGCGGCATTGCTAGCTAGAAATATCCAGGATGAATATTGTACTTAATCGGAGCCCGACTTTCCTTTAATTTCTATTTTAGCACACGCGCAGGCCCAATTGCTAAAATAAGGCAGAGTCTCCAGGAAGGTGTGTTCAGGAAGTCGTATGGCTGTAACGCTCGTACGGCCGCATCACCTAGTAAGGCGGGTGATCCCTTAACCAATCCGCTTGATAACTACCTCACTAGTGACGCATACCGTATGCAACCAAGGTATGAATTTCAGTTAGTTTGTGAACCAGCATCTCGACAAGTTTACTGCGACGTAGCGCTCGAACAAACTGTCAACGTTCTAGATGTAAGAATTGTCAGTTGCAAGTCCAAGCACGTGATGGGGTAGAATGGATCTGTTACCAGTATTTTTCCAACACACAAAAGTTGAAATGCACAGCTGCCGCTAATACATTGAAGGAATGTAACTTTGCAATCTTCCAAGCTCCCCAATTGATACCGCATTAGAAGTGACATTTGCCTTAGTATATATCTCTTATCGTGAAAAGACTAAGATTGAGCGAACATGACTATTGGTTCTGCTCACTAATCAAATCTCTCACTAATGTTGAAGACATTATGGTAGGAAGGCAGAAATTGGCGAGAAGATGAAGTATACTTGAGACGCGGAATATCCAGTAGAAATTCTGCATGAAAAACCTGTTCAGCAGGCGCCCCAACGGTGTGGTGTCGAAGAAGGACATGGGCGCTCGGACAACGCGGCCGAGTGCCTCGTCGTGGATGCTGCTGGACGCTATAAGAGCGCACAGGGCTAGGACTAAGGTCCCCAAGAGGATGGACAGGCCTGCAGGCATGTGGCACCTGTGATTACTCCAGTAATGAACTACTATTTGCATGTTTATTTATTTAAACACAGTAAGAAACAACGTCTCGGTATGAGCAGGAGGGGCAAAAGAAAGAACACGTCAGTGCAGTATTATGTGACACGAAATATTACGTCATTACGTTAAAGACTAGACTAAGAGTTTTAGCGCAAGTATGTGGATTTCTGCACGGGACGCTCACATTAAGTCAATTACGTCAATACTAGAGTAAGCAGGAAGACGCTGAATGCTTCGCAGAAAATATCAGTGGCTACGTCAGGCATCCACACAAATCAACACTATATCCTCATCTAGCACCTTTACCCTCCTGCTTTGGAGCTGTGCAGTTTGAAGAGCAAAACATGTGTCTGCATCTAGAAGACATTAAAACAATCAAGAAAAAGCGAATTTCAAATGTAAAGTGGGGAAATAGCAGGGAGTGTTAACGCCGGCAGGTAGAGTTCTTTTACTCTCTGTCGTCGTAAGTGCCCCACAAACAGTGAACGTACCTTAGCGTCGCTTCTAGATAAATAAAGCGTGAATGCTTCCCAGAACTATACAGACTTATATGAAGATGACAAATCCGCACTGAACTCAACGAAATAAATCAGTACAGGCCACTCAGTGCGATCACATCTACAACGTCCCCCTAGCGTTCGAAGCCCAGGCGGTGACGTACCCTGACTCACTCCCAGCAGTGCGTAAATGGACAGCCTCCAACCACTGCCCGAAAGTGACGCGCTCCGGTCCGTCACGAGGACATCTTGGCTCCAGCTGCTGATCCACACAGACGAAAGTACCTGGAAACCACAACAATGTTTGCGTGCCACATCTCCGCAGAGCTGTAAGTGCATTGTTCCTACTGGTGACGCACACGCAGCAACGCTAAAGCTGTCTGACGGCTGAAGAGGGCCCGCTAACCTCGCCTGCAGAAGTTGACAAAGGTATACATCGTCTAGAAAAGTCGGCAGGCTGCGCTCTACAACTGATGTGCCCTCGATGGCGACAGTGGGCTCCGAGTAACCGAAAGAATACCTTACATAACGAGCAAGAGTATTAAATTTCAATAGCGATACAGAGGCCCACGTGAGCACTGTTATTACGGTAACATGCCACAGAATGTATACGTTCCGAGGCAATCTCAAAACACTCCAACCACAAGGAGAGCAAGGATAGAATTGAAATGTTCTAGGCGCATTCGCGCCTATGAAATTCGAGTAAGATGTCCGTATCTAGCACGTATAACCGTGAAAACATTCTAACGTTCCGCCTTGTTTTCCAGGTGTAATAGTTTTTCATTCTTCCACTTGTCATTTATGTACCACAGCTCACGCTCCAGCCCCGAAGACAGAGCAACAATAATGTGTCGTAAAATCCTTGGCGTAACTCCATGGACACTACTCGAGTTCAGAGTACCAAATTCATGACTACGAGTCCAACGCACAGCAGTGATTCAGTTTCAGTTCGATGAGTTACGCGCGGTTCGGCATTGATGTTTCACTCACGTCGAAACGCCCGGCAAGCTCCGTAGCCCAGGAGCACCAGGAGGAACATGAAGGGTCCGAAGCGCTTCACATAATCGCGGTAAATCTCGTACTCCACCTGCAAATATCATAGGGTAGCACGCACGAAAGAAACTTGGTGAAAATTACGGACAAGTTTGAGCCGCTTCCTTATGAGTTACTTTTGCAGAAAGCCGTTACATTTGCAGTCAAAGAAGCATGGCTAGATATGGCTCATTATGTAACGCTTGGACAAAGACGCAAGGAATGGGAAACCCATGCACAGCGAACAATCCAAATTTCGTTGAATACACACTACGCATCCAGGACCCGAGTTATGTGCCAGGCTTGTCTAGGGAAAAAATGCTTCCGTATAACTTTTCTGCTTAAGAACTTTTCTTTGCTCATGTTGCAATGGAAAAGTGATTTGTTTTATTCTTTTCACTACATCTGAACAAATTTATGGGTTAGGGACGTCAGTCGGAATGAGTTAAAAAGTGCTTCGCTATCTCAAAGGAGACAGTGCTTGCATACACTGAAATAAGAACGCCTTTCTCCCACAGGCAGTGGACAAATGTGCACTTTGCTGCAACCAACAAACTCCCTGCTTGCAGATATGCAGCGCAACTTAAACGACGATACACAAGGCGCAGACGAGGACCTGCCTACATATTTATCTCCTGTCTTCATTTCGGTCGCGTCGCACATTTCCAAGCAAGAACCAACTTCCCGAAGTCAAAGTTCTAGAGTGCCTCGGCGCATTCCTATTCGTCGTCGTCATCATTATGATCATCTTCTTCCTCTCTGCCATACTTCGTAAGTTAACCCAGTCTCTTGCTAACCACGGCCACGTTAACGTTCGAATTGACTTCTGTGCTACACCGCCGCTTTATAGACGCTGAACGGCGGTTAACCTCGGAAGTTTATTCCGACCGACCGACCTTGCCGACGTGGAACGCTTCCTCCTCGACGAGCTGCCCGGGCTGGACGTAACCCGAACGGGTGCTCTGGGGATTCGGTCTTTTGGCCATCGTCACGGACAGAGAGGACACATCACCGGACGTCACTTCGTAGGACCTGGACGCGTGCGCAGTAACGGGCATAATATTGTTACGGAGACGACTGAGACGACGACGAAGCAACAACAGCTTTGCTGGCTGCGCGGCACCTGTACATCTCTGTAAATACAGTGTAAATATTTCTCTGCAACCGTAACATTTTTGGTGGAGGTGCTGGGAAACAATATGCTTTAATGGCTGAGTTAAGCCGTGTGCTTTGTGGTAGAAATTCCTCTACGGCTACTCACTCGTTATGAATAAATTCTCGATTGTACTGTAAATCCCAACGCCATTGTTCTGGTGTAAACTGGTGGCAGCGGTGGCATGAGCGACATGAGCCATATATGAGTACTTGTCCCTGCTCATCAGCTTTACTTCTATAGTAATAATAATAATAATAATAATAATAATAATAATATGCGCTGTTGATATTGCGTATTAAAGATAACACTATGGCCTTTTTACATAAGCGCTGTGTGATGCTCTAGCGATTCTTCCTTTATGCCTTCGCATAAATTCGAAAGGGAGAAGACAAAGTTGCGTAAATGTGCTTAAGTAAGTGGAACAGAAAAATGCTGGTACGCACCGCCACAGAAGGCAGCGCAACCAATGACAAGTGACACCGCTACAGGACACCACGCGTTTTGCAAGGAGCTGCATGCAAAAATTGCGCTACGACTTTTACCACCGCGGCGTTCACCGTCACCTTGTACGTGCAGTGTGCGTACTACTTTCGTTGAACACAAGGCTCAAAAAAGCCTCGCAAACGAAGAGATTCTAAACACGCATTGTTAAAAAGCAAAAAAAATATAAAATTCTAAAAATACCGCCCAGTGGGTCACCACTGCACAATTCTGACTACTTAGAATTCATCAACAAGCGCAAATGTCTAAGGTACACGAGAATTCGCATTTCGCCTACATCGCTGCGCAGACATGTGCTATCTCCACAGATTCCGAATAAAGGTGGCGTGCATGATATAACGCAGCGATCTCGGTATCCGCAGTATAAGGTGCCACGATCTGGCGCGCCACTCTCATAAACCATCACACCTCGCCGAAGTCTGGAGCACAGATCCAGGAAGTCATTACGTCCGACCGAACGGAATTAGGACACTCACTTCTCGTCGTGCACGTGCTTGGCCAGGGCCCTGGGGACACTTGCATCGGCGGCGCTCTGCTGATGCTGCGGGTGCGAGGATATGAGCGCGTTGAGGGCAAGCCCTTTGTCGAAAAGGCGCTGGCCGTACGGTGCCCGGTAGACATCCTTGACGCGTCCTTCGTGCAGCACTATCACCATGTCGGTCAGGGGCAGCAGCGACAGCGTGTTGGTAGCCAGCACACGAGTCTGTCCGCGTGAGGAGACGGTTAAGATTATCATACGTAGCTCCAATAAAGGAACTTTACGGGACAAGGGATACCATTTTTACCCGTATTGCGGTTAGACGATAGATTCGTAAAGCAAGAAGAATAGCGGCAAGGGCAATGCGGAGAACTTGAAATTACAACATCGCAAGACATTGAAGGTGTCTAAGAGCAGTGAAGGTATTTCCGCTTCGGGTGTAGGAAATATTAAGAAGCACAGTCCACAGTGCTACCAGGTGATGATGCATTGCGAGCATTTTCCATACTGTAGACTGAAGTGCAGGCTCCCGATGCCCTTTCTGTCCAATTTTCCCACTGTTTTCTATAAAAATTTTCAAGTCAATGCCCCGTTTTTAAAATTGTGTACGCCTAATGATAAATGTTCACTTGCCAAAGGTAAACCACAATAACTTCAAATTATACAATACACAGCGATGACATACTTCATCCTAGATTTTAAAGCAGGAAGGATCATGATGTCTTCTAGTTCTTTGTGAAACTACATGTTTCCCATCACAAACTTACAAGCACACGTCGTAAACTACGTAAGCTAATTCGAAAGCGCTAAAGCAGAACACTGGCATTCCTTTTAAATTGTTACTTATTTTTAAGCTGGTTGCCCTGGATGACTCTAAGGCAATGACATGCATGCCATTTGAGCACCTGAAAGGGTGCCTGTTATTAATACCGCCTCCCAGCTCCTATATAATATCTTATGTCCATTGCAAAACGAAGGGGCCCTTGAATAAGCTCCAACTGACCATGTCTTTTGCGAGCTGATGCAACTTCATTATCTTCAGATTGACAGAGATCCTCGCCCTCTCCAACCTCTGCTAGGTGCGCTCTATTTTACAACTGACTTCTGTGTCCTGCAGTGTGCCGGAGTCACCAGAGTATGAAATCTATTCTGTGTCTCACTTCACTTCAAGGGATTTTCTATATCCACATCCCATATCCGTAATTACGAGAGAAAATTTTATACAGGTAACATCTTTCAGCAAATTCTACAAATACATCCTCTATATATATTCACAGTGAATGCCAGATTTCCGGATATTAATTAGCCTCCTTTCTATTCAGCCCTACTTTTACATTGAAGACGCCGGCCATGTTTACTGGGTACCGGCCTGACATGCTTCGTTTTTAAAATTCCACCTTATCTAGATGTCCTAAAGCACATCCTAAACAGCCTCACAAAAACACCGAAGTCAGATCCCTGTGAACTATTGCGCCGATCAATGTCGCGACAGGCCGGGACATTGCTTTGGGTCAATAGACCGACTGCTATTTAGTTCATAAAGAGCGCTCGGCCTCTTCGTCGTTAAACAAACAGGACTCAGTCTAGGTGTTCGCTATTAAAGAACTGTGACACAGAAGAGCAATGAAATGAGTGGGGAGACAGCCAGTACCTTCTTCCTGAGAAGTCCACGAGGACCAATGACGCCATGGAAAAGAGCCGAGCCGACCTGGGCGTCGACGGCGCTTAGTGGGTCGTCCATGATGTACAGATCCGCGTTCTGATACACCGCCCTACGTGCGGATCGAATGAATACTGTGTTTACGAATGAAATTCGCTCAGAGAATATTCTTCGCATTAGTGTGATGCTTCGAATAATTGCAGTGGGCTTTGAGGGGCGCCCTGTATTCAGGGTAATCTAGAGCCGCCGGTCGAAACGATCCTTCGGTATCCCTCAAGTTAAGTCGAGAATTGCCCATGAATTCGGGTACCTCCGCATTTCTAGAGACCATAGTTGCTCCCTAGTACGATTATCGTTCATATACTTCATTTTGAATATGCATTGAATAATACTGAGCGCCGTCCAGAAAGCCATATTCCACTGCGTGTTCCGGGCTTCTTTATTAGTAATAAAGGCGGCACATGCTGAAATGAGAAGTAGTTCCTTTTATTCAGGAGTTCTTCTTCACTACAATGTACTATTTTATTCTGTGCGATTGGCTAACGCCTCATGTTTTCGTCCGAGAGCCCTCGCCTTCTTTATTGGCTATTTGTGTTTTTCACTGGGCGTTGTGCTTCTACTGCTAGTTGCGCTTATTCTAACACCATGCTCCCGGACAATGGTGACGTCATCAAGCACGCGATCTTTTTTTTGCTTTGGTGACCATCAAGTTTCGCTTCTTTTGGTCGCTATGAAGGCTCCCGCACAAATGGAGCTATATATCGTGAGAAAGGGTTCCAGCACGTTAATGAAGCACAACGTTGGCTCCTTCGCGATGCCCAATGTTGTGAGGCGCCCTCTAAGAGCACATTCTGCTCTCGAAACTGCATATGGTCGACATTTATCAGTGGCGGTGCTGGATGTTACGAGGATAAAGGTTTTGCAAACGTTTGCCATTGTGGACGATCTCGTTGACAGTTTCTTGAAACTAATAGCGCATTTGCACATCTACTGCTTGGCATTGCTTCCTATCAGCCGGAATATTGAAAATAAAGTAACGAGATTAAGTGGAAAGAGCAACCTACGAGGGTAAACCAAATTAGTAGCACATAAACTTATGAGAAGGCACCTGGTTGATATCAAGTGAACGCGAACGCTTCCCCAGATTCTGGTGCTGAGCCCGAGTGCATTTCGTTCCTAGATATTTTGTTTCATATCCGCAGAAACCATACGAATAATTGCTAGGGTGCTACTCGACGCACCTACGGCATGTTAAAAGAGACGGCGTAGTGTTAACTCGTACGTAATACCCATCATCTCCGGTTCTCCTCAACGGACAGAGGCGTTAGCAACTCGAGGAGACAGGAAGAGGCACAAGACACGAGCACTGAATGCCGCTTCTTATATCCTCCTGTTCTTAGCGCTGCTTTTGCACCAACTCGTTTCTAGTTGATTGATTTCTGGGGGTCGTACGTCCGAAAAGCGGCTGTGATTATGAGAGACACGTAGTGGATGATGCCCGGCAATTTTGACCATCTGGGGTTCTTTAACGTGCACCGACATCGCACACCACACGGGCCTCAACATTTCGCCTCCATCGAAATGCAACCGCCGCCGGTCGGGATTCGATCCCGCCACCCTCGGATCTGCAGCCGAGTACCCTAGCCACTAGACCACCATGGCGGAGCAACTCGTACATCTTTTTGTTTTCTTTCTTGTGCACCAGTGTAGAAGTGTTCTTGCATTTGTGCACAATGTGCATCTGTGCATCTTGCACAGTGTTCCACTGTGGCAGGGAAATCACACCCACGGTCTCTGGCTTACCAGAACGACATCTCACGTTGGCTGTGGAAAATAGTGCCCCTTCATGCGGTAAAAGGGACTTTGCTGAGTGGGAGCTGGTAAGGCCACCTGTATTTCAGCTGCACATTGAAATACCTGGCCAGGTTGATCCGCTGCTTCTGTCCACCGCTGAGGTTGACTCCGCGCATGCCCAGCTCGGTCTGGTCACCGGCGGGCAAGCTCGGCGAGGTCGGTCTGCAGCTGGCAGGCCTGAACCACGCGCTCGTAGAAGCACGCGTGGTGTTGCCTCTTGAGGAGGAATGTTCTGGCGCACCGTGGCGTTCTGGATCCACGCCTGCTGAGCGACGTACGCCACTTTGCCCTGTACACGAACGTTCAAAAAGTGCCTAACATTACCAGGGGAGTAAAAGTAGCTTCAGTATTCCCTAACGAAATTCCTGTATTGCCTCCGTTCAAGATAGCTAGGCATATTAGTCTCCAAGTGGAACAGGTGAGGCGTACAGTCAACTGAACTACAAGAAAAACTGAAAGAAGAGACGGGTCGACCTACGTAAAATTTTCGAACAAATGTCCGTGAGAGGGCTTCAGCTTGTCAAATGCAAATCGGCGGTATATCACCAAAAGTTTGTAATTTGTGATGTTTGGGAAAAGTGCAAGGTTGATGGGTAAACGGGCAAAGTTTGAAATTTCAGCGGTAAAAATTAAGAACGCCGTCTACGCGTACAGTGACGTGTCGCGGCGCTCCGTGATTCAATGAGAGCTAGCACTCAACCCAGTGGCGACAATGCTTCAACGCTGCTTCTTGGGAGACGGAAATAGAGGAAGAGAAATTGTACGCTTCTCTGGAAATTTATGCAATAACAGACCAGCTTATACACCGAAAATCAATGCCCATATTCCTGAATGCATATCTGCATACGAGCTGAACCACGTATTTCTCTTTATACTCCCACCAGAATTTTACTCATGCGATTAACGTCGTCATTATCTGGATCTCAATGTTGGCATTTAAATATGGGTGCCTACCAATACAGTTTGAGCCAAAGTGCAAAATTTTATATTACCAGGTAAAAGGCATATTGTCTATATGTTGTTGTAGGCGTCACAAACAAAAAGGATGCATCTTTTCACTTATAATGCTCCTCAGTTCTAAATGAAAATAACGCTCTCACTCAAACCCTAGTAAAGTAGTACCGTCGAAACTGATGTGACCCGCCAGAAGGCAGCTTAAGAAATTAGTGCCACATATGAAATTTCTGAACATTCGCCTTCATTGTAAACTGCGAAGACTCCTTATTTGACTACTGTAAGTTTTCATCAACGTTGAGTTAGAAGTAATATTTTTTTTTTGCTGTTCGCCGAGCTGCTACCACGTTAATTAAAAGTGATTTGACTCAAAACCTAGTCAAGTCATATAGTGCACAATATTGACGCGAAAGCTGTAAAAATGGCAGTTATAATAAGCCTCTTGGGTTGTACGTGCCAAAAGGACGACACCACTTGGGGCACGGCCGTAGGTGGCCGAAAAATTTCGCCCACTTGTGCTTCTTTTAACGAGCGCTATAAACGCACAGTACACTAGCCTCCATCAATGCGCATCTATCGGAATTCGACGGCCACGGCCGCGACCGCGCCTTCCAGCTAGTTAGAAGGCGGCCACCGTAACCGCTGTATTGTACCGCGCCGGCGATACCGCGGTGAGGTAGCCTGCGATTAAATTCAATTCAGTTTATTCCGACATCACAGGAGACAATACAAAAGTCACAACAGTGATGCCGTGGGGCGAAAGCAAAAAGCCATTAAGGCTTGACGAAGGCTTTCGCACCGTTTGGCAACATAGCAACATAACAGCATGACACCATAGACGGAACGCACCTTCCTGTCGAGCGAGCCCTTGACGCACCGCAACTCGCCGAGGATGGCAGAGAGGAAAGATGTCTTGCCGCATCCCACCTGACCGACGACGGCCACCAGTTGTCCCTTGGTTGATGTGGATGTCCACGTCTTGGAGCACGATGCGTTCCTGGCGGTGCCAACTGAACGATGCCTGGCGTATGGTTACCGCATCGCCTAAGAGTGGGATGCGCAAAGAAAGCGGCCAAATGATGGTGTGTATGAGCGGCGAAGCTAACTCTGCTTTTGCACATGATGTGAGACAAAGTATCAAATTCCGAAATTCAACCATGACGAAAGAGGACAGCAAAATTTTTGTGCTGGGAAGCTGCTTACTTTCACGTTAATAAAGACACTGCTCCTGCCGCGAGAACATGCTTGGGCAGGACGGGAAAGGTGACAAATCTCGCTTTCCATTTTCTCCTCCAGTAAAAAAAAGGTATCGTGACGACATTGATGAGAATACGTTTGTCAAAAGTAAGTAATCATCGGAAGCAACGTTAGCGCTTCACTTGAATGCAGCATTAAGGTTGTTTTAATGAGAAACTTCTTAACCGTTGTAAAACGTCCAACGCATTTTTAAAGAAGTGCTTAAGCGGGCGCCGAAAGTAAGTGTAGTAACTAAACCTTGCTTTAAGACTTTCCACCACGTATCTTCGGACGACAAGCGAAATGAGAGCTATTAGCTTGATTAAACTTTCTTACAAAATACCAAAACTAAACGTATGCATTACAGGTGTGCGAATATCAAAATTTTCGAATACGAATACCGAGCATCGAATATCGAATATCCGCCCTCGTAGACATGTTTGGCAATATAATATATTCACACGCAAGGTTGTCTTTATCTAGAAAGCCACTTTACTGTGACAATATTAAGAAAATGCACTTATAACAGTAATGAACTGCGAAAGCAAAATATATTCCTATCAGGAACATACTATCTAGACTAGGCTCTCAGGTCGTCAATGGATTGTGAAGTTTCACAACATAAAGGAAGCGATAAGAAATAAAACAGGCTATTTTGTGTGAATGTTACTTATGGCATACAGTCACGCCAGTGCGTGTCGAAAAGTTCCTGCACAATGAGGCGGCTTCATGTGGCAGGGAAGCACATTTTGATTGAGAGTTATGAGTATGCTGAACACCACCACGGTTACACGCACATCAACACGGCCGCCAAGCGCGTAGATGAAGGTGCCTATTGCGAGAGGGCACGATTGCGGTGACAAGTCGTGTATGCAGGTGAGCTCGTCTTCCGCAGGCACGTCGCCTCCTTGCACAACCGATGCTAGACCATCTAGACACGTAACGTAGATGCGGAAGATCACTCCTTTTGGCAAAATAAGGGGGTCGTATATTGGATTTTGTCCGGATGTCCGAATCACTTGGAATGTTCGAAAATCTTGAATCCCTAATTTTCTAACCAAAACGAATATTAACAACTTGAAGTAGGCTAGTCTTCGAAACATTCGAATATTCGCACACAAATTATAAGCATGCCTCATATCGATACACCAAAGAAGGTCTACCCTGATCCGGTTGGCTGCCCACTTGCTTCGGGTCAACGTCCTCACTCAGCAGGAAGTCTTTCATGCGGCTCATGGCGACGTTGCACTGCGCACGAACAGACAATAAATAAATGTCATAAAACATTCGCACGTCTGATATGAAAGGAACGCCAAGTGATTGTTGGCACCAGATTAGAACGGACACGACACACAAGCATCGGGCATCCGACCGTAGAACACACGCATTTATTCGCGACTAAGGCTTGCTCGAAAAAGTTGAAGGAAGGGACGCGTCAGGACACTAACAAGAACGTTCCTCAAAAAAGAAAAAATAACTCGCCCACCGCGACGACTTAGGGGCTGTGACATTGCAACGCTTGCTTCGACTTCGCCACTAGTAAACTACTCAGGCTGTACTGAGTGCGGGAAGTACTACGATAGACGACCCACTAAACATATTCTTGGTCGAAAAGTGCTGTGTCCTAATGGCGTGCGTACTAAGGCCAATACAGCTCAGTGGAGTACTGTTGCTGGTCACCGTGAAACTTGCGCAAGGCTGACATACAGAGAAGCTGGTGGTCACTCAGCTTGTCTTGGCTTGGCAGGGGACGCGTGACAATTCGAGACGCCATCTTTACGTGGTCGTGCGTGTGACTACTATGCTGTGACCAAATTCATATGTGACGGAGACGCGTGACCAGTCGTGATGTCACTATACGTGGACAAGACATTACTGTGCTGTAACCAACTTTTGAATTTGGCGGGGATGCGTGGCCAGTCGCGACGTTATCTTACGTGATCACGTAAGTGATTACTGTGCTGTAACCAAGTTGTGAATTTGTTAGGGACGCGTGACTAGTTTCGTGACTTCACGTTTTACGTGGCGACGTAAGTGACAAATGTAACCAAGTTTGAATTTGGCGTTGCTACCGCGAGATCGGCTCCCTTTGGCGGAGTGGAGCGCGGCGCTGACTGGCTATACACAGCTCCTGGTTACCACGCCAACGCGAGGGGACCCGTGGCTCGGCGGAGCTTTACGCGATCAGATAATGGCGATAGGGATGGCTTAAAAAGCTTCGTTGCTTAAAAAATGAATACAAGGTAGTTACCATCTCAGTCTTTCGAGTGAGCCGGCAAGACCTCAAACGATGCGCAAACGTTATGGACCTGGCCACGATCATGTTCCTTGCAGGTACTGCGAGCCAGCTTACGGGCTTTTTTGCACCTTTGTTGTGCTTTGACACTCAGGGCCTCAATCGCTAGAGGGCAGCTATTAGTAACGAGCGTGACGTCTGTATGGTCCCTGCCCAGCGTGCAAGAGGCGACTCACCACTACACATCCTACGACGAGGTCTGGGATGAGAAGAAGCGAGAAGCGAAGTGTGTTGAACAGCGCCAAAGACACAAACGCCGTCACGGGATCCAGTCCATGTGAGCCGACCAACAGAAAGGTCATGAAGGTCACCAGGGAAACCTGGTGTACAAATGAGATTACGTTGTGGAGTACTAGTCCCTAGTCCAGATGAGTCGTGCTTTGCACAGATAGGTTCTGGGTGAAGCAATCGCTTGGCCATAGGTCAGCGAGCACCTCGTCTTAAAGTAAATCAATGCATTGCCTGAAACAACTACCCTTGAGGTCCATATGAGTCGAAATATAAGACCTGATGTCCGAAGGGATGACCACATATAAAAAAGTGGAGAAACAAGCAAGCGAAATAAGCATTCCCGTTAAGTCTTTTAAAAGCAGCCTAAAGTTAGGCGGTGTCGCTGCGCTGGCTTATAGAGTCCAATTGTCCATGGGCGCCGTGCTAGAGTCTAAAATTAGCACTACTGTTTCTAAATAAATACATAAAATACATAAGTATCTTTACATCAAACGACATTTAGTGATCCCTCAGACGATACGCGGCTAAACAATCACTTGAAAGTGCCTGAGGGCACAGATACATGGCAGTAGTAATATGGTCGAGACTATCGTAGCTCAAATTACACAAACACAAGATGATCAGACTATTGCACCCAGTGACTGTCTAAATAGACGTCTCCAATAGTTACTTGAGCTAGTCTGGTTCGTGCGCGTGCTTCCGTTAGACGAGTGTCATAGAACGACTTTTCAATCGGCATAACTACGCGCCTCCTCACTACATTTACTGCTCGCAACCCGGAATACGTGCAAGTCTATATCACGTAGTTTCTGGAGTCAAAAGTAATGAAGACGTTGGGGGCCGTCCGTTCTCACCAGGAACGATATGCAGTTCCAGACGAAGTTCATGAGGCTGAAGTAGAAGGCGATCATGCGCAGCAGTTCCATCTCGCTCTTGCGCACGTCTACCACGCGTCGCTGGAACGGCTCCTCCCACGCGTACAGCTTGAGAATCTGTTAACACGTTAAGGAAGCGGCACGAGCGACACTGACAACTGGGCTAGTTGCTATGGGTTCAAAGTGAGAACGGCGCCACCAAAACTAAGAGGAACCATAAACATAGGTCACGGACACCAGTGTCGTGTTCGGCGCTTGTGCTCGTGTCCTATGTTTGCGGCTCCTCTCAATTTTGGCGGCGCCTCCTTCACTATGAAGGACCCGAGCGCAGTTTGGATAAATGACCATCATCATCCCCATCCCGTTAGTCATTATCGCCGCCATTTCATAATGTACCTTTAAGTATTTAAATATGTTACTCTGGGGAGGGGGAAGGGACGCCTGCATCAATAAACACTACATTAATGATTATCCAATGATAACGAAAGTTCAAAATTTATTCCAAAGGTGACAGGCACACAGCAGTACAACTGAAGGGTACTAGAATAACTGCGGCGTGGTGGCAGGCTAAGGGTTTTAAAGAAAACATGCTTTATCAAGGTGTCGTCGTGCCAAAGACGGCGAAATCTAGTTGAACGTGTTTCAGTTGCAGATATGAATTAGAGCAGTGAGGCTACCATAACTAATAGCGATGACGTAGAGGAGGGGGACAGAGACGGCGTGATGGTAGTAACATCGTTGGTCCACCTTAAATATATCCTATTTTCTAACGTAACTTAGAAATCTCATATCGCTCAGTTTTCTTCTTTTTTCGTCTTAATTGCAGCCCCTTGAGATGTCAAACGAAACTCTGAACAATTGCTCACCTTGATTCCGTTGAACAGCTCGTGAATGTACTTGACGCGTCTGTCTTTCGTCTCCATTTGAAGCGTCTGCATGGGAAAAAAAGTAGATTTGTCGCTTAATCGATATTGCTATTTGATGTTAGAACGAGTAAGAAACAGGCAGAAACTGCCATATGGAAAAGATGAATAATACGGACCACCAAACCGATTTGGAAGTATCAGTCCATGAGGGTTAAGGAAAGCGGATTTGTTATTTTTGTTCAATTTGGCTCCTTCAATAGCATGTATAATAATTAAATTTAGGCTCCTAGGGCAGGAATATAAAGGAATCGAAAAAAAACTATCTTCTCTTCACGCAAAATGCACACGCTTCCTGCGCTCAGGTCACATCACGCACATGCATGTGTGATTGATGCCAGTCGCGTTTTATATGCGAAGCATCTTTTACTCGGGGCTATGTCCGTTGTCCATTGGCGTCCGCACCTCTCCTCCTCATGCCCCTCTCCACGCCAGCTGTTCGATAATGTGCTTCTCACTCCGTCGTCCTCTCCACGCCAGCTCCGCGATAGCGCGATGCTCCCTCCGTCCTCCTCCCCACGCAGTGCTATATATAACGCATGCACGCGCCGCTGCCTCAATTGCTTCCTCGGATGAGTCTCGCTCCGGCGTCTGGTGAGTACCGACAGTCCTGCTAGCGGATTGGCTGACACAAGTTCAGCCACCATCAGCCAACCAGTTAACAGAGCCGTTAACACCGTTGAAAATAAAGGGAACTCCGCGATGCTTCGCATCCCCTCAAGGTTTCCCTCGGGAAGATGGTGTCATTTTTTGTATGGCCGCGAGCTACACTTGTCCTTCGGCCCCTGCGGCTCGGAGATTGCTAATGAACAGTGTAAGCGTTTAAATGATGGACGGGTGTTCTTTTTCCTTAGGCCTTCGTATCCTTCGGCGTACCTGGACGACTTGAACCCTGCGGGCGAAGAAGAACGAGGCGAAAAGGACGACCAGAACGACGGCGACTGCGACCAGGCAAGAGGGGCCCAGGTACTGCCATAGCATGGCCATGGTAATCAACAAGCGCAGAGGGGCGCCCCACAACTCGCCGGCGAACAGCACCGCTTGGTACACCTTGTCCGAGTCTAACGTGATGCTGTTGATGACCTCGCCCGCCGAACGCTGCTCGCCACCCGTCGACCATGCCCTCAGCACCTGCGTTGGGAAGCTCGTTATGGGTGACGGTACGCGACGTTAACTTGAAGCTCCTCGGCTGCATACATTAATTGAGTAGGTATGTATGCATGGAACGTTGAGCATCGGCGCCTGATGTAGACTCTGCTATGGGATACTGATGATCAGTGGAAGGCTGACAGAAAAAATTACCACTGTCCATTAGCCTGCCGCTGTGAAGACACAGCGGCGCAATCACTTACAGAACTACGTCAAGCACTTTGTACCGTAGCATCTAAGGGGCATACGTTGCTGTTCTTACCTTTTGAAGCATGGCATGTATGGCATGCATATGCTTACTTGCTGCTTCATAGTACTGCAGGAGCCTGCACTCAACATCCCAGCCTAAAGAAAAGCTCAAATAACTCAAGCTTCCTCTACGAGCAACACTTTTGCTATTGGATCTCACCCCTACGTGGTCGCCTGTGCCTTCTAAGCTGCAATGCTACACGGACGAAATTTGGGCTAAGGTGTAATATCGAGTTTTTACGCTGGTGTACCTGTAGAGCACCTATAGCACCTTCGAATTAACGGGAGCACAGCCTAGCAGGGCTAGCTACGGTCGACCTTAGGCATATTGGAAGCCAGACTCTCACGGGCTCAATCACAGGCTATTTCGTCACACTGAGCGTCATTTGATAATTGGTAAGATCGTTCTCAATCCGCAACACATTTCCTTTAGTCCAGCGGAATGCAATAGTAAGCCAAGAAATGATTTAGTGACACCGGCTGTCCATACAATACAAAATGTGCCTGAAGCGTGCTTGCTGCCTATAGGTGCAGGTTCCAATCTGCTTGGTGGAAGCGGAGTAGAGAATAAAATTACGAACCTCTTGCGAAATTCTGCTAGCAAAAGACGAGTGATGCGGATTACTGAGCGCGTTGTTTGCATACCTTTCGATACAGGAAGGCTATCAATGTAGTCTTGATGCGTAGCGCCAGGAAGCTGCTCAGATAGTAGACCTGCGAGTAGAGCAGGTTGACCACTACGCTGGCCACTGCCATGAGCGATGCGTAGAGGTAGCCCTTCCAAGCGGGTTCCCGCGATTCGCCAAATTGGATGAGAACACTGCGGCCAGCGCACATTTCATTTCATTTCATTGATTTTATTATACCCCTCAGGGCCAAAGGCATTACGGAGGGGGAGTGGTAAAAGCACATACATTCAAAAAACAATAAGAAACGAAAATGAACAAAATATGCAAGTACAATAGAAACATACAGTAAGTTATAAAGAGCTTGAGTATACAATTTTAGCTACGGAGTTACGGAAATGATCATAATGATTAATGTTTACAACGTCAGCGGGAAGGCCGTTCCAATCGCGAGAAGTTCGTGGTAAAAGTGATTGATGAAGTACATAACGAAAGGGAAGGGGTCAAGGGCTCGTTCTTTATTTGTTAGAAACAACTTAATGAGCAAACAGACAGTGAAGCCTAGGAAAACATAGGGGAAGTTACTTGTGGTATTGTAATTGTGGAGAAAGTAGAAATGAATTAAAGTGGACAAAAAGACAAACCTGCCCTCGGTGGGACCCGAACCCACGACCTTCGGATGTCGCGTCCGATGCTCTACCAACTGAGCTACAAGGGCGGTCGTCCCCCCGTCCACTTTATTGTGTATTTATGTAGGTATTATCCTGGGAGTGTTAGGCAGCGCCACTCGAGGCCAAGGCGGCGTGTGTAGAACACACTTTCTTGCCAGGAGGCGTCACGTAGAACGTGAACTTAGATGAGATGGCTGCTGCCCAATAAGCCCTCGCATGCTACCTAATGCACCAAGTCTGCCGCCATGAAGTACATAGTATTACATGAAGCGAGTCTGACACTGTAAGCGCAAGTTCTTTGGCACATGCTTTTGTATGAAATGCCACATTGCCACAAATAGGATATCGCAACCGAGCAACAATGCCTTGTGCTAAAACTTCATGCCCTCCTATTCATTCGATAATCCGGCGTTCTGACATTGCAAGTCGTGGGATGAACATGACCAGCCCTCATAAAACATCTATATTACGTTTCTAGTGCTGAGAAAGCTTAGCCATCCGCTACTCTAGAATTCATATTAGCCAGACGGTTACTCAGTGTAAAGGTAGCGCTTACGAACGAAAACCACGTTAAATGAGGCAGTACACATAGTGTTACAATTGATCTCAGCGAGTGCAGTACGAACCCGGTGAAGACAACTATTTCCTGCCATTACCTGCCACGCGAATGGAAGTTACATGGCAAAATCAGGACACTTACTCCATCAGGTAAATGGGCAGGAACATGCCGAGGCAAAAGAGAGTCTCTAAGGCAGCAATCTGAAGAAGGGGACCTGCAAAGGCTTTGACCAAGGCGAACAACAGCGAGCCCTTGTGCGCAAGCTTCTTGCTCCCTTCAGGGCTTCCAGTTTTCGTCCTGAAAAGGAGTCGGCAACATCACACACTTTATCAAATACAAAGGGATTGGAGAGCACAGACAGCACCCTTCAGACACGCAGAGATGCCACGCTGTACTGAAGACGTCTGCACAATTGCGGATAGACTCAACGAAATTGTGTATAAAAGTATACTTTACGTTATTGCTATGCTGTGGGAGTTGCCGCGTGTTATCGTTATGATTAATTGCAGCATGTAACAAATTATTCTTCAAGTCAGTAGCGTTTGCTCACAAAGGCGTTCATCTTCATTTACCCAATTTATGTCTAGCACTAACGTTCGGTGCAAGAAAACGAGGCAAAGCTGACGAGTTGAGGCTTGGGCTTGTGCATATTGGGTCAACAAAATATTAGGGGCCATTTTACATTTCTGTACCAAGATATACAGCAACATGGCAATAGAAAAAGCTACATCTATAGTCATGTGAATGAATGTATGTTATTCTGCGTCATTTTTACGTTCAGCAAAAGTTATATGTCGCGGCGCTGCCAAATAGTGTTCGAGGGGAAGGGAGCGCGCCCATAATAGAGGATGTGGACCACTAAGCTTATACTTAAAAAATAGAGCCAACACAGAAAGCGCATAATTTAAAAATACAATCATCAAAAGTAGCAAGGACGAGGCATGTATTGAAGCCCCATGTAAAAGGTATCTTGTAATCAGGCGACCTGTAAACTCTGGAACCGCATGGTACGGGAAGGTCTTGCTCAAGATGCACTGTAGACGTGTGTGATAATAAACATTTGAAAAATGCCCTTCTGGGTAACTTCAGGCGCTGTGCGTGCAAGCAGGACGACAAAGGATAGAGCCTTGCAGTTGTACTTCCCTCCGTTATTGCCTCGGGCGAAAAAAGAAAAACTTCAGTTATCAACAGCTACGAAGGTGCTCATACTATAGCTTTGCTTCACTCACTCTAGATGCTCACCAAGCTCGTTTACGAAAGTAGAAGTGTGCACGAAGTGCAATTCGGCAAAGCGACCTTACCCCTACCTGAACGTCCACAATTTCTGTACACATGGCATAAGAAACAAGCAAACCGTACTTACCATGCTTTTAGCAAGT
This sequence comes from Hyalomma asiaticum, assembly GCA_013339685.2. Lineage (NCBI taxonomy): Eukaryota > Metazoa > Arthropoda > Arachnida > Ixodida > Ixodidae > Hyalomma > Hyalomma asiaticum. The sequence continues at coordinate 31,018,329 of CM023491.1, read as the reverse complement.
TGAACATTTTACTCACTTCTCCTGTTAGCATAATTCAGAGACTACGACCATGATATTCTACCTAGTGCAGAACATGTATTCTGTGACGAAATCAAGATATCAGCGCCAATGAATTCTACCGCTGTATTTAGGACACCTTTAGGTGTTCCATGAGTCGTAAGAAAAGTCATGCAATATATAAACTGACTCACTCTGGGTTCCAGTGCTGCAGCAGCATGTTAGAGCAAGCCGCGGGATTCATCTCGTCTACAAGGTCAGGTATGTCGTCCTGGGTCAGGGTCGTGCGGAATCCTTTCACGATCAGACTGCGTACAGCAAACAGTTCTCCCCTTAGTCCTTTATGCAAGCGTCTCACGTGCTAACTGTAGAAGATCCAATTCACGAGCTTCGAATTGCCACGAAATAGTCGAGGATCTGTGAATGCTGAATAAGTTCAATCTATACCGCCCTCTCACGTTTCGTGGATAATGTTCCTCCGGCGATATATTGCGTGTGTATTACGGCAAGCGATCTAACAGTATTGCACTAAATCTTCGACGATATAATGGTAGCGCAATGCAGCATTGCAACAGCTTTCACAAGCTCGCGTCCACCAGATTTCGCTGAAGCAGTGATGAACTCCATCTTCGGATGCAGCGTCAGATGTGTGCGGCATTTTGCACAGTCTCAAATGCAAAAGAACGCCATCCTTCACCATTTGGCCGCGCAGTCTATTCTGGCACTGTGTGCCGTATGGTAGGCGCGAATCCGCCCACGAAAGACACAAAGGCCTGCGCTTCGAACTGCTACGTTTCACAATAACAACTCGTATAGGCAACGACGCACCAAAATTGCGACGTGATGTCGGGGCACACTGCAGTAGAGGGCTCCTGATTAATTTTGAGCACCTGGAGTTCTTTAACGGGCACTTCAAACACACTACACGTGCCTCTGTCAGTCTAGTGTTCATCGAAGATGCAATCACCGCGGCCGTGATCGAACCCGCCTCTTTCTGGACAGTACTGAAGAAACATAACCACTATGCCGCCGTGCCGAGACAATTGTGGCGTTTCGAGAGACTTTCATTAGTCGTAGAATTTCATTAGCCGCATACGCAACGAACTGGAGCACTTTGGTCATCAAGGAGGGGTTTCTGCAGATTTCTGAAGTCAGTCGAGCGTAAAGGGCGTTTAGCATGACTGGCTGCTTGACGCAACAGAGGTAACTGAACTGGCACATTTACAACAGCCTACTGAAGCCTGCGACTTTCTATGAACTGACTGGCACAGAACATTTCCTTTGCCATAATTAGTACCACGACGTTTAGCATTTCCGCACATTTACAGTAAATATTGGCGCGCTTACGCAATTTACGATCTAAGCTCGCAAAGTGCTTCCTCTCTATGGCTAAGCTCTGCCCTCTTACTTATATTTATGTGAACAGAAGCTTGCTGTGATAGAAGAAAATCTACTTACGGATTCATCCAGTGGAACGTCATCCTTGATGGAAAGGAACTCTCAGCCACTGGTGCCTTCACCCTCTGCAAAAACGAGGAAGAGGGGGGGGGGGGGGGGTTAGTACCGAAACGCCGTTGGTTACGCGCATATTTTTTTAGATGCCTACACTTCACCCAAAATACACACGCCGGCAAGTACAATTAGTTGGGAGATAAAAAAAACGCCTCTGGCTTTCCTTTCAAGGGTCTTGTTAAAGGTCGGCGACAAGGCCGGATAAAATCATTTCGTTTCAACCTTAAACACAAGAGAGCAAAAAATTACCTGCGCCTAGGCATAACGTGCTTACCAGTTTTTCACGTCGAGACAGGTCAGCAAATGAGTTCATCACGAGGACCACGGCCGACAAGATAACAATGACGCAGTGCATGTGAGCACCACTGCTGGACCACGACTGGTACTCCTACAACACAAAGAAGCGATTTTGCTTGCAATGTTAGAGTAGCACGTAGCTACATGGACATTAAAGCGTAATGCGGTCACTTTTCGTAACTTCTTACGACCTTCCAACCTTTAGCAAGATACCCCGAAGACTACACCGGACGCTACACACATTCCTTTACTGTCTACGACCTTGAATAGGCATACATATAAGGCTTGCTACAGAAACAGTTTTCCAGAGTTGGTTATCGTAAGGACAGCGTTGCAGCCACGGCACCCCTGCTGCAGGTATTAAGTTTTGATAAAGAGGATGTTAAGGACAGTGCTCGAAAGCAGACAGGGTAGGTGCATGTTCAGGAACCAAAGGAATAACATTGCGCGGAGTACCTGTTTCGTGTTTTTCGCGTGTAACTAAAATTGCCGCCCCAAGTCAGTTCAGCGCGGCCAATAGATTGCATCGAGCAAACTAATGAACTCGAAGGAGACTCTCCAAGTTTAGCGTCGATCCAATTTGAGATCTGGAATTCAAGTCGCCATACTTCAGGTTCTCACTCTTCACCCAGTACTTCAGTGCTTACACCAGAACACTGCATAATTTCCTGCATAATTCGACAAGCACTCGTTTACCGCGCCTGCTTAAACTACCACGTGCCTTCACTCCTTTATGAAGAGAGCCTTACGTGAACTCTCCATTATCGCAACGCGCTAATACAACCTACACTATTCAAAACTTCCGTTCAGTGCACACTTCGCTAATAAAATGAGGTATTATTAACGTCATAGCGGACAATCTGAGGCACGGATAATAAGTAGATAAACTAACACACTCCACTTACTTTGGTATAGAAAATGCGGATCATATGGGCATGATTTATTGTGAATACAATAAGTTCTCAAGTCCACTTTAACCAGCCGCGTCGCACACTTCAGCAAGCCAGTACGCAATTGTAGCTCTGGCCTATCACAACCAACAAGCAACGGAACTGAGCGCGTACCATGGCGTCCGTATAGATGCTGATAGACGTTATTGCCGACGTAGTGGAGAACAGGAGCCAGAACCCGAACTGTACTGCAGAGGAACTGAGACCACCCATCCTCATCATGGACTGGAGAACACAGGCAAGTACCTGCGCTCGAAGAATACAGTTTAACATGACACTCAGGTATGAATGAGTGATAATTGTAGTCATTTTCTTTCGTTGAATCTGCACATAGAGTATAGCTTAGAAGTTTCGAATATTGAATAGAAGCCGTAACTCTATTCTAGACCGGTTTCTTGCCCTCAGTGCCTTTCACGGAGTAGCAGCGTGGTAAAAGTGCCTTGAGTATGACGACCCATCACTTTCTTTCGTTTAATCTATATATATTGTATACCTAAGAAGATTCAATATTCAGCAGAAGCAGTAACTCTATTCTAGACCTGCTTCTTACCCTCAGTGGCCTCTACGGTGTAGCCGTGTGGTAAAATTGGCCTGAGTATGACGGCCGTGAACCATGCCTTGTATGCGGTCTTGAGAAGCCTCTCCGTGTTAAAATATCAGTTGTTATTTGCCACCCTCCTGCCCCTCTAGTCGTCTTTCTTGGTCCTCCTAGTTTTGTTCTGTTTTCGGAGTCGTAGTAACTCTTTTTCTTTCAAATTCATGTACCGACTGACCCAGCAAGCAGTCCTTATCTCATAAGCTTTATTTCACCATTTAATGAATCGAATGGGGTCGAAAATTACTGTTCCTGCGACAAGCAAACGTGAGTTTTTTTTCATTATTCTATGATGTTACCTTGTTATACCTCAAAAGTCAGCTTTGTTGAAGCTCTCGAAGAGTGAGTAGCAACTTTATTCTCGAATAACCTCTATCCAGAGGCCAAAGTAACACGCAGGTAAAATGTTAAGCCTTTTAACGTCAATTGAAAAACGCCAGCAAGAATTTTTCCGCAATTAATGTAGTAAAATCGGCTGGTAATTCTCTTACATGCCTTTCCTTATGCGATGCCTGATAGCCTGGTTTCCAGGAGGTCATATCAGTAAGAAATTATTGCAGACACGTCACGTCCCCTGTTGGCGTCGTACGAAAATCCGACATTCACATACCTGAGATTGTAAAATATGCCTGCATTATACGACGCTTTTCCCAAGACCTTACTTTTCGCAGCTGACCTCTCTCACCCTGGTGGCCCCCATGAGAACATAAACGCAAGTACTTGCACTGCGATTGGTGCAGCCGTCTTTATAAAGTCCCACAGTCTTTCTGCAACACTCCGCGTTCACCAACAGTGTTTGCCCACTGTATAGAGACATAAGAGATCGCACTAGCGACGTGTTCAGATACTCTTTGTATTCGCGCCTCTTGCGTTCCAGAGAAGAGCAGCGGGAATACGAGGAGCGCTGGGGCGCCCAGGAACACAACTGTGCATTTCGCCGTCATGCCTGTGCCATTGAGCGCGATGCATATAACCCCAACACCCCGCCGTTTCTCTTCTTTCTAACACTGTCAGTCCCTTTCCAATGCCCACACAGACATTGAGCCGTGCTCCCGGCATGGGACGTAGGAAATAGTGTCATTTCCTTGATAGACCCACAATCACCATTATCGCCATCGGAACGTTTCCTCGGTGATACCGCGTAATTCCGGCCAGAGAGGTTTTTGAAAAACCCTTCGGTGCGCAGAGACACTCTGTGATTCGTCTAAGATCTGGCCGCGACAGGCACCGTGCAGGACGTGCAAGAACGCAGAAATGGCCGTGACAGCTTGATTAAGGCAGTGCATTTCCTCCGAAGCCGGAGAAAGAGCCGGTGTGAGGGATGTGTCGTGAACCTTAAGGGTGTGGTGCATCAGGTTACCACCACCAACGGCTGCACAACCAAATGCATCGCCGGTCTACCCTTAGAAGGAGTTCGAATGGTTCTGACTTTTATATTTTTACTTTTGTATAATCATGCGCTGGTGCTTCCGCGATAAGTCTTCCGCTAGTAATTGACGTTTTTGAAAGCCTAAACTTTTTTTAAAACGGCTAAGACAGGAAGCGATCGTCAATCTAGCAATTTCTCAGTTTCACTGCTCACGCGCATGGCATATTTTTAGGGCTCGATCGGACGTCTGCTATTTCCTTCAAGGAGGCTGCATTTCTTCCATGTTGTTCAAGAGAAGCTCTCGCAAAGCCGTAAAATCGCGTCGCTAGACTTGACGTAACGTGGTAATCAACGTACGTTCTCTTAATAAACTCGTTAGACTCCCAGAGATCTCAAAATACATAGGAAACCCACCGTAAGAGTGGCACCAACTTCTCTACTCCGCTCGGCGCGCGCAATGGTTAAACAAAACATAGCGACAGGGGATACAAGTGGTGTATGTAGGGACAGGGCAAAATGTATGTGGCTGTGGTATTTGGTAAGTTATGAAATTCAGCGTAAACCCACCAGAGTAAACAGCTTGAACGTGGTTCCGGTGAATTCCTCCGTCAGCAGGCCACCTTCCGAGAGCAACAAAGACAGATGTGCGCTTGCAGTGCCGGCGGTCAAAATCTGCAATAATAATGACAGTATGTAATGGCCTCGAAAGTGCATGGTTGTCAGCAGACATTTATTTCTAGCATGACTAATGGTTGCGGCTGAAGGAGAGAGACGAGAGACGCAGGGTCAATAGACCCATGCAGCAGAGGATGCAACCAACAAAGACAAATTCGTGAGGTTAATTTTGTCGCCAAGTATCGATATCACTCATGCGCTAATTTGTATTCCTTTTTTGGGTGTCTAATGGAAGCGCGAACAAAATGGTTCAATCAAAATGAGCCATTTACTGTTTTACGTATTTATAAGAGCCAAATCCAAACTTTACTCAGGGATTATGGTGGGCCACATCACTCTGATGCTCCGTCTTTTTTTTTTTTCGGATGTTTCGTTCCAGTATGTCGTACGAAAACGCCCAAGCTTCAGCCTTAGCTTCCTGTATTCTCACCATCTTGACGGTACTTGCAACCGACCACCGCAGAGGCGCGGCGTCACTGCAGGCGATGCGGTAGAACTCAAATGGTGCGGCCAACCACAGAAACGCGCACGGCAGCCAGGCGAGCAGAGTTCCACGCAGACAAGGAGAAAGCGGAGGCATTGCGCCCGTCGATGAGGCGTTGAGCGCCACCATCACCATGACGGCTCAGGAAGTCGTCGCCGAGCTGGAAACGTCACGGATGCGCGTCAGTTCTCAGTTAACGGATGCTTCTATAATTGCGAATGCGAGAAACGACCGGACAGGTGGTAAAACTAACTGGAAAAAGAGCCATCAACTAAGACTGTAACCTGTTAATTAATCCCGCCACGGTGGTCTAGTGGTTATGGCACTCGGCTACTGATCCCAGGTCGCGGGATCGAATCCCGGCCGCGGCGGCTGCATTTCGATGGAGGCGAACTGTTGAGGCCCGTGTGCTGTGCGATGTCAGTGCACGTTAAAGAACCCCAGTTGGTCGAAATTTCCGGAGACCTCCCCTACGGCGTCTCTCATAATCAGAGCTGGTTTTGGGACGTCGTACCCCACAAATCAATCATCCTGTTAATTAATGATCACATCGTGTACTTATCTCCGTTGTTGGTTTTACAAAACTCTACTGCCTCTGTGTGATGGAGAACGCTTCCAATATAGCCCGCTTCGAACTAGCCCAACTTTCCGTGCTATAGCAAGCGAGCTAACCTGTCCTAACCTTTCCGCTAATCGTGTCCTTAATTCTGCTAAAGCCTCTGATTTCTTCGACATGGATTCCTACTGCGCATGAGTGTACTGCCTTTATATGCCAGGGAGGGTTCCGCGAGGTGCTTTTGATATACATAGTTGGAGTGTGCGCACGTCCAGCCACGGACTACTGTGTCCTGCCCTCGTCGAAAAGGAGGGCTGTCATACCTTAACAAATTTTTGTTTCGCTTTCTCATTACGTTTACACTGCAGCGGGCACTTCGGACGACAGCGTGAGCTCTCGCCGTGAAAGTGAGAGTACTAACCGCAGCTTGAGTGGCTGCTGGTACTAGCCGACAAACAAAATCGTACGCACCCATAGCGGAGTCTCGCACAGTCGGTGGGGACGGTTCGGAACGAAGCGCGAATCGTAGCCGGCCATCTGATCCGCTTGCTAACCCCGACTGATCCTTGCTAGCTTTGGAAGGATCTCGAACGAGAGAGCGTGCGCTCGAGGTTCTTGCACGAGTCCGCGTGCGCACGGCCCAATGACGGCACGCAAGGTCCGAGACGATGATGATGATGATTCCTCATTACTACTGGCGGTACAAGGTGAGTTAAGTTCTTTCACGCTGTCTATCGTTGCCAGGTTCGAATCGATAAGGCGAAATATGTACTTGCACCGCACTATGTGTCCGCCAGCGTAGATCATGGGCTCAGAATACGAGAAACCGCATGCAAGACTGATGTTTTTCAATTTTCTTTTTATTTCAAGGACAATTTGTGAATGGAATCAATCGCCTCCAAACCATGTTTCTGTTATGTCTAATGATGTTTTCTTTCTCTGTTATAATGACTGCATGTTAACTTTTAATTTTTTTAGTCTTACATGATTGCCGTGTGTGATTTTTTTAGACTTCATTTAGGTGATCGTTTTCTGTTGTTGTTGTTGTTGTTGTTTCCTTCAAGTCTCGTTTTCTGGAAGGCGTTTCCTCATATCCTCATTCTCTACTTCGTGTATGCCCTCTATTATCGTAATGTCTGTGGTGCTGCGGGTAATGAAATTAACAAAAGCAATAAATAAATAGACTTGGGCGTGACTGAACTCCTACGTGTTGACCTGTCGTGGTAGATTAGCTGGCAGGGTGTTGTTCCGCAAAGCTCGAGGTCGCGGGATCGAATCCCGGCTGTGTTGGCTACATTTCGATGAGAGCGATATGCAAAACAAAATGAAAGGCCCGTGTACTTAGATTTATCGAGCGTTAAAGAGCCCCGGATGGTCAGTATTACTATGGAACCCTCCCCTATAGGGTCTGCCTTATAATCTTATGATTGTTTGATCAAGTAAACGCGCGTCAATCATTATTATCATTGTTATTATTTGAGCCACGAAGTAAAATTTGCCATCTTGTCAGCTCTTACTGTTCGAAAGGGCTTCTGTGGCCTCGGCTGTTGGGTTAAACCTTCGCCGTTAGAAAGATTAAACAATGTGGTGGAATTCGACAGTGCCTTCAGTACTACCTCATGTGGAATTTCGAATATATATGGGGACTACAAGTATAGGGATGATAAAGGCGATAATATTGACAGAAAGTATTGGCCGGATAGCTTGTTCTGGCTTGAAATTTGTATTCACGTATATCATCAACTACTGTGTAGTCGATCACACAATGTTTGATTGTCTGTCAATTCAAAGGCAACAAGAGCAACAACAACGCCCATACTCTGTATGAATAACCGGCCGAAGCGAAACAAAACAACCATTGTGGGTCTCTTATACAAAAACTGATTGCATCGGCACCGGGTAACTTTGATAGCCGGTATCTGCTCCTACAACGAAAAAATAAATATCACGGGATGTTGCTGCAAGAAAGAAAAGCAGCCTGTTTAAAATTCAGAGAGGCGCTTTAAGCGACGGTTTTAAACTTGACGAGCCGACTAAAGGACAGTGTGGGCAGGCGGCGCGGCAGCATCGGAGAAGAGGAAGAAGACGAACAAATCCAGAGGTACGTAACGATGTTTTCTCCAATGCGAACATCGTTTCATCAACTGCCGCAGGTTTTCTGAGTACTTACGTTTATTTCTTATGCTATGTGCCTTCTCGCTCTACTTACCCACTAGTGCGGAGACATCGGCACTACAACTCATTATTTCTATACTGGAAAAAAAGCAGTAGTCCTGCTTTCACATCGGCCATCTTGTTTCACGAATTCGAGCTCCGCAGCCTCTCCAAACCTTTGCGCAATTACTCGTTCGCTCTGAATGCCTACCTTGTAATATTTACTGCTTCTGAACAGTCATTTATCACCTCCCTCTCTTTCACTTCCTGGTAGTATCATGTGGACAATGCTCGAAACCAGTTTAATTTCTTCACACCTCTGGCTATGTTAGCAATACTGAGCGAGCCGACAAGTTAAGCAAATACCATGTCACGCGTGTGAATGGAAGATGTGTACTTCTTTTCAGCGCATGGCTTCGAACAAGAGACCCGGTGCGTCCAACGAAAAGTCTGCAGTGCGCGTCGTTAAAAGCCACGTGACCAGCAATCGTGTCTCCTCTAGTAATCTTCGTTACGACGTTGAAAATGCCAGCGAAGAAGCCGCGATGTATCGACAAGCCCAACCGACTTCTCCCGACAAGGTCTCTTTGCAAGACGCCAACGGACAAGTGGACAACGAAGAGAATGCTGACGTCACCCAAGATGCTGATGATACGATGGCCTCGAACAGTGAAGTTAGTGAAGAGAGCCAGCAGCAGGAGTCACCACATGACAGTCAAGGTAACAGACGGAGTGATGTAGCATAACTAGTGTACAGTGCTCTGTACACTAGTGTACAGTGCTCTGTAGTGTACAGTGCTCTGTAGCGGCCTCGTAGGCCACCAGTGGAGACACTGTGAGTGATGTTCTTGCTGACCTTGGCGGCGTCTTTGCATTAAATGGTCTGCGAAGTTCTTGCTCTTGTTAACATTTCTTGTACTAGCCTTAAAACTCGAAAGGAAAGAAATAAGGGGCAGAGGAACGAAAAATGGCGACATATTTCTTTTCTCCGGCTCTTTTTCTTTCACTCGAGTTTCAGCAGCGCTACAAGAGATGTTAAGCAAACACCATTTCGCCCTCTGGGTAAGCAAACACCTTTTAGCCCTCTAGGTAGGATTCCACTAGTTTAGATGTGCGCTGTCTGCCCGCACAGCTTCAAATAGCTCCGCCCTGCCACGATCGTCTATGGCACTTGGCTGCTGATCCGAAGGCTGTGGGATCGAATGCCGGCGCTGGCGGCTGCATTCCGATGAACTTGAAACCTTGAGGCCCGTGTACTGTGCAATGTCAGTGCACGTTAAAGAACCCCAGCTGGTCGAAATTTCCGGAGTCCTCCAATACAGCGTCTCTTATAATCATATCGTAGTTTTCCGACGTAAAACCCTACACTTCACTAATATCATTTGCTCGCCCAGTTCTTTTTGATTTGCCAGCCTAGAGGGTACGTAAATGTTCACACTTAATGAAGTTTCTAGGTATTCGCATTCGCCCCAGCCACATAAGAGGATATTCTTACAGAATCAAGGGCGTTACTCATCACTCAAGATGGACTATAGCCGGTCTTACACCATCGCATGCCAGAGTCTGTGTTTCTACGCCGACTCTAGCATGTTAAATGTTAAAGCATGCTAAATATCATGCTACACCTACACAAGCGCCTTAAACATGTTACATCTTGCACTTTTATTTTCATAGCAAAAAAAAAGTAATGTAAATTCAAAGAAAGATGGGCATACTACTATAGTAACTGAGGATCTACACTTCAAGAAGAAGCAACAAATTGTGCCGAAAAAATGGATGTGTGCTGGTGTGTGTCCGTATACGTGCACATACGATATAAGCACGCACAAGTGTGCCACACTTCCTCCATAAAGACGAGTGGCGTTGGCTTGCACTCCCAAGATTCACAATGTAACCTCAGGAGCCTTAGCCCACTGAAGTGGACCGCGGATGTGCCGTCGTATTAGGCTCCATCGCTACCGAAGTCGGTTGCTTTTCGTCCACTTTTATTCCTTTCAGCTTGTCGTAATTATTACACTACAATTATAGCACTTCATTTCAAATGACGTTTCCCTCCCCCTATGCCCTTGTTGGCTGCACTGCCTCTCAGCATCACTATTCTGTATCGGACAAAAACACAAGCCTTTGATCCACCTCCCTCCTTTCGTGTGCATATATATATATATATATATATATATATATATATATATATATATATATAACGAAAGGGAAGGGGTCAAGGGCTCGTTCTTTATTTGTTAGAAACAAGTTAATGAGCAAACAGACAATGAAGCCTAGGAAAGCATAGGGGAAGTTACTAGTGGTATTTTAATTGTGGAGAAAGTAGAAAGGAATTAAAGTGGACGAAAAGACAAACCTGCCTTCGGTGGGACCCGAACCCACGACCTTCGGATGTCGCGTCCGATGCTCTACCAACTGAGCTACGAAGGCGGCCCGTCCCCCCGTCCACTTTATTGTGTATTTATGTACATATTATCCTGGGAGTGTTAGGCAGCGCCACTCATGGCCAAGGCGGCGTGCGTGGAACGCACTTTCTTGCCAGGAGGCGTCACGTAGAACGTGAACTTAGATGAGATGGCTGCTGCCCAATAAGCCCTCGCATGCTACCTAAGGCACCAAGTCTGCCGCAACGAGGCCCACGCTATGAAATGACGAAAGGGAAGGGGTCAAGGGCTCGTTCTTTATTTGTTAGAAACAAGTTAATGAGCAAACAGACAATGAAGCCTAGGAAAGCATAGGGGAAGTTACTAGTGGTATTTTAATTGTGGAGAAAGTAGAAAGGAATTAAAGTGGACGAAAAGACAAACCTGCCTTCGGTGGGACCCGAACCCACGACCTTCGGATGTCGCGTCCGATGCTCTACCAACTGAGCTACGAAGGCGGCCCGTCCCCCCGTCCACTTTATTGTGTATTTATGTACATATTATCCTGGGAGTGTTAGGCAGCGCCACTCATGGCCAAGGCGGCGTGCGTGGACCGCACTTTCTTGCCGGGAGGCGTCACGTAGAACGTGAACTTAGCTGAGATGGCTGCTGCCCAATAAGCCCTCGCATGCTACCTAAGGCACCAAGTCTGCCGCAACGAGGCCCACGCTATGAAATAACGAAAGGGAAGGGGTCAAGGGCTCGTTCTTTATTTGTTAGAAAGAACTTAATGAGCAAACAGACAATGAAGCCTAGGAAAACATAGGGGAAGTTACTAGTGGTATTTTAATTGTGGAGAAAGTAGAAAGGAATTAAAGTGGACGAAAAGACAAACCTGCCTTCGGTGGGACCCGAACCCACGACCTTCGGATGTCGCGTCCGATGCTCTACCAACTGAGCTACGAAGGAGGCCCGTCCCCCCGTCCACTTTATTGTGTATTTATGTACATATTATCCTGGGAGTGTTAGGCAGCGCCACTCATGGCCAAGGCGGCGTGCGTGGAACGCACTTTCTTGCCAGGAGGCGTCACGTAGAACGTGAACTTAGATGAGATGGCTGCTGCCCAATAAGCCCTCGCATGCTACCTAAGGCACCAAGTCTGCCGCAACGAGGCCCACGCTATGAAATGACGAAAGGGAAGGGGTCAAGGGCTCGTTCTTTATTTGTTAGAAACAAGTTAATGAGCAAACAGACAATGAAGCCTAGGAAAGCATAGGGAAGTTACTAGTGGTATTTTAATTGTGGAGAAAGTAGAAAGGAATTAAAGTGGACGAAAAGACAAACCTGCCTTCGGTGGGACCCGAACCCACGACCTTCGGATGTCGCGTCCGATGCTCTACCAACTGAGCTACGAAGGAGGCCCGTCCCCCCGTCCACTTTATTGTGTATTTATGTACATATTATCCTGGGAGTGTTAGGCAGCGCCACTCATGGCCAAGGCGGCGTGCGTGGAACGCACTTTCTTGCCAGGAGGCGTCACGTAGAACGTGAACTTAGATGAGATGGCTGCTGCCCAATAAGCCCTCGCATGCTACCTAAGGCACCAAGTCTGCCGCAACGGGGCCCACGCTATGAAATAACGAAAGGGAAGGGGTCAAGGGCTCGTTCTTTATTTGTTAGAAACAAGTTAATGAGCAAACAGACAATGAAGCCTAGGAAAGCATAGGGGAAGTTACTAGTGGTATTTTAATTGTGGAGAAAGTAGAAAGGAATTAAAGTGGACGAAAAGACAAACGGAGGTCGGACGCGACATCCGAAGGTCGTGGGTTCGGGTCCCACCGAAGGCAGGTTTGTCTTTTCGTCCACTTTAATTCCTTTCTACTTTCTCCACAATTAAATATATATATATATAATATATATATATATATATATATATATATATATTCCTTTGATCAAATACAGATTCGATGGACAAGGACCGACTTCACGAATGCGGGGACACCGACGTCTCGGAGGGTCCCTCAAACCCGCCCCCTAGTTCGAGCGATGTACGACGTCACCTCGCAGAGCAGGACGCCACTGCCCTATCGTCAGAGGCGACGACAGCTCGCGATTCTGGTGGTGCCGCACCGCGTGGACTTGCCCCGTCTTTCCCGCAGCCAGCGGCTCGGCCATCATCGCCTCCAGAAAGCCACGCATCGCGAGTCGAGGAACAAAGGCACGAATCGCAGTCCAGTGCGAAACAGCAGGATCACTCAAGGGTGCAGAAGCAAAGTGAGGTGCCACCGCAGAAGGTGAGACACGTCTAGTAACACGGATGATCCTACCGGGATGCCATCGCGTCATCTAATGCCTCTAGTTCTTTGACTATAGCACGAACACACCATAAGCTGTGTTTTCTGCGCTATCAATACAGACCATTTCGATAATTCGCAAGTGCTCTTAACGGCGCTGCACCTTTCCCCGAGTAATAGCGGTGCCCCCCTGTTGAAATATACACTGTGGTGATGCTGCACCCCCCAAGACTTCTTCATTGTGCATGTTTTTATAATGAGGGCTGAATGTACCTTGCGCACGCTGCTTGCAGAATTGACTACGATGCCACTAGTTGTGTAAACTGCATTGCATGAATGCTATAGCTTCACAATTTTCGAAAGGGTCTATAACGCTACTCTCGCTGTTAGGAAGCGGCGTTTTGTGTAGTCCTAAAATATATTACATTATTTGTGACTTATTCAAACCTATACTTGAATACCCACATGCTACACTTTGCCAAATGGGTATAATATTTGATAAGAGTGATTCAATGAGTTGTAGGTAACTCTCCTTTACGAACGCTACTTGCTTACGGCAGGTAAGGCGAGGAGTGTAGGACAACATGATGTGCACATTCTAAATTAAAGGCGCAAACTGACACACCACCTGTGAAGGAAAGTAGACGGCGCCACCTTAACGCTCCTCCCGTTTCCGGCATTATGTGGTGTCCTAATCTACGCCTTTTATTTTGAAGGTGTGCATCGCCAGTTAACCGCTGAAGAAGCACTTCTAAGATTGTGCATAATTTACTTTCTTACTGCGACGATGATATCTTAGTCGCGAGCGTGATATTATATTAGGCAACTTCTTGCGTCTATCTGTGCGTCCTCGCATCAAGGACATGCGATCAAGTTCAAATGTTCCGCGCGTTGTTTCCCGGTGGCCGACACAGGTTCACAAAACAACGGTACACCAACTTCCCGAACCAAGTGGCCGCATCGAACCGACGTGCATTGTGGAAAGCAGACCTGCAACGACAACTTGGCGGCACCCAGCACCAAAGAAACACGGACGGGCAACCGCATCGAACACAACGCGAGCTTGGAATCAGCACCAGTGGTACACGGACTTCACCTTTCCCAAGCCAGCCCAAAGAGCAGTCATATCAGCGCAACCTCGAAACTTCCGGTGTAGCAAGGAAGGAGACCAAAGGCGCATTCAATGCCAGCAATTCCCGGTGGCATGTTCACACCACCGCCACACCACCATTGTCCAAACGGGTCCTGGAATCTCGAGACATCTTCGTTGGGCAAGATCCAGCGAAGGATGAAAGCATCTATCGGCCTACCAGGAATTCTTCAGGGCGCTCGTCACCTAGCATCATCTCTCGCGACTCCGGTAAAGGTGCTTCTGGACCCGTATTTCGGGATAAAAGGTCGTTAACCAAACCCGTTGCACGAACTGCTTCGTCCAAGCTGAGGCCGTCTCCAACGCCATCGCGTCAAAGCAAGTCCCCAGACCGGAGCAGCCTGTCAGAAGAGAACACAGGGGGTTCCGTCACGCACAATGCTGCAGCCGGGGTGCCCGACCGGTCACTGAGACAACTGAAACAGCCTACATTCGATCCTCCGTGGATGAAGAAACGGCAACGCAGGGACTCGGCGTTGATGCCAATGTCATTCGCGCCTTCGTCCGGGCAAAGTTCGCCGCTGCTGGCGACCTCTACGATATCGCGATATAAACCACACCACGCTGGAGAACTGCACAGTGGCGCCATCAGTAGGGAGGCATTTGGAAACCCGCAGAGCATGTCAAACTTCATGTCGAGCACGACGCAGGGATTCTTCGCCGACAGGGGTGTGAAGGTGCGTATGACTACATTCACTGCTTACTGCTGTTGGACCACATGTTAAGCCGAGGGCATTAAAAGTGGCAGTCATCTCGTATATGAAAGAACAAAGAAATGTCTTAAGGGAAATTTCCTAGGGCCGCCCTCGTACATGAAAGAGCAAATAAATTTCTTAAGCAAAACTCGTAGGACCGTCCGATAGATCGATTGGTCAATCAATCAATCAATCAATCAGTTTAGTATTCCTAGCAAAATCAGAGTGCAGGGTATCACGTTCACGCAGTTGGGACCCCAGAGCACAATGTGAACATGGAAGGAGTCTTTGGAAGGAGCTTTACGTAAGGAAAGTTTACGGATGGACGTAGGCACTCAATTGGGCAGACCAACGCAATACGCAAAAGAAATGAAAATTTAGAGAATTCAGGAATTGCACCGGAAGTACAGGCAGAAGGTAGTTTCAAGCAACAGTTGCATATAGCAAATTTTCTGAAGTATAGAAGGAAGCCTCAATATCTCCACTAACATGGCGCAGTTATTTCTGCCCTGCTCTCGATGGTAGTTCATCAGCTTCTATGGGTGATGCGCCACTCAAAAAAGTCAAACTATTTTGATATATTTTGGTACAAGCTCAATAGGGCCGAACTGCTTATATACTTAACTGAGTACGGCCTCAACGCTGTAGACATTCGAATTCCTGCGCACTCCAGCTCCCATTCTAGTTGTGAACGAACCTAACTAATATCAATATTCCGGCAATTAATGGCCATTAGTTCATAGTACTTTCGTTGTCACACCACTATCCTCAATAGCTCTACAAGACTTGATGATGTCTCTTTTACAGCCATGGGATGTTTTGCAGTAGTAAAGCCTTAATTTATGAGCGCGATGGGTACACTGCCCGGATACGGAGGGCAATTTACTAAACTCACCACAATCATTGTGTCATCACCTGATTGTCCCCGCATTCCTCCACCCTACAACATATCAGCTAAAAGACGATGCTAGTTCCACAAATGCCATTCACGGATAAGTAACAATTAGGTTGAGAGTGAAACAGTCGGTATGAGAGAGAGAGAACAACTATATTAGAAGCCGGTACTGCTTTTCTTGACTTCTCTATAGTAGTAAGCTGGTCAACATAAATTTGAAATGGAAAACAAGGAAATCTACCAATAAATTAAACAAGACATCGAACAAGCAACAGGAAACCGATGAGGGAGTACAAAACGAAACTCAAGCCACATGTGTTGTTTTTCTTGTTATTTTAATTCGAATGCCGTGTTTACTCCAGGTATACATACAAAAAACACATCTACGGAAGATAGCTATAACACGACTACCACTTAGCACTTGAAGGGGCCAAATTTAATGAGCTTCGCAGCGTCGGGGCGGTAGGATACCACCCCACCGTTAACAAGTGCGTGAATGTGTATTGCATTATCGTTCAGTATTTGCCACTTTGGGCAGCTGTCCTGCCTCCGAGTACTTACAGGCGAAAGCTGTACACTCTGGTAGGCATTTGTCGTGGCGTGCTCACACACAGAAAATCTGGTCCGAACAGGAAAAGTTTCGCAGGACGTGAACAGGCGACATCATTGCAACACGATGCCGACACGCGTGATATGCCGCTTGTCGTCATTGCATCATCACATGACGTCGTCAGTTGATGTCGCCTGGCGACAATTGGTCCGTTTTTTAAAGCTACGTTTTCTTTGAGCAAAGTTTGCCTTGCCGTCCTGCTTTCGTTCGATATGTTGCCACTTGGTCGCCACAGGGAATTTCTGGCTTCATGGCTGATATCGTATTTTATCATGTACGAATGCTGGCCTCAGTCCAATGGTACGTCCAATTTTCCACATCTTCGTCTGGACACCTACATGCGCAGGGCCTGAACGAAGACCCCATCCACTGCTGTTGTTATGTGTGCGAGTGTTAATAGAGTTGAACAAAGGCGGACTCAAAGAATGAATTGCGCTCGCACTGAGCCAGAAATTCCTTGAATGTGATGTAAAGGTCATGAGCTAGCTTATCAATAAGTACAACTTCTGACCAATCCGTGCTCTTTATACGCCACAGAAGCCGCACAAACGAGCATCCTGACCCTAAACTTGTGCTAAACCTCCCACGTAACCGTTATGCAGGCGTTCTGCAAAAGCGAACCAACAGCCGTCGTACTGTGCGCACTCCTCGTTCTACTGTTGGCGATCGTCTTGCTCGTCCTCCTGGGCGCCTTCGGTGGTCGTCTCCTGAACAAGCGGCGCACCTCGGCAGCCCTGTGCCGCACGGAGCCATGCCGCCAGTACTCTCGCCGCCTGTTGGCCTCTATGAATATCTCGGTGAACCCGTGCGAAGGCTTCACGCACTTCGTATGCGACGGCTGGCGACGCCACAACCGACTGTCCGTACGCGAGACTGCGTTCCTCTCGGAGCTGCGGCGCATGTCCTACCTGCTACGATCGGTGCCCATGCCACGCAAAGGGCAGAAACCGATACAGAGGGCGGCTGCTTTCTACCGCAGCTGCGATGCAGTGCGTCGTGGAGATGTGGACGAGTTGCCTAAGGTAAAGATCCGCACGTTCCTTAGCAGCATAGCTGAGCGACTAGTGCTATTCCAAAAGGAGCATGAAGCACCTGTTGATGCTTGAGCCGCTCCTCACGGTGTGTGTCGTACCCGAGAATCGTCGCTACATAGATGCTCTGGAAATAACTAAGGTGGGTAATTAATTGTATAAATACGAGTCGGGAACACCCTGCACGAACTTTCTGAGGCACGTTGTTAGGTAAGCTCCCTTTGCATATCAAACACTCCATGGCAGACACGTATGGTAGCACTCACGGAATGGTAGCACGCATTTTTCGGAAGCGGTGCCGAACGCTGTGCTTAACATTACAGCGAAATTAGGATGGGCAAGGTAACCGCCACAGAAACAGCAGAAATATGTTAACGCTTTACCACAACGAAAGAGCGGGCTACTGCTTTGCATAGCCTCCTTTAGAAAAAAGCTCATGCGAGCAGTAGATGTTTGACCACATAACAAAAGCGTTGATATGTCTAAAAGTATAGAAAGACGGACTCAGGGTATTCGCCGGGTGAATATTCATTTTTTCCTAGAAACTCTTTAAAAAAGGGTAATTGAGATATATCCTACAAGTTCTGGGAACTACTAAGGAGAGTAAAGGGCACTACTACATCGAATAATGAATACTTCGCCCGTGTTGTGCAAAACGATAGAGCTAGCATAGAATTAGTAGCAGTTCTTTCAACAAATCTAGAATACCGAGGAAGCTTGAAAAATGCTTTGGAAGAGAACCGCCTTTCGGGAGACAAATAGGGCCACTTCGCTGTCCCCTCTCGGAAGATTGTACAGTGTAAGTACGCGTACAAAACGTGAAACACTCGTTGTTACTCACAGCACTGAACATTGCTTTTAGATGCGAAGCAGCTCTTTGACTAGCCTGTGTAACGCTGTTCCTCCGTGCCTCCGTACGAACTCGCCGCAACTTGCTCCCCTCGCCGCAGGTGTTGGAGCGGTGCCAAGTAGGTCACGCCGCAGCTGCGCGTTGACGTCACGCTCCCCTCGCAGTGCGCGCTGACGTCACTCTCTCCCTCGCCTGCAGCGCGCTCGCCTCTGCGCCCGCAGCTGCCGCCTCTTCCGTTCGCCCGCAACACCTGCCGCTACCGCTGCTCGCTCCGCTACCGCGACCGCCGCTCGCTACACCGCCGACTCGTCGGTTCACGCGCAAAAGATTACCATCTTCCCAAAGGAAACCCTGATGGGATGCGAAGCACCCGCGTTAGCGCCGTTCAACCCGTGACGCCACCCGTGCGTAACGCTGCTGCTTCGCATCCCATCAGGGTTCCCTTTGGGAAGATGGTGTTAATTTTTTTTGTGTGCGATTTGTTCAGCACAAGCTTTTCTAAAGAACAACCCAGGTATGGGCAATTATTTTTAGACAAATATGCGATACCCTGCCCGAAGAGCATGTGACCAGGTAAAATATTACCTGACGCCGCAAAAGATAATATTTTGAAAACCATCCTGTCAGATGCCCAGTGCACGGATGTGCTCATAAACACCGCCGCATTACCTAGACCTCTTAGTGACCGCAAACACCGATCTTGCAATTCCTTAACGTCATATTACACACGTGCATATTTCATCTTCTATCGG
The DNA here is from genome assembly GCA_013339685.2 of Hyalomma asiaticum. Classification (NCBI taxonomy): domain Eukaryota; kingdom Metazoa; phylum Arthropoda; class Arachnida; order Ixodida; family Ixodidae; genus Hyalomma; species Hyalomma asiaticum. The sequence goes on along the minus strand of CM023491.1, from coordinate 30,999,099 downwards.
CACTTCTTTTTTGTCGTAGGTGAAGTCCGCTCTGCTCCAGGCGGGTATCGTGTGGCCCCGTCTTCCCAAGGTCTCGGATTCCGTTAATTTGCTTGGCACACTGCTACACGTATCGCTGAGGCTGAGGTGGAATGCCAGTGCTCCACGTGTCCATCGAGCACGAACCGAATGCCACAGTCATCACGCTGGCTCCACTGCGACAATTTGAGCGCATCGTGGAGAAACACCGAAAAATGCGAGACAATATTCCAGCTGCTAAGGCCTACTTCGAAACTCTCAGGCAAGCAGCACATGTAGAGAACTTGCTATGGACTGGCGAAATCTTATGTGCTTTTTAAGCAGATGCAGAACAGAGAGGTCGCCGGTCGGGACATGTCGTTCTTAAGGGGTCGATAATGCGAGGCATACAACTGTCACGGACCTAGGAAGCGCTTGCGTCAGATGATTTCAGGCACGAAAGACAGCGGTTGCACAGTAACCAATCTTGAAAGGGAAACATTTGGACACGGTTCCCTGTGTGGTTCGGTTTGAGTGAAGAAAAATGGATAAAAACTCCAACCAAATTTTATTTAAATTTGATAACCGAAGTTTCGGAGCCCGCTCGGCTCGTTCATCGGGAAGCAACTTGGGACTGGTGCGCTTGCGGCGGTGAGGGGAGAGGGGGGGGGATGAAGTGCGGAAAGGTGGGGAAGTCAAAGGGTGTGAGATGAAAGGCAGAGTAGGCTCACTGGGGTGCCGGGCTTTTTTTTGGAAAGGGGGGAGGGAGGGCGGGCTGATGCATATGCACTGCAAGTTCTCTTTCACACACACACAAAGTCCCACAATCTAAGCCCCATGCAAATATTCTACAAAAAGTCATGTACAATAGCTTACTATCTTGACAATAACTGCCTTTGCTGTTTGGCAACGTCGGCTCGGTAAAAAGTGGGCTTCCTGTGGCATCGTGTTTGTCGACGACTTTCCCGACCGCGTCCTGCTGTCGTTGCTACAAATAGCAATCTGACTCCTTACAACAGAATTCACGTCTCAGAGGTGCTTCTAGTTACATGTAAGTAGAAGTATCAACTGGCTTTCGGCCGCGCCTAGAGATCTTAAAGGCATTAGCGGTGCAAAAGAAAAAAAACAAGAAAAGATTCATGTAACCGTCTTCATCATAGCCGTAGCTATGAGTACATTAGAAAAGAGGTTCGTATACGGAAATTTAAGAAAAAGAAACGAATAAAAGTAGCTAGGTTGTTAGGCGGAAACACATTAAAAAAAGTCGGATTATAAAAACAGAGGTAAGGCCGATACATTTAGCCGACCAGTTTGAAAGACGGCGCAGAAGATGGCGCATCCTCTGGTGGCTTGTAAGCGGATGAGACTGATATTTTCTTCTGAAGCGGTACATGGGCATATACCAACTACCTCAGCCACCAAATATATTTCTTAAGGCAACGTGCTCAAGCACTGCGTTGCCTTTTAGTGCTATGTTGCGCACAAATATCCGGTGATGGACACATATTCAAAGATTTCTGGAAAGCATAGTCGACAGCTTTCTTAACCAGATGCGCCAGTTAGATAGCCAGGTTATAAATACGCTACATATGAATAATGCTCAACATGTAGAAGCCTCGGTCTCCTGGGAATCGTGAGCCCTACACGAGCAGTGCAGATTAGCGCATTTTGTCGGCGGATAAAACGATCCCCATGAATGCGACGTGGATTTCTCGTCTTCGCGCCTTTCTCGTAGTTTACCACTCCTCTTTGTCGCATTCCACAATAATTGTACGATCGACACACATATGACGCCATTTTTGTCGTTAATGCAGTCGTTTAGGCGCACTGAGGGAGCGCCCTTTCTCATTGCTTCATGGAGCTGCGTACTCGAATACTTTTTTTCTCCAAGTCGACAAATCTACGCAGGAGGGACTTCGGTGGCATTACGGTGCTGACAGCAGGAGACACTGTCACGTTTGCGGACCACGTCAGACTTGAAGGCACGTTCATGGTGCCACTTTCAAGGGCGCTCAGCCACTCGAGAGACTCAGGTGGGGTTGAAACAGTTGACTTATTCGGCTCAGTGCCAGAACTTGACAAGGAACTCTGGGTTACGGAGCTCGGACGTTATGCCAGTGTGTCCAGACCCTTGGTGTTCCGGACAAAGAAGCCAGGCTATGTAGGGGCCTTCCTAGAGCTCTGGAAAGTGCGCGGTGAACGCGAGATGCATCTGTTCTTCTCTTGGTCCATCGTCCAGACCGCGGCGTTGTATGCCAACCGAAGGCTCCTGATCAACTTCTACGGTTGGTGAGTACTAGAAGCGCTGAGCAGTTCCTCGACGTCGTCCAAGCACGAACACAGTGAGCCAATTGCGGATGCCGGTAAATATAGCTGTCATAAGTCAGCCAAAAGGGCATTTGGAGTGTTGGTGCGGCTCAGTGATAAAGGGGTAGTTAAACGTACCGTCCCTAGAGAGGGAAAACGCAACAGAGGCAGGCAAAAGGTTAGATGGAGCGATGAAATTAAAAGTTTGCAGGCATAAAGTGGAACCAACTCGCTCAGGATAGGGTGTATTTGAAATCGTTGGGAGAGGCCTTCGCCCTGCAGTGGACTTAAACAGGCTGATGATGATGATGATGATGATGAAACGTAGGAGAAAGAAAGGTGAGGAACCGAAGGCAAAATGCGCCGAAGTTAACGATGCGCAAAGGGCAAGAATAGAATAAGAGAGGTTTGAGAGAAGGAAATGTAAACAAAGGCACAAGTACGGTGAACACAAAGAATAGAGGGGGGGAGGGGTGCTGTAATGAAGAGCGGTGATTAAAAGCACTCGTCCTTTGCTCGTCTTTATAAATATTTAGCACTTCCCTACGACCATCCCTCTCTGCATGTTGCTTTGTGTGAAACTGCGGTCCAGGAGGCTTTTCCCATCTTGAATCACTGCGCTTCCAGATATTCTCGCCCCGTCTCAGCGCTGGGACATTTAATTCAGTTCTTCCATTTCTGGGCTAATTTTTCGCAGCGAGGATTGCGCAGACCTGTATCACGGTGCCTTCTGCTTGAGCAAGGCGTACCTGTTGACTGGTAACCAATTGTTCCAAGAGTACTTCGACGAGCTTTTCTCCGAGCGAGCCATGAACTCTGCACGTCACGTGGTGTCCGACACATTCGACGCCTTCGCACTGCAGCTCGACGCGTGGCCTTACCGAGACGCAAACCTTACCGCGGTGAAGGACTCGAAAGCCGACAGGGACCTGGTCCTCGACTACTTCAACCCTCATTCCGGTCGGGACAAACGCAAGGTCAGCAAAATATTCGGATTGTACTTGGTTGTGTAAATCTTTAAACCCTTACTGAATGACATTCGTTACGTCAGAGTTGCCCAGTGTACAAAGGAAAGCAACTCCTACTGCAGCAATGATCGGTGCTGTCAGATAATGCAACCACAAAACACAAATGGCTGCGTAGGATGAGACTTGTCCTTCTCACATGTGTTGGCGCCGTCATCGAAGCGACAGCATTCATAAACCAAGAGACGAAATGTATACCAAGTGAGGGAAGGCGCGGCCGTGGGCAACAACGACCATGTCGAGGGCACGAAATTCTATCATTTTCCAAGTATAAAATGGAACAAGCTCGTGCAGGACAGGTCGGAGTGGAAGTCATTGGGGGGAGGCCTTCGTACTGCTGTAGACAACAAACTTAGGCGGATGAATATAATGATGATGATGATGATTTGAGATTACCTAACCAACACGCTCAAACATATTCCCTTGAGAGCGATGCGTGCTCTGTCAGGGTGCTAAAAAAAGAGTCATATAATAGCAAAATTATATTGGGCTTACTTCGAAGCCTATTTTACATGCCACAGTATTGCATATGACAATTCGGTCCCGGATCTGTTCAATTGATGCCCTTGTTAATATCACGGCAGTAACATCTTCACTGACCTATGAGTTGCTGCTCTGTTTGCTACACAAGACTGATGTCAACAAAAGCCGTTTTCAGGCTGCCGTCGCTCACTATAGCTCCAGTGTAAATATGTCTACGGTGTGCTTTTTTCATTCATTTATTATTTTCCATTATCGGATCGGCAAAGCAAGAAACTTCAGGACCATTACACAGCAAACGAAATGCTATGTTTATTTATTTTTTCGATTAGCGTATCCCCTTCAAGCTGATCATAAGTGCTCAACGAGAATAAAATAGCCGTCCTGACGAAGATAAGTGCACTTGTTGAAACGTTGCCTCCAGCGGCATTCCCTGTTCTCCATCGTTTTTAGCGATCTGTTCTGCGTAGAGTAGTCAGTTAGGGGCTTTATTCAATAGTGGGACACGATGAAGCATTTAGTTCGAGAATTACATAGCAGCACAACTGTAATTACAGGCTGCCGCCCGAAAACGAACAATATTTCGCACCAGAGGACTTAGTTGTGAATCTCTGTGCTCGCCACTCGTCACTCTCCTGTAACTCCTTATCTATGTCCCAGTATTTACAAAGAGTTCTACTTGCACGCAGCACGCAGAGGCAGCTGTGTTTAATCCTGGAGACCTTGACGATTCTCTGGTCGGCAACTGGCAGTCGATCGCTCCGCATATTGCGGACGTGCGCCATCGCTGGGCTGCTGCCGAGCAGATTGAGTTCGTCGAGTGGACTGTGCTGCTTCCCGATCACGTGGTCGCGGTGCTTCCTCACGCGTTGTCTTTTCCCTCGTTCGACGAGAGTGCCACACGCTTCATGAACCAAGGAGGCCTCGGAAACCACGTTGCTTTGGCTCTGAGCGAGCGTTTCTTTCGGAGGTAGTACCGTGGCATTTGACAACTTTGTGAGGAAATCATTGTGCGCTAGTGGCAAACGTCGTTATCAAAAGATCTACATTTATGCAGCATATTCGGCTTGGCCGCACCCATGCCGTTAGAAGGAATTTTTTCGTAGATATACACAAGAAGCCGGATTCTATTCCCTGATTAGGCAGCCGTCCCTATATATGGAAGCGTAGTACGAAACGCCTTTACACTATGAAGTGACAGTAGCGCATCCCTGGATGGTCATTATGACCTCAAGACGGCAAGCCTCATAGTCATATAGTGGAGCTGACAAGTAAAACATCACAATTGTTTCCAGAAAAATATCTTTTCGGCGCGTAAGGAAATGCCTAACCAGTGACAGGAGAACAGTATTCAACTTGTCTCGTCGATCTTCGGTCACTTTACTAAAGCATTCGCTCGCGCTCTGGGAAATGTTCTTTCTTTAATTACCTAATCGTTTTGACTTCACATATTGGGGATTTCGGTTACAGCTACTGGGTGGAAGAATAAATTACCAGGAAACTTCTATGTACTTCTCCAATACACGGCGCAGTCAGCATTTATTCTTCGTGCTCTTTCGAATAAATGTCTGATATTCTCTATTGTTTATGGTGTGCTGTCCAATACTAAACTCAGTGGTGCAATTAATAAACGCGTCCGCTTCCGGCGGTGGCTCTCTTCTATTGCATGGCTGGTAGGTAAACGAAGCCCCTGTCTGTCAGGGCATCTGCAGACAAACACATTACGCCAAATGCGTCTTTATAACACCCATCCCCACCAAGTATATCAAAAATGACATGTAACTCGTGAGACAACAGCTAACCTCTTTCTTCTCATTCTGCATCAAGTGTGCAGCTGTCTGTTCTTGCACCTAGTCTTGTTCCACACATTAAATCATAATTTGCTTATCGGCTGCCTAATGACGTGTACGCCATAGATTGCACCCGAAACGACGCTATATTTATCGTTGATAACGTGGCAGCTACAGGGGTTTCAGTGTGTGTTTTCTATTTTCTCATTCTTTTGTCTACGCAGCTACGCGGATTCTTCCGAAGCCGCTTTCTCTGCCTCCCAGTACCGCGAGTGCGCCACCAACGCCACCCATTTTGGCGACAGCTCCTCCGCAGCAGGTCTCTCCAGCGTTGCCATGCGAACGCTGGCCTTAGAGGTGTCCCTCAATGCCTATCATGCAGGCGCACCGCAGCACCGTCGTGAGAACCTGGATGGATTCGAAGGTTACAACGCTACTGCGATGTTCTTCGTAGCCTCCTGCTACGCCCTCTGTGGCGGACACGACGGCGTCCTGCACTTCACTGGCTATGAATGCGACGAGGCGTTCCGCAACGTTAGCGGCTTTGCAGAAGCGTTCGCTTGCGAGCCTGGTAGCCTAATTACTCCGCTAAATAGGTGTGGTTTAATGTGAGACTGTCAAGAGCGATTTGTATTTTCCATCTTACATTATTGCTTCTAATTTTTTTCCTAGCCTTGAAAATATGACCTTGCTTAAACGTATTGGTGACTATGCGAATATTATTATGCGCGTAAAATCCTGGTGTCGTTCTCTTATTGGCGTAGCCGTAGTAACTTTTGAGTAATAAAACCCGATTTACCGGACCTAGACGCATATTAGCGCCGACCTAAAACACGACCCGTGAAGAGAGCTGGCGTATCTTTTCGAATATGTGACCCATGTGTGTTCAACTTCTTAAACTGCTGACCTCGTTTCACTTTGCCAAATTCCCCTAATGTCATTTAATGGACCGTAGTAGCTATATTGTCACATTGTCGTGACGCACGCAGCACTCAATGCGAAGCACGCAGAACTCAAGCGATGTCAGGTGAACTGTTCATTGGGTGAACTTGTGCCCAGCAAAACAAAGCCAATGACAAAGCAGGGCAATAGCGGCGTGAACAGTCGTCGGTCGACGGAAAGACTGAGAAGCGGCGCAATGCGTCGGCTTTTATACACACGTCGTACCGCGTTCTCGGATTATCTCTGGACTTCCAGAAGTTGCTCAAATGTGCGCGTCAGCATGCAAAGTTTCAAGAATGGTCGACACGGTTCCCGAAGCGACATGCAAAATAAACGCTGCCTGCGTTGCGCGTAACAGAAAGTGATAACGGTGCTCGCCGCAAGCAATCAAAGCAAGCGCGCGGTTCACAGGACGGTTATAACGGCGTTCTCTTTAAAGAAACGAAAACAACCGCACGTGTCAATATGTTCATGAAGAGAATAACCGTTCAGTGTAAATTCAACTTCGAGAACTCGATGAACTTTAGAGCTTTCTAGTGGGGTTGCTTCTCCCCACTCATCAAGCCTGACGAGACGCTGACATTGGTCGCAATGGCTGCAATTGCCTTGGCGTGTTCTCAGCCAGCCGTCACAGCTATTAGGGACTCGACAAGCGCTTTCTGACTGGCTACCACTCTGTGATGAAGGCCAATGTATTGCACGGCCTACGAGCAATGCGACATCAGCGTGCAACGAAAATGACGTCTGCGTAATACCCCGCAAGCGCATTAACGAAAAACTGCGCGTTTCTAACGCGTTTGTGCTAGCGCGTTACGGCCCGTGTAAGAAGCTGGTGTAAGACGCTGTGGCCTCTCCGCCTTATACTCCCTCAGCAGTCATGTGATGGCGTCGGCAAACGCGGTGCGCGTTCCGGCCTGTGTAAGGGGCTGCGTAAGACGTCTTTACATGATGATCGACTCGGCGAATTACACGGAAGGTTCACGGTTTACGATGATTCCCTCCGGAGCTTCGCCCACTCATCATCATTCACCCCGTGGATATGCTGTGATTTTTTTTTTTGTTTGAGGGAAGGGAGGGGTGAGTGGCCTCTCAGTCTTTTCGGGTCAGAATGGCGGGAGTTAACGAAACTATGTGTATCCAATTACCACCGAATAAAAATATATGAATATTCCACTAAAATACTGTATTCATCTGAAGGGACGGACGACAGAAAGTATTACCAATAACATATCATAAGGAAACGAGATGAGGCTGCAGGTTACACGCAGTGTGGGATTCAGGGAAAGCGAAGCTCTGTGTAAGGACGCAAGGCATTGAAGACAGGCCATTGCAATACCATGCTCACATCCAATCCCCCAGAGTGGGTATGTACCATCAACGATGGCACGTGCCCACTCAACGTTCATCACGTCACATCGGATCACTTAACGTCGAAACTTTAGTTTGAGCTGAGTGGATGCCCAAGCTTGTGCGTAGAAAAATTAGCGAAGAAGAAAACCTTTCTGAAGCGTTTATTTGGGCGTTACCGTTCATCTATATGCTTCCTCACAACGTCCATATAGCACTCACGTATTAATCGTATGTTTGTCATACTTTTCTATATGACTGCATGTAATACAGAATCATTGGAATTGTTGGAATGGCTGTTGAACACCCTTATTTAGGGAGCGATACAATACGCCCATCTTTCCTATGCGACATTAGTCCACCTATTTTACGGGCGCAAAAGTTTTACTCAATTTGCTAAAAACACACCTGACCATGGTGTTCATTTGTTCCATAGGTAGAAGAGTGTCCGCTCCGCAATGTGGTATTATTGATTGAATGCGTACACAGGGTTCGGCTACGAGTCGTCTTGGTGGTCCATTGAGCATTTAGACAGAAAGCAGTCAGTGAACAAGGATAGATTGTCACGACTCACCAGGATACACTGCGCATAAAATGACGTCATGGTGGTACACCAATGGAGACGTCTCTGCTCAACCAGAATCTATCGCACGTGAACCAAATTGTGGAAAGAAAAATTGACGCCCGCCTGTGAATGCGTGCTCACACTTTCATGGCCATAACACCGTGCAGCATAATTCCGTGGGTGTCATTGCCATCAAACTAATTAATCAGGCATTCCTTTTTCTGAAACAGTTGCCACCTGAACACTGCATACACTGTTGTGTGAGCGGTGCCACTCCAAAACGCACAACTGCCGTGGGCGTCAGGCAAATACATCATGCTGCGAATTCTTATATAGTTGAAGAAGCATTGGAACATTGCACTTTCTTCCGACCAGAAGACACGCCCTTGATCGGGTGGGCCGTGTCGAAAGTTGAAGCGGCGGAGTAGGAAGGAGGTGACATCGCGCGCTATAGCCAAGGGGAGGGCGGCGGTTTCGGCGTATCGTGTGAGGTGGACAACAGCCACGATGGCCCAGAGGTTACCAGCCGATTTCAGCGGAAGCAGCCAATACGAATTGATGCCAGCGCGCCCGAATGGCCGGATAGGGTAAAAGTTGCAGACCTGCTTGTGACAGGCGCGGCTATTTCCTCCGTTAGCAATCGAGGAAGGAGCGAACGAAGTGCTGAACATAGCGGTATATATGGATTATTTGGAAGAAGCAAATAACGTTTAAAAGAAAAAATGATGCCTTTGGTCGGTGTAAGAAACAGCGGACTCCTACCAACAATGAAATGAACGTCGTAGAGCAGTTGTAACAGCACCGCGGCAGGTGCCGAACTGACAGGCTCCAAGAGGCAATAAGTATTACGTTATCATCACCGCCACTACCAACGTCCTCTGCCTGAGCACGCGCGCATGCGCTGAAGAAGAAGAATCAAGTACCTAGGGGTTCGCGTTGCTTCGAGAACAAGAATAAGATTTGCGTACTGCTTAGCCGCAACCATGGAAGACAAAGAACGCGGTACGCCGAGCAGTGTTTCCGGAGTACTCACTGTCGGCAGTCCCACCGCATGCGAAGGCGTGACGGCGGTTGCCGCCACCAATGGACAACTCACCGACCACACTGGCCCACAAGAGCCCTCGGACGACGCATCGAAGAGACCCGCGCCGCCTGGCGCCTTGGCTCCTGGCTCAGATCAGGAACGCAATGGAACGGACACTGAAGGTCGCCACGTTGGCCACGAATACGATGAACACAAGTCTTCAGAGCAGGAGAAGAGCCATGAGAGTTCGCACCTGCAGCCGTCGGAGAATGATTCAGGTTAGCGATTTGGTCATCTATTGATGTAGTTACGTTAAAACTGTTCGTCAAGGATGGTACCAGCCATTTCTTCATCTAGCGCCTAAGACAGACAAACACAAGGACGGAATACGACGACAGGAATTGAGTTCCAGCAAATTTAGTACACGAAACGTCCTACAAATATATGGCGGATGATTAACAGCCTCACAGCAACCGCACTTGTAATGTTTGACACGATAACAACGACACGGACAGTTCAAAAAACATGCGAGGAAACCTATACATTCCGGTCAACCTTTGCAGAATGCATTACTATAATAAGGTAAAATTTCACTTCGCTACCGCAGTGACAGTTCACAACAACATCATGTAACAAAAAAAGCGGTCTCTTTCTCAGGTGGTTCCCAGACGTATTGCTCAGTGCTCCGACAACTCTCTTCTCCATAGCCGCAGTTTAGTGCGCTATCTAGCGCGGTTAATGTGCGTACTGAGCAGTACTACGCGTAGCTCAGCAGTGCGCATGTTGACCGTGGCCATGCTTACCTCGTAAACATCGGGGCGCGGCCACGTCTTTGCATGACGACGTTTTCTCTGCACGTCACGCGCTTGCGCTCCCGAAAAAAAATCTTTTTTTTTCCTTTTAATAAAAGAGTATGATTCATTTAAAGAGGAAATGCATTTCGTTTCGTATTACACCGTCGAAAGCAAGACTTCAAGGTCTGCTCGTCAATTTTCCGATGTTCAAAGCTTGCCCATTGGCTCCTCTCGCCCTCCCGTTTTCGCGCAAATTTTGTGGGTCAACCTGTCATAAAACAGTGCCCACTCATATAAGGAGAGGTGACTAATCCTGGAAGCCAGCGCTGCACTTAGTCGCGTCAAATCCGCAGCGTGCAGAATTGGAGCCGCACCCCTGCTTCGCGACGTTCCAGAGAGCGAGCGCGACGTGTTCCGAACAAGGATCGCCGATCGCGCCCCAAATTATCGACGCTCACGGCTTAGCGAGTGGTTGCCACAATTTAGGATGTCATACATTAAAGACCGGGATGGCATACATTAAGACCCTAGCATGACGAGTTTGCTCGTTGTCTTTATCACCTATTGCTGGCGCTACTTGAGGGTGGCAAACAACGCTGTGCGCTCTCCTGTATTGCGCTTCATCTTTGTGTATAACGGAATACCGGACACACTAAAATTCCCTCACGTATTCACAGGACTCCACACGACTGATGATTGATTGACTGACTGACTGATTGATTGATGGGGTTTTCTGTCCGAAAGCCACGATATGATCATCAGAGACGCCGTAGCGGAGGGCTTCGTAAATTTCTCCCACCTGAGGTTCTTTCACGTTCACTGACATGGGCCTTCAACCACTAAGGGGCAGCGTTTTCAGACTACGTTAAAAAGTGCTGCAGAGCCGCTTTAAGCTTGTTTCGTGCCGCTTCATATGGCGTACGATCTTTCGCACATGGGCCGTCGATACTAAATCGTCACGTACGTACATCGCAGGTTCGCATGACAAGAAACTGAGCATTGCTGAGCCCCATGTATCCACTGAAATGCCGGAACCATCTGCAAACACCGTACAGCCAACGGCTGATTTACAACACGACCTATCGGCGCATGACCTCGTCGCACCGCTGCTTCCTATGTTTCACGACACCTGCGTTACACGTAAAGCCGATGTGCCCATTCCGTCCTCTACGGCCCAGCTCGAACCGACTCACCGACAGGACGACATCGCTAAACACCATGTTCAGTCAACAACGACGCTGCCAAATGCCGACGAGCTCGAGCATCGCGAACACACCAAAATGTCGCATTCTGGACAACAAGAGCCTCTGCCGGAAACGGTAAGCAGTTGAGGAATATTCATATTGCAGATATGCTTATACAGTGTGGTCCTCATATTGCAGATATTCTTGCACAGTGTTGTCCGTTATGAAAGGGGAACACGCGAGCAGGCGGTCTCTCCTCTAGAAGTTGCTGAATACACCGCTAGAACGTGGCGCTAAAGGTGAATAAGGCTACTTTTGGGATCATACAGTAGAATAGATAGGTGCGACAGGCAGCACGAATCTTTCCCCCGACCAATAGACGTTCTGAGAAAAGTTCTTCTGACCTATAGTATTCGACGCGAAATGCGGAAGTGTTTTCTTTTGCTTCCACTTTCTACCACCGCATGCCACGGTCGCAGAGTAGAAGCGACGCGTGTTCACTGTACATGGAAGCTCACACCCACACCCTGTACATGGAAGCTGACAGCGACCCTATGACGTCGCCTCCACAAGCAAAGCTAACATGCCATAGTTATATGCACAACCATCTCTGGGAGTTCTCTAAATTAACGTGAGCATGCGGCAGGACACCTGCTGTTAAGTCGCGATTTAATTAATGCTTTGATAAGGCCATTGCTGAGTCATTCATTCACGATGACGTCAGGCATCACGTGCTCGTATATGCGCTTGATCTGGGCGCCATCCATATGTAACATTTCATTGTCCACATCGCGCTCATCAACATTCGGAACACCTCGAAGGCGCTTCCTGCGCCAGCAGAAACGTCTCTGACAGTGGCAGGTTTGTCATTAAATTATACAACGGACAGCGTTCCTAACGGACAAATTCCAACGGTCAAATGTACACAACGGACGGCGTTGGTTAAGCACATCTTTGTAGAGAGAGCGTTTGTGCCATTAAGCGCTCACAGTTCAGATTTTTGTTGTTGTTTTTTTTTGCAGCCAGTAAAAGGTTTTTATATCGTTCCCATACAGTCGCAACTAGCGTGCACGCACAGATGAACTCCTGGCGGTTAGGAACTTAACGTTGGACCATGGGGCTGTATATTCAAGTCACAGCAACGACAACTAGATTTGGGTTATATATACCTTACAGGAATTGTAGCTAAGTGGTGGAGAGACCATCTAATTTCGCTTTGTATCGGCATAAGTTAGCTATGCTTTGGAAAAAATGGATTTGGCGACATGACCTTCAACGGTAGGGCTTCTCTGGCAGTAGAACATTGAGGTGCTGGGATGCGCTACAGGTTACCTTTCGGTGCTCTCTTCTCCGCAGGTGTGCAAGATAATGGTACCGCGTTTTGCCGGAGAAAGCAAGTACTACGACGACGAATCCGATGAGACTGACTGGCTACACCTAAAGCCTATGACAACGTCGTCTCTTGCATTACGGCAGGATCGCCTCGGCGAAGTCACAGTGGATTCACCCACTCTGGCGCCCTCCCGGATTTCAGCAGCCTCTCCTATAACTGCATTTCAAGATACCCAAGGAAGCGGGGGTGTTTGGCAAAACGCACCTTTCTCCGAACTGCGTGAACAGCACCAACAGCCAAGTGGGAGACAGCTGGATCACAGCGATACACCGTCCGCGTGCCCTAGGGCCAAGAGCAGTGATATTGAACGATGGCCTCGGTCGCACATGTCACCATCGTTCTCAAGGTTTCCTCCGGTACCAGCGGGGCATGGCGGTGGTGCGTTTTGGAATGAAAAAGCGAAAGGCCGGAATATCTCACGGCAGACCAACGGCTCCTCAAGGTCGTCGCCCCACGGGAGCACACGGAGCTGGCGCGAAGATAGCTCTGGGCTCTCTGCCACGACTCGTGATCATTCGGGAAAGGCCGCGTCTAAGACGTCCGCGACGGCCAAGTCAGCTCCTTCGCTTTCGACCCGTTCCGAGTATCCGGAACGAACTGCCAACTCTGGCTCGAGTTCGGAGAAGTGGGCGCCTTCACGCCCACCGAGCCGGTTACACGACTCCGCCAAGCGACGACCTCTTCACCCGAAGCAGGTGTACAGGTTGCAGCCACCGTGGATGAAAAAGGTACAGCGCAGTTACGCTGGGTCACCCAGTGTCCCCACTTCCGTCACGACTTCGTCGGCCTGTACAGCCGGCTCGCCGACTCGGGAGACAGACCGCCAAAAAGGCGTTCAGCCCGAAGGCACGACACCGTCGTCGAAGCTGCCGACCTCGCCACAGATCGCCTCAAGCACCACGCAGGTAATTTTATAGTAATGACAAGCGGGCTTAAAGGGCTCAAAGTCTGCAGCATTACCAAATATTTCGCACCATAAGTTCTGTATTTTCTTTACATATTTATGTGTTAAATAATATACATGATTAAATCCGTATTCGTGCTTTGATATTCGACATTCAATTAGATATTCGAACCTAGAATAACCCTATTACAATCATAGTTGAACGATTTCGTGCTGGCACCCCTTGATAAGTAGATTTATGGCAACACACTCAGGCTTACAGTTGCATTGTTGAAGGGCTAAATAAAGATTTTTGGCTTCCGACACATAACGACAATATCTCCTCACCTATTTGCTAGTGCAAAATCAAGAGTTTTGTACGTTTTTGTGTTCTGGCCAGTTGCCTTATATATAAAATGCCATTTCTTTAGACCCCCCCCCCCCGCCCCCAGAAAATATATTTCATTTTTAGTGATACAAGTTTACGTAGGCTATAGAAAAACGCTTCCTAAATCTTAGTCGATTGCTAAAGAAGCGCAATGCCGGTGGCACCACCCGTATTTCCTGCTTCCGTGCTTCCTCACTTACCACGCTTTGTCTCTTATGGCATGTAGTGCATCTCGCATATCGAAAGGGCAGTTTAATAATTCAGAAAAGAAGTTACGGTTTCGCCGCAAGGGCGAAGCAATGAATGCGATAGCAAGAAAGAGTAACGCTACACGAAGTGAGGCTCGCAGCTTCAGAAGCAATATTAATTGTAGACAAACATGCACTTGCTAAGTGAGCGCCTCCCGTGAACAGCGCGTGCTGGTACGAAGGGCTTTATACGTTGTGTGCCACAAAGCTGCACATACAAAGCTAGGGGAGGCCGCTAAATGAACAAACAGAAGATGAGCACGAACTATCAAGTGAAGCACGGACGAAACGAACGCACACTTATACACCGAACGAGCGCGAATAAGCTGTCACAATGGATACCCTCAGTTTGAACAGCGCTCCTGTTGCAAAGGCGGCCGAAGCAGCGAAGGAAACTAGCGTGCTTCAAGTGTCGAGCTGTGATACTTGATAGTTCGCACTCATCTTCTGTTTGTTCGTTTAGCGGCGTCTTTTGAGCTCGAGTGACTTTCGTACGTTCCCGTATCATCAGCGCGGACATCACGGTGAAGGCTCGAAACATCCCTCTTCCTGTCACCACGAGACAACCGTGCGAGCAGACAGCGGAAGGGCAAGGCCCTGCGCAAATATTAGAAGAAGCGAGCGAGCTGGCCGACGACTTTTAAATGCGTCCGTTTAGGGAGCCTACATGTGTGCGCGCCCCCTCCGTTGAGGGGGCGCGCAAACATGAAGGCTCCCTACGTCCGTTGCTCTCCTCGCGCCATCTCGCTGGTAATGAAGAAACGCTTATAAGCGCCTGCCGTCTCTGAGTCCTGCCAGCGGTAAAGGGTGTGTATAAAAGGCTCGCCGTTAGCTCCCTGAAGGATCTGAAGGATCTGCTCTTTGCGGCGTAGTGGTTAGCGCCACGTGCTGCGAAGCGAGAGGTTCCTGGTTCGATTCCGCGCTTCGGAAGCATTTATCTGAATTATTTTTCTTTGGGACTTTTATATATATTTACATGCTTATACATACACGGTTCATGACGGCGGCGACGGGGACGGCAAAAACCAGCCGAGACTGTCCATGTAATTGCTATTGCAATAATAAATTGCTCTCTAAGGTCTCTTTAAGGTGCAAATAAAGGTAACATAAAAATGTCTTCTGGTGCATCTTCAGTGAAGTTGGAATATAAGCACAAACAGAAAACTATAGACCCGTTGCGATGCCCCCTCGAAGCATGATACTGTAGCCTCATGATGACTTTCAATAAGAACTCGGGACGTCTGCAGCTTGACAGGTCCAAGGTCCTAATAAAGCCTTTGCAGCCTACAGCTTTGCTAGCTCCTGCCAACCCTCTATGGTCATTAAGATGACAAAAATAATGAAGCGACAGTGACATGCCCAGACGAAGCAAACGGAGGTGCATGTTGCATAAGCTGGTTCCCCGTACCATTGCCCTTCCCATTTGACCATTTGCAGGCGTTTGTCAAGAACCCACTGACGGTGGCCATCTTGTGCGCTGCAATACTGCTCGCTGCCGTCGTGACCATACTTCTCCTGTTCGGCATCCTCTTGGGTCAATATGGCGGACGGCGACACAACGCTGTCACTGTGTGCCGCACCGAGCCGTGCCGCGAGTACTCGCGCCGCCTTGCGGCGTCCGTGACAACTCGGCTGACACCATGCGAAAGTTTTACGCACTTCGTGTGTGATGGCTGGCAGCGCCGCAACCAGCTCTCGGTGCGTGAGGAGGCGTTCCTCTCCGAACAACGGCGCCTCTCGCTCCTGCTACGTTCGGTGCCGGTGCCGAACAAGGCTCAGACTCAGCTGGAGGCGGCGGCCGCTCTCTTCCGCAGCTGCGAAGCCATAAGGAGGGGCGAAGCGGACGAGTTACCCAAGGTAGCGAATGTTGGCTTTGCTGAGTCTCTTAGGGGGCTTTTATGGGTGTTAGCTACTGCCTCTGCTAACTAGCTGTCTGTCTCTTTGTTTCCCAGGTGTTACGCACTCTGAAATAGAGTTCCTCGAACATAGTGCTGGCGCCGTTTTCTTCTGTTGTATTCCTTTTCTTTGTGTTAATTCTAGCTGCATAGGCTTAAGGCATGGCTCTTTTGCCGAGCAGTTGCCGTTGTGCTTTCTCCAAAGTGCCGTCATCACACCAGTCTGCTGCCTATACCACACAACACGCTCACGTTTCCCGGTCGTATCATCAATAGTAAAGCACCAAATGCACAAACCCGAATGCCTATATCCTACTACTAAATACCATTCATCGTCAATTTAAATGTCGCAGAGGACCATAGTCCTCTTACCATGGACAGCATCAACAGCATTAATTAACTAACAGTAGAAGAGCAGTCAAATTAGTAACATTTGGACCATAGCTCTACTCCTGACTAAGTGCCGACTGTTGCATTCCAGGTTACGGCTGCTCTACACGAAGCAGGCATCCATTGGCCACGAATTACCAATGACGCGGACGTAGTGGACGTGCTCAGAACGTGGCTACACGCATCGCTCAAGCTACACTGGTGCGCCGTACTGCAAGTGTTCGTCCATCAAACACCTGATGGCACCAGCGTCGCATTGAGGCCACTGCGGCAGTTCGAGCGCATCGTGGAGAGACACCAGAGGTTGGCACACCGTGACCGAGAAGCTCAAGAATATTTTGACACACTCAGGCAAGCAGAAAACTGTATGCACAGCCAACATGATAGTAAAATAACTCTGGAATAGTTTCGCATAAGTTGTTGTAAACAGAACACCACAGAATGTGCTATGCCTGTATGTTGTCGCACTTGAACGGGAAACGAAATGTAAGGACAATGCCACATTAGCCACTGAATTGTGTTGACTTGATGCCACAACTTCATCAAGCAAATAAGAATGGGGAGAGTAGAACATTCCTTTACAACGAATCAATTATGCTATTAGTTAGAATACTTTCTCAATTGAAGAAACAGAGAATTAAACACCTTGCCGCTGCTCGTGTTTCCATCGAAATCCACAATATTTAGAAATTCGCCCATTGCATTTATAGGTATTCGATTGATGGTAGTTGCTTATATGTGAATGATATTGGGAGTTGTCAGGTCCCACGAATCGAGAGTCGGATTCATAAATCCAAAAAATTCCAAAAAAAAAATTGGCACGTTTTTCGTAAATTGAAGGCTGCGCTTTGGTAAGCGGTCGTTTCGGATCTGCAAGCAATACGAAGGCTTTTTTTCCATCGTAAAAAAGTGGCAAACACTGAAGGAAGGATTGTCGCAGCAGTGCCTTTTCGTGCAAAAAGGCAACTTACTTCTCTTAGACCAGCGAATCGCCTTGACTTTGCGTGTGGGTTTTGGTGCTTAATTGTCTATTCCTGTGGCACTGTCCGCTGTACTTCTTAATGCACTTCGTAGAACTCTTGCGCGGCCATCTTTGGTACTAATTATAGTTTAATGGACACAATAACCACATTCTACGCGCGATCGCTACGTCCTATACGCAATGAACAAACTGTGAGCCTATGTGTTCCCGGTGAATTGCATTTTCTCGAGACCAGGTTGTGCTGCGACGCCCATTCATTGAAATTTCCCCCCTTTGATAGGGGATGTTCTGAAGACGAAACAGAACAGCTCCATTTTGGCGCTACAGCCACGTTCGTTTAGGCGTCTTAGAATCGATGAGGAGTTCAAGTTACATGCAATTATTTCGATTTTCATACCACATACTGTGAAGCCATAAATCTTTTTCCTAGAAACAGCTGTACCCATTCGATAAGTAATGACGTTTACTAGCAACTTCGCGTGTATGAATCCCTTACGTGTAATTTCAGTGGCTGTAATATAATCACGCGTCGACGTACACTCCGGGTGTCAATACGAGTGGTGTCCTATTGTCCAATACTTATTTCACAGTTGTCAACGAGCCAACTCGCTCAAATTGCTGTTATAGCCGCCTTCAATTGTTTCATCGCTAAACTGCACAGTTCCTTTTACTATTGCTGCGCTGATATCTCGGTGACGCTGTTGAAAAGTCGGGGCTTCACATTCCACGGTCTTCCAGCGGTTCTGTCTATTTTACGTATTTTACAGGCGAGAGTTCCTCCGCGCTGCCGAGCCATCGAGAAAAGACGAGCCGCAAGTTGTACTGAGTTTCGCTGACCATAAACAGATCGACAAAGCCTTTATGAAATCTCTCTCGGACGCCTTGGAGATTCGCACACACTCAGCCAAGTTCGATGCCTCCGAGCTCTTCGGCATGGTCCCGAAGCTGACGGAGAAGGGATGGCTGGCTGAGCTGGAACGATACGGTGCCGTGTCAAGGAACATTGTTTACGTGTCTGACCGGCCGAACTATGTGAGGACCTTCTTCACGCTATGGAAGGCACGGGGCTCGATGGAGATGTACCTGTTCCTGTCCTGGTGCGTTGTCCAGACGTCGGCGCTGTACGCAAACCGACGCCTGTTGGTCAACTTCTATGATCAGTAAGCGGCAGAAGTGTTCAGATCTTGTATTGATACAAATATGGCACCGATTCACTTGCACGCTGGGCTATTTATCTCTACAGCGAGGAGGGTTTACAGCTGGCGGCACTGACGAGGTCACCCAAAATTTCGCAGCCCTTTCCTTATCGCGAAAAGAGGAGGGGGGGAGAGGGGAGCAAGCGAAGCTTGATGAGTGCGTGCTTAATTCTCTCTTCATCTTTCTTTCTCTTTCACGCTCTCCCTCTCCTTCATTCTATCTGTCTCGCTTTTCTCTTTTCCTTTCTTTGGGAACTGAGTCGTGGTCCGACGCAGTGGCCAACGCAACAGAAGAAAGAAGTGCGGACGCATTTCTTTCACACTTATTATTCTTCAGAACGGCATGAACCACGACGACACTAGTCAGGCAATACAACATCCACCTGCCAAAAAGCACAACATACCACTGATGTGCCCTTCTGCGTCCACGTCATTGGGGCTGGATGGAAACTCTCCTAGCTACGTTCAACTAACAAGGTCAGCAGGAATGTCTTCTGTTTACGGACATGGAATGAACAACCCCGCAACAGACCTCCTCGCTATTAAACGGTGAAAGTACACTTGGTTCGCTAAGAAAGGCTTCGAATTTAAAATTGGCATGAGATCCTAATAGAGCCACAATTCCCGGGGCAATGTGATGCGACTAATAGTACCGCATGCCTTCCAATTTTTTCAATATCAAGGGAAAGAGTTTATCGTGGGTGCCCTCCTGTTATCCAATGCGGGCCATCTCAGTCCACTAAAAAATCAAGAAACCAACAGTGATTTTGGCAACTCGCGTTCTGTGTTCAGAGGTTATAACGTTTTCCATGACTAGGGGCTGACTTGCACGCGGTGGGCAACGAAAACCTTAAATTTTTCTTACAATGCTTTATACATGCTTCCTCGCCACGGTGTGTGGAGAGCATTAGCGGTGCATGCTAAAGATACGAAAGCTGTGTCTTTTGTACTGCGTCAAAAAAGGGTCAGGTGTTTTTTGGGGTGTCATTCATTTCCCCCTTGTATCTTGCTTCAAAAGGCATGGTTCAAAAGCAGGCACAGCGCTTCGGACATTTGCATGGCCAACACAGCGCAGCTCATAGAAATAAACACGGAATGTGAAATGACACTGAATGCTTTAAAACAGGAAGTACACGACAGTGGACAGAGGACTTTTGCTTTTTTATTTTGCGCTAATCCTCTGACTTCTCTATGGTTAACTTCTGCAGTGACAGCGTAACGGAGACGTACCACAGTGCGTTCTGCCTCAGCAAGGCGTACCTGCTCTGCGGCAGCGAGATCTTCCGCAATTACTTCAACGACATGTCTTCAGTCCAGGCAGGAAGCGTCGCACACCAAGTGGTAGTCAGAACACGAGAGGAACTCTTGCGTCGTCTTAGCCAGAGGCCAGAGATGGATGCGAACACAAGTGTAGTCAAGCGGAGGCATTTCCCCGACGTCGTCCTGGACTTCTTCGACCCGCGCTTTGCAGTTGGAGGGCAAGAGGTTCGAGAATTATCATCCATGCGTTTTCTCGTGTAGAATATTGCACCCGCCACTGCAAGAAGCTACCACGCCAGATGTAAATTTCAGCTGCGATGCATTTTCTACGGAGGCTTTGGTGTTTGTCAGAAATTGAGCTTAGGTATAGAAAAAAAAATCGTCGGGTCCCTTATCCAACAGCAAGAGGATTTGAAGGCGAAAGCCTTCACAAACGCTCATGAATATTTCATTTATCCAAATTACCATCTTCATTCACACATTTCATCTTTAATTCGTCCTATATAACTTTCATTTAACCTGAGTACAAAGGTGACCCGCTTTAACTTCCTCATTCTCTTAATTGACTCTAAATTCACGTCAATCCACTTCAAATGATTTCTTAAGGTCTCCTAATTCCGGTTCATTCGTTTGAATTTGCGTTCTAACTTCTAATTCGTTCGGCAGCATTTTGATATTAATGGGCATGCTTTAATTGACACTCGGAGTCTCATGTGACGCCGTGCAATTATTTGGTATCATGTTGCCGACTATGACGACGGACGGTCACTTCTCGCGTTTTATGAAACTCAAAGCTTTTGTCCTAATTCCTTCTGTTCTTTGTAACGACATAGCACGCCGCTATGGTCTAGTGGTTATTTTGCTTGACTCCAGACCCGAAGGCTTCAAGCCCCGATAAACTCGCATTTTCCATGGAGGCAAAAACAATAAGGATCCGCGTACTGTGCCATGTCAATGGACGTTAAGCGACTGCACGAGTGATCAAACTTTCTGCAGTCCTCCTGCAGCGTGTTGCCTCTCCTATCTCTTTCCCCAACCCCTACGGACGCTGGCCATTCTCCCTACATGGGTTGCTAAAAAAATAGCTTCCCCCTTTTTCTTAACCAGACCGGGGCTGTTATAGTAGTGCTTGATGCGATTTTCGATGCTAGCATGATTGACAGCGCTCGCATCTAAATCTTTCAAAGTTCGTTTCACTGAAGTGACCTGTACAGGAAGGTTGTACTTGCTTTTAGACATTACATGCCTAATGTGATTTGAAGCGAGTGCTGTTTTCTTGCTCATAAACGTTGCCTTAACTACCCCAATACTGCTTCACTGTCCAAAGGCTCTTAGTCGAACCTCTTGCAGACGTCACACTCTATTCGCGCTGAAGCATGGGCATCAACGCAGACACCTGCTGGTTGCACCAAGATAGCAATGACGTGTGGGCAGAAGTCGATTATGCAACTGCTGTCTACACAATGATGGTCCCTGCTGATGATCCACAATGATCTGTAGGCAGCAGGAATTATTCGTAATAAGGGCTGCCCTGTTTAACTCCTACAGTGTGCTTCAGCTAACTTACGCTACGGATTAAGAAACACCACGAGCGCGTTACGGAAATGCAGCCAGCTGAATATTATTTGCTTTCGTCCTTGCCAACTCAGACTAATTTAAGTGATTTCAGACATTAAATAATACTTGTTATTTACGTCCTTCAAATTTTTCCTTTAGAGCAATACGTCGATGAAGTTTCAAAAGAGCTGTAGTACTGTGCAAACAACCATGATAATAGGTTCAATGCTTTGATTTTTTTTCCTGTCTGCTATGAAAGTGCGCAATATCACAAAAAGTGCCACGTGACTAGCACTTGCGCGCAGCGCCGTCAGGGCCTTCCAGCGTGCTGAGGAACCATCTATGACGCATGCAGAAAGCAAGCGTAGGCAAGATGAAGGGGGCAAAAGTCGTGGCCACCCCTTATCTTTCTTTTGAGCAATAGAGCACGGTCAGTATGCGTCTATCACTCACCTTTCATGCTTAGCAAGTTTTAGGGTGCTAATATCACTTCGCGCAAACCTAATCACTTGATACTTTTCAAACCTCGGCCACTCTTTTTCAGAAGCCAAAAATAATTATACTCATCGGACTGATTGTCATGAAATTACATTACTTGGATATTAAATGAAACACTTTACAGCTTCACCATTGAACGCGTTTAAACCAACCGTTGAAATGCTAACTAATTAGTAATAATTACTCAGTTCAGGTCATTTGAAAAATATGTGTGACGTGGTCTGGAGTACAATAAAATAGGTAAGTAGGTTTCATCCCCGCCTGGCGCACGTGGGTTCCTTTAAAGGCTGGCGCAGTAAAGCTGTAAACGTAGGGTAATGTTCCCTTCGTTTGCGTATTTCAGCTCTTGGTGATGATGATCGTGGTTTGGCTAGGAAAGGACACTAATTTCTGCAGCCCATGTAGGGAGCACGGCTAAGCGTCCGTGGGGGAGGGGGAAAGGGAGTGAAAGAGATAGAGAGGAGCGAAAGGCCGTAGTGGAGGGCTCCGGAAATTTAGACCACCTGGGGTTCTTTAACGTGCACTGACAACGCACGGTACACGGGCCACTGGCATTTTCGCCTCCATCGAAAATGCGACCGCAGGATCGAACCCGCGTAATTTGGGTGGCAGCCGAGTACCGTAACCACTACACCACAGCGGCGGATTTTCAGCTCTTGTACTCTACGGGTGCCGTACGCCGAGCGTTAGAAAAAACGTCACTCTTCCCTTTCATCTCTGCTTTGAATATGGGGGTCTAAAGCGCATCGATGTGCACGCCGCAGGTGCTAGAAGCCTCCTACCATCTCGGCGACTCTCTCGTTGACAACTGGCGGTCGATTCCTTTCAATCGCCTTGACGTTCAAGGCCGCTGGGCAGCCGCCGAAGAGATCGAGTTTGCTGAGTGGACAATGCTACTTGCGAACGGTGACCTGGCTGTCCTACCATACGCACTCTCCTTTCCCTCCTTCGAAGAGAGCGCAACGCTTTTCATGAACCAAGGTGGCCTCGGCAACCACGTTGCTTCGGCGCTCAGCCAGGTTGTCTACAACAGGTAACAGACGTGAGCAGTTGGTAGCTCCGGAGCCAGTGGATGTATTGAAAGTGTTGCAACCTTAATGATTAAGCATGTTGGTATGTTTTTGGCATTGGTTCTGGGAAGCGCAACACTATAGGACAAGAAGGGATTCGCGAAATTGAAAGTCCATGGGCACGGTGCGGTAA
This sequence comes from Hyalomma asiaticum, assembly GCA_013339685.2. NCBI lineage: Eukaryota > Metazoa > Arthropoda > Arachnida > Ixodida > Ixodidae > Hyalomma > Hyalomma asiaticum. The sequence continues at coordinate 30,975,751 of CM023491.1, read as the reverse complement.
TGGAGGGGAATTCTGCTGATACGCATTGTTTAAGGAGTATACATGTTCCTTCAATAAAATGGTTAGACTGCGCCTACGTATTGTTTGTTCTGGTCCTGTTATATCACGCTTCCCAGAGACGATAGTTAGTCAAAGTATTTCGTTTTGTACACATTATGCAGTATGATCATGTAGATAGCTGTCGGACCTGCCGACTACGAAGCTGCTCGGGATGAGTGCATTTACCCTTAAATAAGAAAATCATCAATGTTTTCACTCACAAATTATTCATGATTCTATTACTGTAGTAACAGCCTTGTTGTTACGAGAAGCAGTAATAATTAATTGCAACAAGAAGTTCGCGATGAAGATTCTATTTTTTCAATACAGTGCCAAAAACCCAGCGCTCGTCCCGAAATACAACATAACGAGTCTAAAAGCGTCACTTCTGGCGATGCCGACTCCAATTGTTCGCGAAACTCGCCATGAAATTCCTCACCATGAAATGCACATTACACGGCACGTTTTTCTATAAACATATACATAAGCCATAAAGTTTCGCCGATAACAGTATGAAGTTGTGGTGACATGGCGCATTAACTAGAAGGTAATGTCGCAACCAGCCATTTTTTTGCGCCTTTCCCGGCTTCTGGCCTCTTCACGCGTTCTAACGCACATTGAGTGCTGCTTTTTTTCGGATGCCCTGAACACGCAGTGTGCTAATAATAACAGCAATATCACTTTTCAACCCTCATTCCTCTTCTTTCGCGGCATTCAATGAATTTTCACGTGTCTTACTAAATCTTACTCGTGAATTTCTTTACTGCATTGACTCGCGCAGCCACGCTGACTCCAGGGGTGCTGACGAATCCCCTGTGCCGTCACTGAAGTGCGAAAGCGTCAACGGCAGCAATTCCGACGGAGGGATCACAGCCACACAGCTCGAACGTCTCACGCCACGCGTACTTGCCCTCCAGGTGTCGCTCGAGGCGTACCGGGCAGGTAGCGCCCCTGGCGGCGACAGGCGCCTCGAAGGGTTCGAGGATTACAGCTCTGTCGCCATGTTCTTCATTGCTTCTTGCTACGCCCTCTGCCGAGGTAGCACGAAGTCTTCCGTCGGTGACGAATTTGACACGCTCTTCAGCAGCGTCGACGGGTTCGCTGAAGCTTTCGGCTGCACACCAGGTAGCCCCATGAACCCCGTTGACAAATGCACTTTGGCGTGAATTCGCGCCGCTTTTTACGCCTGTTACGCTGATGTCGTGCTCCGTATTTTTGTTGATTACTGTATATTACGAATGCGGTTTCATTGCCAATTACAATTTCTACGTGCCCGATATAACGCTCATACAGTCGCGAGTGTCGGATATTTGAACACGATGTCGTACAAACATAATTACGATGTAACTGCTTTCTTATTAGTAACAAGTGTTGTAATTAAGTGTACATGTATTATTTACCAGCCTGCTTAACAATGTGTTATTACCAATGTGTGTGCGCGATTGACCTTTGGTTTTCCGCGATAACGCATTATCGATGCACATCCACGATAGCCTCACCTGAGTAAAACATAAAACGTCTGCATTATATGCGTGAAGTCGGAGAACTCGAACTGCGTTTCAATAAAATGGCAGTTGTTTTTCTTTTTACGCAATACTAGTTGTAGCTTTGTCGAGAGAAGTTGCTAGCCAAGTAATGCACTGCAACAGAACATATATTGTAACTTCGTCTGAACAAATCTGCTTTTTTATGAATCTTATAAAGGCATGAAACGGCAACAGTGTACGTGAGAAAACTTGGAACTTTGTACGTTATTTGTGGCTTGATTGCGCATGGATAGATACTCTTCTATGGACTTTTTAATCGACGAACAGATCGCTAAAAACGATTTATAACAGGGAATGTCGCTGGGGACAACGCTTCGACAAGTGAAATTGTCGAAACGTGGGCTCCTGCGACATTCTCAGTTCTGCATCGTTTTCAGCGATCTCTTCATCGATTCAAGGCCCCATCTTCCCCTGAGCTTCTGTTCTAGTGTGGGCTTTTCAAGTCCTTCTAAGAAACGCTTTTTAACTGTGCTTGCTGCCCTTGACTGTTACCTGTGTGTTGAAGAGGAACACCGCACAGACAAGATGAGTTATTTCGGCTTAAGAAAAAGTTGACTGATTCCTGGAGCTTTACGTCCAAAAACCATATGATAATGAGAGACGCCATAGTGTAGGGCTCCGGGAATTTCGACCACCTGAGGTTCTTTAAAAGGAAGTTAAAAGGAAGGATTGGTTTGTTTACTCGGCACACATGAAGTTGGTGAAAAGGGGAATCGCCAATCTGTGCCTAAAGAATGCCCTGCACAAATCCTGCCCTCACCAAATGAACCAAAGCTTTTGTGAGCAAGCAACACGATTATCACAGGCAGCTTACCCTGACGAACTGCTTGTCTCCGTGGCCGAGAAGTTGCTTAGGAACGCAAAAGCGTCTGCTTCGAACCTGCCCCCCCGTCCCCCCCCCGCATCTCATAACATTGATAAAAGAAAAAGCGTTGTGATACCGTACATTCACAAATTGTCGCATAACATCAAGAAGATTGCGCAATGGGCTGATGTGAGGGTTTTGTTGTCCGCGCCAGCCAAACTTGCTTCAATTTGCAGATCGACTGACCCAAACTGTGAGGAAAAGAAATCCTGTAAAAAGAACAATCAAGATCCATATAATTGTGTATATAGTGTTAAAGGGGTCGTCTATAGCATTCCACTGACATGTGACCGTGTGTACATTGGTCAGACAGCTCGCTGTATTAACGATCGCCTCCGTGAACATGCGTACAACGTAAAGAACAATACAGGGGTGTGGCTGGCCACTCACTTTGAGGAATGTGCGTGCAAACCTGAATTTAAACGTGCCACTGTAATTGCAAGAAACAGGAATGAAACAACGCGCCTAATCATTGAAGCCCACAATATCTCGTGCCTTAACGACAAATGCACCTGCATGCCTTCCATCTCATTATCATCTAAAGAAATAGCATATCTGGGTGGCACTACACGTGTGATGTAAGATCTTGTTTTGCCTTGTAATGCGCGATATGTGTTCCGCTGTGGTATATATAAGGTCACATTCCTCGCAAATAAAGTGTTGTTAGTTTCAGCTTCGTTTGTTATTTTGTGTTCCTTCTTGTGTCCTCGTTCTTGTGCGCAACGCTTCAATTCATCATGTTTCACCAACAAGCCCAAGTTGCAACCCTCTTGATATCTACCCAGGACAACGAAGGTTCACCAAGCTCTCGGGCCTCTCAGACACAAATGAAACAATGTCGCCCGCAGTTCTGATATGCAGTTTCTGTTATGTGAATACATGTGTAGACAAAACTACACGTACGAGCTCACAAAGAGAGGTCGGACCTCCCCACCCTCATGCAAAATAATATCCCGGATGCTCCCCTGGTATGCATCAGAATCAGAATCAGAATCAGAAATGGTTTTATTTAGTCGTCAAATTAATTACAAAATATGAGTATACAGAAGGAGGTCCCATAGTCAGAGGCTGAATCGGGACCTCCTACAGTAGTGAACATCCCAAAAAAAATTAATTGGTGCAGTAAACAATGGTGCAGAATACAAGCAATAAAATGCATCGCAGGCAAAAAAGGAGTTCTACTTAAGACAAACAATAGCAGAAAGCAGCAACAAAAACCGAAAATAGGGTAAAAATAAAGGTAATTCAGCTCTGCTAGACAGTTTTCAAATAATAACATGGTGAAAGACAGCAAAAAATAAGCTACTAAGAAAAAAAACAATGCGGTGAGATCAAATTTCAGCTATGAGGGATCATGATGTGATGATTCATCAACAGTACGTTATGAGAAGGCATGAAAGGGAACAGGAGCAATTGAGGTGACCAAAACTAGCCAGATTATGCAATTGATGCGAGGAAAGTCTTCAGTTCTTTTTTGAATATGCCGATTGAATGCGAGGTTTTGATGCTTGAAGATATGGAATTCCAGAGACTGATTCCAGTGAAATGGGCTGTTTGTTTGCCATAGTTAGTATGAACGATAGGTAAGATAAAATTGCGATTCTGGGCAAACCTTGCCACACTTGTATTCTCTAGACTAGATGGGGGAATTATAAACAAAGGAAGCTGATTATTTATTTGTTTGAAAAGTAGTATTCCTAGGTTATATTTGAAAGTGTTGTGGACCGTTAGGATGTTGCTGGCATGCAGGAGTGCTTTAGCATCACTGCGATAATGACTTCGGGTAAGTGTCCTAATGGCATGATTTTGCATAGTTTGAAGGGAAAGGAGATGACTGCTGTAGGTATTGCCCCAAGATGTGATACAGTAATTAATATGAGAATGAATAAAAGCATAGTACAATGAAAGTAATGTAGGTTGGGGAAATATATCGCGGGATTTAATTAAAACACGTATGCCGTAGGCCCTTTTTTTTTACGCAGGTAGGCCACGTGCGAATCAAATTTCAGGTATCGGTCCAGTTTAATTCCCAGGAAGGTCGCCTCATCGTCTGCTTCGACTGCGAATTGATTTAGTAATATTGGCGGAATATGATTATGCTCGCGTTAGTGAGAATGGAAAACAACGAATTTCGTTTTAGTGGGATTGATTTGCAATTTATTATGAATACACCAAGCAGTCAAGCTTGAAAGTTCATGTTTGAGTTTTTGAGTGAGAGAGTCGAGGCACTTATCAGTGTCAATAATTGTTGTGTCATCTGCATACACTAAGCATTCTGAAGTGGTAAGACAAGATGGCAGATCATTGATATAGATTACGAAAAGAAGTGGGCCGAGAATAGAACCTTGAGGTACTCCTATATTTGTTGTTTTAGGTGTAGATTTATAACCTGAGAGACTCACAACTTGGCTTCTATTGAGTAGGTATCGAGTGGACATAACCACTACCCACGCAGTAAGGAGGAAAGGTACGCCGAATAGTGGCCTAACGGGGAAAGGATATCGGCCGAGAACCGAGCAAAGAAGCCCTTTATTCGAGAGGATAAGGGAGTTTAAACACCGGTGTAATGCCCCTCGGAAAAAGGGGGGGGGGGGGGGGGATACTGGGGCGGGCCACTGAAAGCCTAACCACACTTTTTAATGGCGGTTTGTATGCTCCTTTTAATGTGGGGGTCGAGTTCGTTAAGGCAGAGATGACGAGGTCATGGCAAAGCTCAATGCCTTATGGTATGTTCGGGAACTGTGTGTACTAAGGCAGTGTCTTGCTGCGAAAGTTGTATGGACACTTGCGTGTTACTAAGTGGGTTGCCGACATTACAGTTGTACGCTACCATTCTTGGAAGCTCATTAGAGAAGTTGCAGCGGTGATGTGCCTATTGCCAGTATCATGATGAGCAGCGATAGATACCCACGCTCGCGCGCCAGCATCACCGAAGTAGAAGAAGAAAGCCCTTGAAGCCGTTCGCTTGTGAGCCCATGTCCTCGAACAAGATGGACGATTTCCAGAGAGACGAATCACGGTCGTTCGTCGTGAACGAATCCTCGAAGAGCTTGAGCGCGACGGTGATGAGTTCTTCGAGGGATTCTCTGACGGAACCAAGGCCACCTGCTGTCCAGTCCCTACCGGTCAGTAGTAGGTCGGCTGCTGTCGAAGACCAGCCGAATGTCCACAGTGCAAAGGAGGCCTCGGAATGTGCAAATGTCCGAGACAGGCTTCACGAGGAGGCTCCAACAGGTGCACAGGGTCAGCAATTCATCGTCTAGACTTGTCTTGCTCCTGCTACGGAGTTCTATGTTGGCGCATGCCAATTTCATTTCTTCTTATGATGAAACAGCGATGATGAAAACGACCACGGTGTGGCATGTCTATTGTAGAGCGGCACATAAATTGACTAAAACAGCTTTGTCGCCTGGCTTAGAGGTAATGCGCCATTAATTGTCAATCCCAACTCTGTGGGACGCCCAACATAATCCTGCATTGGGCTATTTCGTTTGCGGTCTAAGTGAAAGATGTGACGCAACTGTAAAATTAAGAAGAGAACAGAAAGAAAGAAGGAGATATCTTGGCGCGGCTTTCGTAGCTGGCCTTTGCTTTTTAATTATACCTTTGCGTCACGTCATTCATTTAAACCTTGAACCAAATAGTCTTAAAGCAGAATTCTGTTTAGCTCGATTTCTTATACAGTGAGCCCAATACCGCCAGTCTTTTTTATCTAGTTTTCAAGGTCAGGATTGCGCGCCTTTGACTGCTTCTGCTTAATGCCGTGCTGGATTTAGTGGCTGGCGCTTTTTCCCTCATTGTGTTTTCTTTATTCCGCCGTTGCGCTGGTAAAATCGTGGTCTTTTCTCGGAATGTAGCTATACAGGATAAATATTTATGTAAGAAGATGTGACCTAACTGTTTTCCAACCAATATACGCGGTTGTTTACACGATCAATATACTGAACGCATCCACACAACGCAAGTGCTTCGCGCAAAGAGACGTGGTATTGAAGCGATTGCAAACTTAGTGTTCCTCTGAAAGAGCCCACTACAACACAAGCTCGGTGAAAGATGGAGGCATGAATCGATAAAGAGGTCGTTGCAAACGACCAAGACTTGTGAATATAACTGTGGCCAACGTTTCTGGCAAGAGGACTAGTCATCGCCAGGACGGTAAGCACCTTTTGAAGCGTTCGTTTTATGCATTTTGCGTATAGAAACGCACGAACCAATGATGCTTTCCTGAAGAGACAACTATCTAGGAATCTTGCCACTCATTAACTCCTAAAACAGCGTCTTTTCCTTGAGCGGACCACAGTCATGGTCATCATAATTTCTTGTAACGAACGCAGGCTCAGCGGGACATTCCCGCAAGTCGACGCTAAGCGACCCCTGTCACGGTGTTCGAAAGTCCAGAACAACCCCTGGCTCACCGGCGGCCGAATTGCAGCCCGGTCCCTCACAATACAGCGATACCGGACCGCCGTCTACAATAAAACACGGCAGCGGTGGTACTCTTGCACAGAGGGTCAGCGCTACTGCAACGACACCACCGCCTGCAGATCTCCCTGAACAGGAGTGTGGTAGTCCCGTGCAAAGCGTCCATGGGGCAGCGCATGCATCGGAGACCGGCCTGCGAGCCGAACCTGTAAATCGCGGCAACGCGGCGGCACGACGAACTCCCACGCCTACTCAAGCGGTAAGAAAGTGGCCACCTTCACACAGTAGACGGGGCTTCAGAGCCCCTTCCACTCTTTGAAGGTGGAACTCTAGCGGATCTCTTTCAATTACATATAAGGAATGTATGTATGATAGAGTGAGTACGTTGCTGGGCAAATGGCTATGTGAATAATGCTGAGACACAGCTGATTGGTCGATAGGACATTGCGTTTCATTGCGGACGTGTCACAATCTAGAGGTAATCAGAGCGAAGGACGAAGAATTTAAAGTCGCCCTAAGCAACAAGTTCGAGGCCTTAGGCAAAAACGGTGACGATTTAGAAGAAATAAACAAAACCATAACGAAAACAATCCTTGAAACAGCGATAGAAGTCGGGGGAATAACAAGGCAAGCAACAAGTAAGTTGTCCCCATCTACCAATGACTTAATAAAAAAACGCCGACAAATGAAAGTAACTTCGTCAAAAGATAAGATAGAATTCGCAGAACTATCAAAATTGATCAGTAAAGCCAGGCAAAGAGATGTAACAAACTTTAACATGAGAGAAATAGAGGAAGCAGTAGAAAAACGCACCGGCATTAAATCGGTCAAAAGGAAACTGCACTTAGGACAAAACAAAATGCATGCGCTAAAAGATAAACAAGGTAACGTTATCAGCAGTTTCAACGAAATAGTAAAGGCAGCAGAAGATTTCTACTCTGAATTGTACAGCTCTCAGACAGACCATACAACCTTGATAGAAATAGAATCAGAGGAGGACACTGAAATTCCATGTATAACCGCTGACGAAGTCAAAAAAGCTGTCAAAGGCATGTCCCGCGGTAAAGCAGCTGGTGAAGATGGCATAACAGCCGACTTGATCAAAGACGGAGGAGATATTGTACTTGAAAAACTTGCATCGCTCTTCACGAAATGTATCAAGACATGTAGTGTACCGCGCAGTTGGAAAAATGCTAATATAATCCTTATCCACAAGAAATGTGACATAAAGGAGTTAAAGAATTACAGACCAATTAGCCTACTCCCAGTAATTTACAAGCTATTTACAAAAGTAATTTCTACGAGGATAGAAACACTCGACCTTAACCAACCGAGAGAACAGGCTGGTTTTAGGAAAGGTTACTCGACAATGGACCACAGCCACGCTATTAACCTAGTAATTCAGAAGTGCGCGGAATATAACAAACCTCTTTATATGACGTTTATCGACTACGAGAAAGCATTTGACTCCATAGAAATACAAGCAGTTCTAGAAGCTCTACGTCGACAAGGGGTACCTGGCGTATACGTGAAAACCATAAACAACATATACAAAGCGTGCACAGCCACACTACTCCTACATGAGAGAAGCAGAGAAATCCCGATCAGGAGAGGTGTGAGACATGGAGATGCAATATCCCCGATGCTATTCACTGCATGTTTAGAGGAAATCTTTAAATGTCTAGACTGGGAAGAAAAGGGAATTCGAAGAGATGGAGAATATGTAAGCAATCTAAGATTTTCAGTACGACATTGTACTCATTAGCAATGATGGAGACGAACTACAAAAGATGATTGATGACCTAAACACGGAAAGTATTAAAATTGCATTAAAAATAAATAGGCAAAAGACCAAAGTTATGCTCAATAGGCTAGCTAAGGAACAGGAATTTAAAATCACCAAAGAACCCCTACAATGTGTAAACGAATATGTATACCTGGGACAGTTAATAAGAGGAACCCCTACCCATGAAAAAGAAATTCTCTGTAGAATAAGGATGGGCTGGAGCGCATTCGGAAGGCATTACGAAATCATGACTGGAAACTTACCGCTCTCACTAAAGCGAAAAGTGTTCAATCACTGCGTTCTCCCAGTACAAACGTCCGGTGCAGAAATGTGGAGGATAACGAAAAAACTCGAGATGAAACTAAGGAGCACGCAACGCGCAATGGAAAGAAAAATGACAGGGGTAACGCTAAGAGATAAAAAAAAAACGCGCGGAATGGATCAGAGAACAGACAGGAGTAGCCGATATTACTTTATCAATTAAAAGAAAGAAGTGGACCTGGACAGGCCATGTCATGAGGAGGAAAGATAACAGATGGACAGTAAGAGCGACGGAATGGATACAAAGAGAGGGAGAACGCAACAGAGGTAGGCAAAGGGTTAGATGGATGGAATAAACTTTATTAGTGTCCTACAAGAAGCGCGCAAACGCGCTGAGGGCTACCACGTTGGGACTGAAAGGCCTAGCCTGACAGCCGTATCGCGGGCTTGCTGGACGGCCCATTTTTGGTCGGCTAGGCTAGAGCTGCGGAGACCAGCATCCCACTTCGCCGAGGTAGCATCGGGGTTAGCATCATCATGCAGAGTGGTGCACTCCCAGAGCATGTGTTTAAGCGTAGCCGTGGTGAGTTTGCAATTGCTACAAATGGCATCAGGGTAAATTTCTGGGTATATGACATGTAGTATATGCGGATTTGGGTAAGTACCGGTTTGCGATAGCCTCAGAGTAAGCGCTTGAGGCCTGCTTAGTTTAGGGCTTGGCGGGGGGTTAGATGGTTAGATGGAGCGACGAAATGAAAAAGTTTGCGGGCATAAAGTGGAACCAACTCGCTCAGGATAGGGTGGATTGGAAATCGTTGGAAGAGGCCTTCGTCCTGCAGTGGACTTAAACAGGATGATGATGATGATGATGATTGGTGTCACAATCATCGTCATAGACTGGCGTGTTTGACACGTAAAAAGAACCTACGCACTTTTGTTTAAGAACACCAAAGTTAAGCGATACAGTAGGTCTTCCTCGAGATGCCACTCGTTGAAATGAGAGCAGGCGATTTGCAGCTGCATAAGAAACCAAACTGCGATTTGCTAATACGCGCAGTGCTGTAGTATTTGGCTCACATGGTCACAGGAACCTCCATTCCTGATCGATACCGTTTTCTGATAATGTTCGACAAGTCATACAGAGCCCCTTTAATGGCTTGGCCGAGTCTGAAAACGCAGAATTATGGTAGTCGAGGGCCACACAACGATGCGAAAAAAAATTACTTGTCTATTAACACGGTATCGCTACTTGGTAAGTTGGCAAAAGCGCGCATACAGCCCCCTCAAAAGGCGTGCACAAAAGCCAGGGTTTGGAAAGCACTTGACTTCCTACACCGGAAGCGGCGGTGGACGCGCACTCTGCAAGCGCTCCGCTCCGCCGCAGCAACCACGTGCAGCCACGTTTCCGGCCGGATTGCAAAAGTGCGCCAAGCTGGCGTCGCCGCACCAACAGTCTCCCATTGTATGCGCGCATACAATGGGCGAGCTGTGACTGTGAGAACATTAGTTCGTGTCGAAACAGTTGATAATTAACATCACAATGATCCTGCCAATTACTAACTACATTTTGTAGAAGCTCTATCAGGATACAACGCGCTTATTCGCCTTGTTTGGTGCCTTGTGATACCAGCACAATTTTTGAACGTTTCGTGGCAGTGCTCCTTTAGTACACTTCACAGCCTCACATTTTTAAAGGTCACTTTCTAATGAGACACACAAGTCTTTCTCGTTAATATGCTACATTAACTTTGCGATGGAGCTTTTATGTTCGAATTCACTTCGTACACAATAGCTTGCTCTTCGCAGAGCTGAAAAAAATATGCGACCGAGCGAAACTGGATCGAGCAAACACAAGAATTAAGTTCTTTTGGTGACTTGTGTCACTACAACAGGCACGTTACATGCAGCCCTGTCTGTAAAAGTGACGATGCGTTGACAAGGTCAACCCTACTTATTCAAGAAAACAGTAACGTGCATCAAGAAGTTCGAGTTTCTCATAAACTAGCTGTTCCCTTTCAATCATCTAATGCCCTTAATTGCAATCTTTTGGTGCTTCGGCTGAAACACTTAAAGGATGAGCACTGAGTGAAAAACAGAAATGTAAAATTCCAGCAGTTCTTATATTTCCCACATATTTATGGTGCTTTCTCAACATATTTATATCCAGTTACTCCTGTTCTGCACGGCTTGGAAGTACGATTTTTTACGCAACTAGAATCAGAGCGCAATCAACATTCTATCTGCGGCGCACGTCTCTACAAGGCTATCGCACATTAAAAATGTACATATTTAACAAGATTTTGGCACAGAAATATTATGTAAAGATTTATGCACTATTTTCTTTCTATAACATCCCACTGATATTTCGTAAATTTCGAGGAATCCAGCAAAGCGTATTCGCTTACAATGTTTTTTTAGATGTAAAGCGACATCATTCAACAAATTTAATAGAGGACACACATACTTTTTACCATCGTGTGGTTCGCAGTGCACTGCGTATTCATTATTTTCCTCTCGAAGGTTTGCCGTATACTGGTTCCGCGTTTCACCGGAGAGGACGACTACCTCGCAACGTATCTTACCAGACGGCTAAAATCAGAGGCAAGGTTGCACCAACCTCCAGCAAAGAGTACGGGTTTCCCCTCTACCACGCAAATCGCCCACGAAGAGGTCAGCAGAGGCACCGTGCTACTTCCGACCCTATCATCGGAATTTTCCACCACAAGGACAGAGAGAACGCCTAGCCGCACATCCATTCAGGAAACGGGTGTCACACCACCCGTCACCGTCGAGCACGATCAGCTCCAGGAAGTGCGGGCTAAATGTATACGCCATTCCGATGAAAGGCTCAACGCCACCATCACAGTCTCTGGAAGTTCCGATAACACTCAGAAAAGCCAATCGTTCTTGACCGCGCCGCCCTCGCTTCTACGCTCGACCTCCATGGGAGTAAAGTATGTCAGGGAAAACCCTGATAAAGAGAAAGGCAAGACTTCGCTGCCTGCTACCGACTCCTTCTGTCCTCTTCCAAGGGCGACTAGCCAGAACGGCGGTCAGCAAGCGCTCACGTCAGAGCTCAATGTCCCCGAACGCTCCCGACGACTTATCAGAACCCCGTCCACAGAGACGAAATTGTCTCGCTCCTCTTCCATCGGACGTTGGCAGCCCGAGCGCAGCAGCGTCGCTGGCCCCGATTCCAAGAGCAGCACGCCGTCCTTGACGCCAACGCCGTCCGGTGGCTCATCTCCGGAATGCCACTCCATCAGCGGCCGCCGACCAAGGGGCAGGTTCGACGGGTCCTGGATGCGGGAGCCATGGTGCACTGTGCGACAACCGATGTCCCACATGTCGCGCGCTGCGCGCAACACCAGCAGCGCTTCCACTCCGGCGACCACAATATCGTCCCACGATTCGTCGTATTGCATCGCGGGACGTGGTGTGGCTGCTATACACCCGGCTTGCGTCAAGGCGTCGCAGAACGTGATGAGTACTCCTCTGGCTTCCAGCACGACGCAGAGATTCTCCTCCGACCACAGCGTCAAGGTGCGTTTGAATCCTCGTGTTTAGGGGGTCACATGGTTCTTTTCGCAGAGTTCCGGCAAGCCAGTACGGAAACAGACTCAGAGTTTATTTTTTTCAAGAAAAACTTTTAGCGCGCAAACACAAAAGGACGATGAAAAAGCGACAGTGGGATGAGTGCTCATCCGAGTGTCTCCGTTTCCTTGCCATTGCGTGTTTGCGCGCTAAAACATTTTTTTAATGGATAAGTTCCAACAGGCCAACTCGCACTTCTGAAAGAGCGTTTGCTTTCACTATCGTTCGAGTTTCGCACATCATTATTTTGCGATTTTTCCACATCAACTAATTCGATGTAAAGCTACGTCTTGTTCAGGCTCATCATTGCGGCAACGTTTGGAGAACGGCGACAAAGAATAAATCACCTAAACCGTGTCAGCGTTGCGCGAAGGTAACAAGCTCTAAATACTGTATTACTGTTTCTCTGTACAAATGATTGCAAAGGATGTAGTTCTTGTCCGTGCGCAGAAATAACGGCACACAAGGAGTAATGGGTTTCGGAGATTTTCTTATTTATCAACTCGCCCTTCTTCGTAATGGTCGCAAGGTATTTAAAGGCTTCCCTGGTGGAATGGGAAAGGCTTTCAATGAAGCAGCAAAAAGTCCACGCAGACAAAAGTTGGCCGTTTTCCTCAATTTACAATACTAGACCTTCCTGATGGTCCTAGTATCCTCGTAAAGGTGCGTACTCAAGCCTCACTGGCAGAGGGCATCATCTGCCGCACTCGAGGAATGCAAAATAAACAGAGAAAACTCGCTGCGTTGATGAATTTTCAGATATTGCTAGATGTTTCGCTGTGTCCCAGTCCTGCAATCTTTTGCTCACGAGTGTATCTCTATTGAACTGACAGTTGCGGATTCCTCTTTATACTCCGATCCTGTTGGTTCCTTCTCGCAGAAGTTTCTCAAGAGCCACTCGACGTCGGCCATCTCCTCGGCGTTGCTTCTGGCCGCAGCGCTGGCCGCCTTTCTCCTTTCGCTACGCTTCATCATCGGTATCGACACCAGCCAACGCAGCAACAGCGCCGCTGCATGTCGTTCCGAGTTGTGTTTTATCTACGGACGCCTGCTCGCGGATTCGGTGAATACTTCGCTGAATCCCTGCGAAAGCTTCACGCGATTCGTGTGCGATGGATGGCGACGCCGGAACCGGCTCTCGGTTCGCGAGGACGCATTCCGGTTCGAGCTGCATCGCATGTCCTACCTGCTTCGCTCACTGCCCGTACCGCACAAGGCGCAGAACGCGCTGGAGAGGGCCGCGGCCTTCTACCGTAGCTGCGACGCCGTGCGAATCGGCGATGCCGACGAACTACCTAAGGTAACAACACATCGCCAGATTTACGCAGCCATAGCGCGCTCCGTGCACACCGCGGCCACTGCGCCTCGATAATGGTGCATTGCTCAGTGTTTTACTCCGACTTACGAAAGGGCAGGCCGATGCCTCTCAAATGATTGAAAACGTACTTCCACATCCAATCAGTTTCCAATTTAATCAACCGTAATCTCATTTATTCGGTGTACATATAATCAGTTCATACATGTGTTTATCTGTGTATTCATTGTCCATTTGTTTCAAATTGCCCCACCACGATGGCCTAGTGGCTATGGTACTCAGCTGCTGATCCGAGCGTCGGGGATTGAATCCCGGCCGCGGCGGCTGCATTTCGATGGAGACGAAATGTTGAGGCCCGTGTACTGTGCAATGTCAGTGCACGTTAAAGAACCCCAGGTGGTCAAAATTTCTGGAGCCCACCACTACGGCGTCTCTCATAATCAGATCGTGGTTTTGGGCCGTAAAACCCCAGAAATCAATCATTTGCTTCAAGTTGTCCGACATTGACCGCCGCAATGTGCCAATTAATCGCTAGCATTTCGGCTACCTCAATCAGTGAAGCAATTGGCACAAAGAGGCGTTAGTTGTGGGTTTCACTGCAAGTAAAAAAAAAAAGAACTTTAGTCAACTAGGACGTTTCCGTTTCGAATAAATTCGTGCGGATTTCCTCGTACGATTGTGCTAAAACAAGTGGATGTTATTTATTTTTTGTATTTGTACAACAAAGCTTCTCACTTATATAAACTGTACCACCCAATGTACGCCGTATATAGTGCTTAGATGCGTTTGATTTCTCTTAGATACGTACTAATTCCCTTAGATACTTATATTAACGCGGGATGCGTGACTCAGATACGTATGAATTATCTTTCTGCCGAACTCGAGGCGAAGGCGGCGCTACTCCGGGCGGGAATCGTGTGGCCACGAGTTCCGAGTGAGTCGCAGCCTGTGGATCTCCTGCGCACGTGGTTGCACGTTGCGCTGAAGCTTCACTGGAGCTCTCTATTGGACCTAGCTATCGTGCGCACGGTCAACACTACGAGGGTCATGCTGGAACCACGAGGGGAGTTTCGTCGCATTAGCGACAAGCACGACAAAATGGATTCGAGTGTTGAGGAAGCTGAAATCTATTTCGAGACACTAAGGTGAGTGTTACGTTTTCCAACGCAGCTCAAAAACGTTGCGCAGTTGGGACGCGTATCGTAAACTCAATGACCAAATGTACGCTCAAGGACCGCGACGTAGGACAAAACCTTCTCGGAGGGAAATGTAAATACCAACGTCTACAGCACGCGGTGAGAATAACGGCATAAATAGAAACCACGAGCATATATTCCCGCATACCGGCTGGAGAATGCATGTGGCAGGCGTAGTACACACTGAAATGGGAAATCCTCAGTGGGAAGAGCTAAACACTTTGGCCGATGACTTGTGTTTGCCTGTGTGTAAGCAAGGGGTTGCATTTAGCATTATTTTGCTCAGTCTCATTCTTCGCAAGTAGCTCAACATGCAGTTGCGGCCACTGAGGTGTCTTCGATTCTTATACGTTCCCCGCAGGCGGGAGTTTGGAAGCATCGGCGATTTGCCGTCAGAGGCTGCCGAACCGACCGTCAACTTGAGCACGACCCGCGAACTCGACAAAGCGCTCCTGCATGAGCTGCAGGACTCCGTAAGGATTTCCCCCTACAGCTCCGTACTCGATCCGACGGTGATGTTCGAAACGGTGCCAGGACTGACCAAGGGACGCTGGCTTGACGAGCTCAACCGGTATGGTGGCTCCTGGGGTGACGTCATCTTTGAGTCTAGCCAGCCGTACTACGTGAAGAGATTCCTCGAACTGTGGAAGGTGCACGGCGAGAGGGAAATGCATGCGTTCTTGTCTTGGATTACCGTGCAGACTGCAGCACTATACAGCAACCGACGGCTGCTCGACAACTTCTACGGTCGGTAAGGCGCACTTGAGCTGATTACAGTTCGTCCCTATCAGGGGTGCACGTCAGTGGACGAAGAAGAAAGCACCAAAATAGCATATGCATGCAATCTATGTAAAAATAGGCGCCCGTTGCTGCATTTTCATCGAATGTACGTGATGTGTCCACAATTTAGCATCAGCTAGCAGAGAGGGTAACTCCCTCAGAATGTCAATATCTGTATTACGTACCACACTATAAGGATGACGCTTCCGCATCTGAAATGCTGCTCTGGTATACCCCACTCCTCGCTAGGAATGTTCAAACACTCTTTCAACCCTGCTTACGAATAAGTGCTAAATTTGTCATGGTAGCTCAACTGTAAATTGTCACGCTGCTAGTCTCGAGGTCATTATTCCCGGCCACATAGCTGCGCCTACAGTTAAGCGGTAGCGAAAAGAAAGAGCACCGGTGTAACTAGATTAAGTGGACAATAGGAGACAGTGGGTAGTCACTGTGTATCATGCCTACGAGGAGCGTTCGCCCCATCATACCCTCGTATTGACGCCTGAAGCCCTACAAAATAAATATGGAATAAATAATAGTTACTTATTGCACGAAGTTATCAAGAAATGAAATGACACACCGACGCATTTGTTTGCGCATGTCGTGCGCTTTTGCTGCGGCGCAACACTACTTCATCACTGATACTTAGGCCCGTCAGCCCTTGAAAGCTAAGAAACCATGGTTCGCCATATCAAAGGTCTGCACGTAGTTTCATTTCGTTTGGTTTATTATGTTCAAGACAAGTTTACTAATTGTCTCGAGAGACATGACTCAGGCCGGGGAGGCACCTAACTTGGTCGTACCAACCTGACAGCAAAAGCAGTTCTATATATAATGCACTGAAACTCAGCAGAAACTATTAATATGCAACAGCACCTATTATTTTAGAAAGGAGTAAACAGGAAACCGCGGTTGGTTACCGAAATGCGGGCTCCGCTTGCCGTTGTTCTTGCCAATTTCGATCCTCTTCCTAGAGCGCGACGCAGTCTGATTTGAATTTTATGGTTTCCCGCGCAGAGAGGACAGCGTGAACATGTACCACGGTGCCTTTTGCCTAAGCAAGGCGTACTTGCTGTGCGGCAGGGAGTTGTTTCGAGAGTACTACGACCAGCTGTTCTCGGAACGAACGAGGAACATCGCTCAAGGTGTTGTGGCCGACACGAGACAGGCGTTCACTCGGCGCCTCAATCGCTGGCCGCAACGGGATCCCAACGTCACCGTGGTACGCGACTGGTACTCCCCTGCCGTGCCCATCGAGTACTTCGACCCGCGCTCCAGGCAGCAGCCGTTTTGCGAGGTCTGGAAGCGTTCCAGCACCACTCGTTACTGTGTTAGCCACAGATTAACATATACCAAACAAATTTGCCCCTGTCGGCGAAGGAACTGCGGTTTTATTTTAGATGCGAAGCAGCTCTTTGACTAGCCTGTGTAACGCTGTCTTGTGCGTCCGTACGGCGAGGGCGAGGGCAACGCGCTCCCCTGTTGGAGCGGTGCGAAGTAGGTCACGCCGCAGCTGCGCGTTGAGGTCACGCTCCCCTCGCCGTGCGCTCTGACGTCACTCTCTCCCTCGCCTGCCGCGCGCTCACCGCAGAGCCCGCAGATGTTCGGTGAACGCTTTACTAGCTCGCAAGGATCGAGAACGCGCCCTCGCCAGCGAGAGACAACCCTGACGCAGGCAGTGTCTGGTAGCGTCGAATCAATTCAAACGCGACACCTTGTCAAACCAATGCAAACGCGGTGTACACCCCCGTGCTGCTTCGCATCGCCTCATGGTCCCCTTTAGCGGGAAATGGTGTAATTCTTTTTGGAATTTGCTCTATATTGGAGAACCGCATCGCGGCGACTGCATTTGAGCTAAACAAGGGAAAGTTAACTGACTGAAGGAGAGACAAGGACACACGAGCGCGGACTAACAACTGGCTTTATTGGAAAAAATGACATGGTTTATAGTGCCTCAAAGAAGCATGGGAAATGGAGGGGGACAAAAAGAAAAGGGTGGGGGGGGGGGGGGGGGAAGGAGATATGTCAACAACGCAGGCGCAAAAAACAACCAGGAAAGAGGAAAGCACAAGAAACCAATCCAATATATTGCTTAGCAATGTAACCCCCCGATAGCCGCATCCAGAAGATTAAATTCCGCGTCAAACAGAGCGATAGACGGGGTGCTTATGCACTTGCTGCCAAGTTTTCTAATATGGTAGGCTTCCAGACTTAGACGTGCAATTTTGTCACTGCTCTTGCCTAGGATCGTCGTCTCCTTTAACCGCGCCACACAACCAGGACACTTGATGACATGCGCAACCAAATGGGCGTACTTGTCATGTAGTTTGTCATGTAGCGCATGTCATCAAGTGTCCTGGTTGTGTGGCGCGGTTAAAGGCTGACTTGCTTTTTACTGCCAAATATGTTTGCGTCTCGGTTAAGAAATACGCGCACACACTGAAAGCAGAAAACCGACGCCAGTTTTCTGATATGCGTAAAAAAATCCTGTCGACGGCGAAAACATGGGGCCATCCCTAGGTTTACTCTATATTCAGAAAACACAAACACGTCAGCCAGGCGAACCCTTCGTACGCCAAGCGTCTGATACCATAATAAAACACTGCAGATAAGATACATAAGGTCACTAGGGCACAAAAAGAGCCTATGTAAAGTGCCCATTTAACCAAGGCAGGCATTCTCTTTGGTGTGAACTCATAGCGCCTACGGCGGTATGTCGAAAGAACGCTTCGTTTCTTGTTCTCGCACCGTGCAAGCAGTAATCATGTACAAACACTGCAATCATGTACATACAAGCCTTGTTTACCGCGCCCCTACAGATATCCTTGTTACCGCACAAGACGTTAATAAACTTTCCACACCAGTACAATATAGGAGCACCAGCCCCACGCCCCACAATTCAGGCCACCATGAGCTTGAGCGCCTATTAGACTGTTCGAGCAGATCTAGGAGACGGGGCGCTTTCTGCAACAGAGGAGAGGCTCCACCGTCATAGTCATCTTAAAAGGTAACGTGTGCGTCACCTTACATTTTGCCCAAAGAAACGATTTGAAAAATTTGTTCACACTATAGGGTCACGGTTCGCCTTGAACATCGTAGTCTCCTAACAAGCCACTCCTGCTCCTTTAGGAGACACCTTTCAACTGACGTCATATTCGTAAGACTTAACCAGGAGCTTGTAGAAAAACTTACCTACGGTAGGGAAGCACACTCTAGCAGCCTTATACCTTGAAGTGTATTTTGATGCCACATCACCTATGTTAATACCCGAAGAATTAGAAATGGTTTAAGAAAACAAAATGTCTTGACACAAGAATGCATTTCTAGCGATAAAATGACAGAAAAACATGCTGAGTGGTGGCTCCATCACTGAAGCATCAGCCTACAGTATTGCAACATAGGGAGTTGATTTTTATAATAGGCTACACCGGTCGATTTTATTCTCAAACGTTACGAGTAAGCAAAGTAGGAACGCCTGGAGTGACCCGAAAAGCCCGTTGTGTTTTACAAAGTAAGCATGTTCATAAAGGACCTTATATTCAGCGTGTTGTCTGAACTAGTCTTTCAGTTCCAGCGTTCTGACTTCATGGACGTTTGGGACTGGAATAAAGAAATCACATCGTCAGAAATGCTAGACATACGTGAGTAACGAGTAGGCTTCACGTTCGCGCATCTGCAGCCACATGTAACGATGTCGAGTCTGGGCGACATGGGCAGCTCTCTGGTCGACAACTGGCACTCGCCCACAGTGAGCCACTCGGATCTGCAATACGTTTCGGCGGCCGAGACAATCGAGTACGCCGAGTGGTTCGTGCTGCTTCCGGGCCACGACCTCGCCGTGCTGCCCTACGCTCTCACGTTCCCGTCGTTCGATGAGAGCGGAACACGCTCGATGAACCAAGGGGGCCTCGGCAGCTACGTCGCTGACGCCCTCAGCCGACTGTTCTTCTACAGGTGCTCATTATGTGTGTACTATAAAATTTTGATGGCCTTTTCATGTGGAGTTCTTGAAGGTTTCCTCGTAAAATCCAGCTCTCTACCTTAGTGTGAACGAACGACCATATCCTAGAAACCCACTGGTCTTGAGTTAGTCGTTATAGCGGAAAGATTTGACGATAGTATGTAATTCAGCTGATTCTTTCATTTCAGAATAAACAGAACCTAGCTAAAAGGACAAGTTACTCGCGTTTAAGAAGATAAACATAGGACACGGTCAAACCCTTGCGGATGTTGCAAACAAACTGTCGGGTTCGCTGAGCGCCCAAAGATGCGCAGCGGCCAGGCCAACTCAAAAGAACATTTATTAGTGACGATAAATCCAAGCTAAATGCATGAACAGTGCAAAAACTCACGAGCCATGAACACTGCCCACAAGGCTTCTCCATGACGGGGCACCTTACGCGCTTACGAGCACTCCTCTGGAGTCTTCTATACGGATGCGTCTGGCCCTCACCACGGGGGGTGGTACACGGCAGCCGTAGTCCGCCAAAACGTACCCGTCCAAAGGCTCGCTTTTCGAGCACCAAACATTACTCAAACGGAGGAAGTCGCCATAGCTCTCGCGGCAGCGGACCCCGCATCTCGGATCATTATCACCGATTCGCGGAGTGCGTGTCAACATCTCATTAAAGGTCGCATCACTAATCGTGCTGCTCGAATCCTCAAGCGCTGTTCGTATCTGGACCGCCACAATACATGAACCGTCATCTGGACTCCAACCTCCGCAGGGCTAGGTGGTAACGAGGCTGCCGATGCCTCGGCCCGCGCGCTTCATCCCTGGGACCCGCCTTGCCCTCATTCGCCTGACGATCCAGAACCCATGACAGTAACATCATTTCGTGACATCGCAGCTATGTGTAAATCAACAGACTCCTATTTCCGCCTCCGGCACCAGGCCTGACTAAGGCTGACGAGCGTTGGCTCTTGCGGCTCTAAACCAATAGAGTATTGTGCCCGGCAGTATTCAAGCACTTCAATTCGGCCTTCTCTGGGAAATGCCCGTACTGTGATCATCCGCTTGCGGATCTTTTCCACATGGCGTGGGCATGTCCATCTAACCCGTCGGTCACCCCCAATCCCTTTCCCTTCCCCTCCTACCAGAGAGAGCTGGGAGGCTACCCTGCTCGACTGCTCGATCTTGCAGGGCCAAAAGGCCCTCGTGGCAAGGGCGCGTGCCGCCGCGGCAGCCACAGGGTTGCAGACAAGGGACCCCTCCTAGTGGTTGTAACGGGTCGGCCCTTAAGACCACCCCTACCTCTCTCTGTATACACTTTAAGAAATGTTTTTCATTGACACCACCACTCCTCTGACCGCACTTGCTGCCCGCCGCCGCCGACTGACCGCGCAGTCTGTTGTCTGCCGCTTCACTAGGGCTAAAGTTGGCTGCGCGCACAGCTACCGCGGAGCACGTGGCGCTCTAACACCCTGGCTGTACGCGCGGTTCCTACAAAATATATTACAAAGTGCGACGGACGTCAAACCCAACAAACCAACCCTCGGTGTTTTACAGCGGTACCGGTACCAACCGGTGGCAATGCGATAAAAGGCCGACGACGCGCCTTCTGCGCAAGTGCCCCGCACTGGCGGTATAGCGGCAGCAGGATTGTGACGCCGCCATCGCGTAGAAATGCAACGCACGGCTAAGCGACCCCAAAAGCCTTTCAAGCTAACGCACGATTGGGCTTTGAAAATGCTGGACCTGAATGTGCATGCACTCTACCGTGCATGTATTCTCCATTAGCATCCCCTGAAGTGACGCATGTGCATTCCCTCGAAGCGGCTCTAATACCTTGAGGATGCCTAAACCTGATGCATTACCGATGTGCGGCTTTCCCGTTCTTGTCGTACCAGAGTGCAGCACGTGCTGATCTTTCTTCTTTTTGTTCTTTCATTCATTCACGCAGCTACCGTCAATCCCCGAATGGTCTCTCCTTCCTTCGATCATTCGATTGCGCCCGGAACTCAAGCGGACCCCCAGATGGGCCCGGTGTCAGAAGGACCCTACACCTTCTTCGCACGTTGGCCATAGAGGTCTCCCTCGACGCATATCTCTACGGCCAGTCAGCGGAAGGAGACGCGCGTCTTGAAGGCTTCAAGGATTACGGCGGTGCGGCGCTGTTCTTCATCGCCTCCTGCTATGCCCGCTGCCAGGGCAGCGACAGCACAGCGACCTTCAGCGACGAGGAGTGCGACGAGCCGTTCCGCAACGTGCAAGGCTTCGCGAAGGCGTTCAATTGCGAGCCCGGCACTCCGATGAACCCCACGGAAAAGTGCGCGCTAATGTGACCGGTAGTTATGAGAAAAGGACCAGCCTTATCTTCCGAATAATGGCACAGCTTAATGTTATATGGATTTTCACGAGTTCCCCTGCAGTAGGCTGTGATGGCAACTTTCCCTTGCCATTTCCACGAACCCCATTTCTCTGCCCGTTCACGGATGCTCAGAGACGACCACGAATCACTTGACACGTCGCAATTAACGTTTCCATATTTCTCGATTACACAATTCCTACTTCCGTATTGAATAATTAACGTCAATTGTCCCCTTATCGATGCCGCCACTGCTGATAGATAGTAATAATTGCTAGACTTATTCGCCAAATAAACAGCGTGATTGCGAAGAACGCTACGGTTGGAGTTCCTTGAATGACTTAAACTACATTGAATTCCTTAACGTTCATCTAAACAAAAACTATGCGAGAGTTGCTTGAACTTTACCCCTTTCCCAATAGGGCCGCCGTGGCCAGACGTGGAACCCTTGTTCTAAAGCTTAGAAATCTAGAATCAAGCTGCTACGCTGCCACTGCGGTTTCCATAAAAGCTTTCAAATAAGGACCAATGAAAGGGCCAATGTTTCATAGGGATACCTGGCCTCTCCGCATTTCTCCAGGCGTACAGCTTTCCGCATTTGACAGCACAGTGGCGAAACACAGTGCGGCGGACGGTGGACGCTAGTTCAAAAAGAGTAAACGATGCCGTGAATCCTTTCGATTACGTATGTCATGGACGACGTGAGCTCGCTTAGAAGTTTGCTGCCTAAGGAAGAAGCGCGAGCTTCCTTCAGCCTAGAAAACTTCGATGTATAACAAGACGAGCGATGAAGCAGAGGTGGCCTAAATTCGTCATGCGTATTTCATTTCACTTACTGGGCAGAACTTTAAAGGCTCTTAAAAAGGGTTTATCTTCAATTCAGGACGACGCAGCGAGCAACGGAACGGAATATGTTAGGCGTACCGTTAAGGGACAAGTAGAGGACGCGGTGGGTCAGGGAACAAACGCATTTCAATGACATCCTAGTAGAAACCAAGAAGAAGAAAAGAAATGGACGTGGACGTGGATTCAAATGCAAGATAACCGTTGGTCATTAAGGGTAACACGGAGGATATCTAGTGAAGGCTAAGCGGGTCAAGAGACGGCAAAAATTTAGGTTGGCAGATAAATTTCACGGTTCGCGGCGATATCGTGGTTGCGCTTAGTACAGAACTGCAATAATTGCGGATTATTTCGACGTCACCGACGTCATCGTCAGTAAAGTTAATAATATAATCGTTAATCATTAATCAAATCTTAAACGCTACCGATTCACTTTGTTGTGTGCCTGTGCTGCCACATCCTTAAAATTTTGACGTCGCGCGGAGGTCGGTCGTACTGCCGTTACTGTACAGGGTATTTCATCTAACTGGGGCCGTAAGAACGATGTGCCCGTTAAGTGAATGCAACCATATTAGGATCTCTTTATTCGTGTCCTCTTAACCAAACAGAGAATAGATTTCAAGCGAAAACTCGCTCTTTCAAGGGAAAAATCTTCATGATGAAGTGTGTCACGGAATGACAGTGCCTCTGGGTGGACTAATTGTAGATTCACAGTATTCACGCACATGCGACGTCAGGAGCTCTTCGACTGCTTCCGAAGAAAACCAGGAGGAAATCGCTTTCTGAGCTGGGAAACACCGACTTGATGCCTTCCCACGCGAGCGCCCGTGTGATTCTTGGAAAGCGAGACGCGGTGCTGCTGGTCAGAAGTGCAGTTGCACACAGTGGAGCGCACGGACCGTACGCTGTTGTGTTGCTGCGAGCCGAGCACCACCACCGCTTCACCACCAAGGCGGGCGTACGTGCTCAACTGATGTGGCTTGTAAAAGGAGCCAAACTCGTTCGACCGTCCGCCAATGTGAACGGAGAAGTCGTTGGTTGATTGATTTATGGGGTACGACATCCCAAAACCAGCTCTGATTATGAGAGACGCCGGCCTCCGGAAATTTCGACCATCTGGGGTTCTTTAACGTGCACTGACATCGCACAGCACACGGGCCTCGACATTTCGCCTCCACCGAAATGCAGCCGCCTCGGCCGGGATTCGATCCCGCGACCTTCGGATCTGCAGCCGAGTGCAATAACGACTAGACCACCGTGGCGGGGCAACGTACAAGTCGTCCTTCTGTGTGATGCGTGGCACTCGAATGGGACAACAGCCTACAACACACCTTATCGCTCTTGCGTGTCCTGTCACCTCTATTACCGCAGAGGTCTGTCGGACATGCCGTGCGGTCGAAGCCGTCGAAGTGTTGCTATTCTGCTGCATGTCCCTGCAGTTGAGAGGGACAACGACGTACGTACCTCGCGTACACACCGTGCACGAAGTTGTTCCCTTTCTCAGAATAATTTCTCAGCTTTTTACAGCGTAAGATGTTTTATGAGATCACAACTACGGCCGTTTTTGGCGCCGTAGTTGTCCGCCGCCGCCGGTGTCCGTAACCACTATCCCGCTAATTCTAGGAAAAAAAATAACCAGGACCGAGGAGGATTCGAACCCACGTCCCTCTGCGCGGCAGTCGAGCATTCTACATCGCAGTCAAGCATGCTTGTTCGGCTTTGAACCTAAGTTGGGTAACCAGCCTGGGTTACCAAACAAGCACCGCAGCTTTTGTTGGTGATACCACTCCCACAACCTAGTATTACCACATGGAACTTTGTGTTCTCGGCCATGATTGTGGTATTAGCAGATGGTATTTGAGGACATTATGTCGTTGTAATTATATCATTGCCGCAATTGATCAGCCTTTATAGCACCAGAACATTGAGCAGCCTTTATAGCACTTGAAACCCAAACTACAAGAGAAGCTCAGGGGAAGACGGATGCTTGAATCGATGAACAAATCGCAAAGCACGATTTAGAACAGGGAGAAACCCAAACTACAAGAGAAGCTCAGGGGAAGATGGATGCTTGAATCGATGAACAAATCGCAAAGTACGATTTAGAACAGGGAATGTCGCGTGAGCCAACGTTTCGACAAGCGGACTTGTCTTCGTCAGGGCGGCAACTGTTGCCGCCCTGACGAAGACAAGTCCGCTTGTAGAAACGTTGTCTCACGCGACATTCCCTGTTCTAAATCGTACTTTGCGATTTGTTCATCGATTTATAGCACTTGGGCACGTTGTGCTCTCGGCCATGGCTCTGGTAGATCGTACTTCAGCACATTATGTGGTTGTAATCGTGGCTCTGGTGTCATCCACGAAGATGAGACAATCGACGTTTGGGCAACCCATAACGCAGGTGGTATTGTGGTGCCTCAGTATACATCTCGCTATGTATTCAGCAGAACAAGATTTCCTATTTCAAGTAACAACTTTTCTTCAGCACAAAATATTTCAAGATATCATATGTTTTGTAGTCACCGGCTGTGGTTTTATTGACGAAGGCCAGACAGTGAGAGGAGGAGCTAGGAGGTGACAGAAAAGGGAGAAAAGTTTGAAAGAGAACAATGAGCGAGCACGAAGCAAAGTCGAGCTTACGTTGTCACTGCGCGGTGTACTCTACACAGCCCTGGCAATTTTTTTGACAATTCCGATTGATAGTAACAGGCGTACTGGGAAGCGATATCCAATCTTACCTGATTACGAAGATTAGTCGCTGTCAGAGCTCCGGTTCGATAAAAAGAGGCCGTCAACGAGGAGGGAATGCTCGGTTTCGCCATCTTTGGAACAAGCGAGTCCGCCATATATGCAGTCGTGCGAACACACGATAACGCCAGTCATTTCAACTCGCCCTTGGCGTGTGCGCATTTGTCGCTGAGTAGATTCAAGGCGCAGCACGAGCACCGCGCAGGCCGCGAATGCGCCACCATCCGGACAAAACGGAAGCACGCTCGAAACAGACGGGCGCGTTCATTCTCGAGCGGGCGCTTTAACTCCTGACCACGACGCACAGTGAGTCTAGCTCAGCTTGAAGGTTATCACGAAAGAATCTACCAGGAGCGACGACAGAGCCACGGCCTGCTATCATCTTTCGCGGAGGAGGAGGTATCCAAGCGCCTCCTCTCACTCTTTTTTTTCGCTGTTGTGGGCCGATCCCAGGGGCAGCTCGGGACGCGGTACAGTGGCTTGTGCGCAAAATAAAATTGGATTTCACTGAGCCAAGAGACTAGTAGCGTGAATCAATTAGTTGCTTTCCGAGGTTTAACGTCCCAAAAACAGCTATGATGACGAGAGACGCCGTAGCGGTGTAGCATTTCTTCAAGAGACAGGATTGAGTGACACGTGGTGACTAATGAGACATGGACAGAGACGCTCGGGCGGAGCAATTGCCGGCCAGGTCTGCCTGGCTAACACCGCCTGTAGCCACAACACCACTACTACTACTACTACTACTACTACTACTACTACTACTACTACTACTACTACTACTACTACTACTACTACTACTACTACTGCCGTAGCGGTGGGTTCCGGAAATTTCGACCACCCAGGTTTCTTTAACGTACCCTGACATCGCACAGCACACGGGCCTCAACATTTCGCCTCCATCGTAATGCAGCCGCCGCGGCCCTGATTCGATCCCGCGACCTTCGGATCAGCAGCATAGTGCCACAGCCACTATACCACTGTCGCGAATCGTGAAGTGGGTCAAGCGTGTATTTTAATGGAATAAAGGCGACCTTATGTTGATCGCATGGGAATTAAGTGATTGCAATGTTACAGTGCACCCAAGGTGCCCAGGCGAACCGGTGGCATAGCGCATTTAAGTCAAGCTGCCTATACTGTATATGGCTTCTGACCAACTAGGTCCATCTATCGAATCGCGTAGAATTTTGTTTTTTATTTATCTCTTTTGTTTTCTTTCTTGCTGAGCAGCCGCGGCTGCCTCAGCCGTAAAACCGCCTCGTCGCCGTATCGGGCGCGTCTACGCTGTACAGCAGCGATCAGAACATTTTAGGGGCGAAGCACCATAGGGCCGAGGCTTGTCCGGCGTCCGCCACGGTACGATAAAGCACCGTGTAAAAAAACACACCATCTTCCCCTACAGGCAACCATGGTGGGATGCGAAAGCCTCGCGGGGGGTGCGCACCGAGATGTCCAGACACGGCTCCTGGCACGAGCTGAAGACATAGTTGAAAAGCACGGCCTGGCAGCATACGTAGCCTGAACCCCCCTTACCCCTAAACCCCTTGATGAATAAAGTTGTCACTCACTCATCGAGTTTCCGTTTCGTTTCACTTGGCAACACAACCCAATGAGAGTGAGAGAATGTATTGAGAAGAGACGAGACGTTTGTACGGGGTTGTTGCGTCTTTATTTAGAGATCGTACGTGATTCCTAGCGTCGGTGCGCGCGGTATCTTGAAGACGATGGCTTTGTGGTCGGTGAAGTGTAGCGTCAATGGATCTTGCTGAAGAGAGTCGAGTTTGAAATTTGCGAACATGCAGTGTATGCACGTTTCCCTGATGGTGGTGGGTTGCTTGTTATCTTCGGAAATGCGTCGCATGGCGTTTCGCACATCGTTGCACAGAGAGAATGACGGAAGCACAGCGAACGCGCGCTTTCTACTGCGCCGCGACGCTTGCGCCGCCTACCGGCGTACCCTTAGGGAGAGAGCGAGAGAGTTATACGCAATGATTGGCTGCGCCGCACCTGTGGCGGAGAGGAGTAGAGGGGAGGACAGTTGAATGGGGGGAGCTGCGCATGCGCAGTATGGGTGCGGACGTCGCAGAACGGACACTGCCCCGAGCATAAGACGCTCTCGCATCTAAAAAAATATGATTGATCCCTCTGTCATAAGAATCAGTATAAGGCTAAAGTGACACCTATCTTCACACAGAAGCAGCAATCTGGCGAATAGAGGGGAGGGAGATAGGTTGAATACTCTCGACATGTTAACTCTTTGCATGTACACATCCGCGGCATCTCAACGCTGCACAGGGGTCCCCGACAGTTGCAGAAAAGCTTCTCCTGAGATACTGCATTCAATGCGCCAGCGCCCTGCTCAAAGCTGCCATAAACCAGGAGCGTCCGCTAACGGCGAAACGTTGCAAGCGAAACCGAGCAGTTTCTCAGCGGATCGTATCGTGAACGCACACTTCGCGGCGCGGGAGGTGCATCATTTGCTTGTCGGCGGCTGTCATTGCGTTCCTGGAGTAGAGCGCGTCGCAACGCAACTGGCTATCATATACGTCACAAAAGAAAAGTTATGTAGGGGCCGTGCCTGAAGCAACGCACTGGCAGGACGCCGAAGCCTGCGCGGCGATAGAGGCGTCGAGACTACTGAAGCGCTAACTGCCGGCGCGCATATTAGCACGAGAATTTACGACTTCGCTCCATCATTCCTAGGTGACGGTACGACAGATAAAAACCAAGAATGGTGTGGAAGGGATGGTGGTGGTGAAAAACATTTATTGAGTTGCTATTTACATAGAGGTTGTATGGCAAACCAGCCCATGGGCGAGCCGGCCTATACTACTACTGGGTGGAGTCCCTAGTCAGGCACCCCATTGGTCGACGCCGCTGTCCTGGCACGCTGGACCATTGCTTGTTGGCCCGGAAGGTCCAGGCAGCCGAGCAGGGCCGCCTCCCTGTCCTCTCGTGTTGGGTTTAGGTTGGGGGTTATAGAAGGATTGAGCTGGCATGCCCATACCATGTGGTAGGTGTCAGCTACCTCCCCACAGTACAGGCAGAGGCCAGAAAAGGAAGAGTCAAAATGCTTAAGCACTGCCGGGCACAGAAGCGTATTTGTGAATAGGCACAGAAGAATTCTCTCGTCCGCCTTCTTCAAAGACGTTAAGAACAATTTTGCTTCCTAAATACCTTTACTGTAGCTGGACACACAATTAGATGCAAATTACAAAGCGTTGTAGTAAATATCTAAGGCTCGTTTTTTCCTGCGTGCTGCAAGTCTGTCGGTGGTGTGGTGGATAGCGCTTCCAGCTCATACCATCGCACCCTGGCTGGTTGCGGGTTCGTGTCTCAGTGAGTGGTGCTTTTCTATCTTCAATGAGTGTATTTTTTTTCAGGCATTTACTTCCGCTACGGAAGTACGTCATAGATTTCTCGGTGGAACCCGGCATAAAAACACTTTCGTGTTAAAAAAATCGAAACATCTGCGATCAAAAGGTTAACACCGACATTTGAGCAAACCCAATCAATCAAGCGTATAACATAATTTAAACAATTCAAAGTAAAGAAATAGGATTTAATTGAATTAACAGAAATTTGATAACTTCGGTTGGGAAAATCGTGTGAGCCTATCCTAGAGGCCGCGCAGTCAGTGTGTGTGCATGTGTGGCCCGATCCTGGAGGCTTTGCACCTTTCCAGGTTTCACGTAAGTGGAGATGTCGCGATTTTTTTTTTTTTTTGATGAGGCGCGCCAGTGCACGTTGCTTGTTGACCTACGCAGGCAAACTACTTCTAGAGGACACCTTGAGGCTGCGCCCGGCCATGACAGCGCTCTTGCTAAATGTCAACTTCGACTTCCAATAACACGCAAGCTGCCCGCAAAAGCGGTCACAGGCTTCCGAACGATGACATTTCGTGCGATGTTGTAGTGCTTAAGGTACTCGGCTGCCACCCAAAAACGAGGGTTCAATCCCGGCAGTGGCGGTCACTTTTTCGATGGAGGCGAAAATGCTAGAGGCCCGTGTGCTGTGCGCTGTCAGTGCATGTTAAAAAATCCCAGGTGGTCTAAATTTCCGGAGACCTCCACACGGCCTTTCTCTCCTCTCTTACAGTCCCTTCCCCTTTCTCGTACGGACGCTTAGCCGTACTCCCGATATGGGCTGGAGAAATTAGTTCTTTCCTTAAGCGAACCACAATCATCATAATCACGCCTCGTAAGAATTCTATGCTCGATGGCCTCTTAACGTTAGTTCTGCTGCACGGAACTAGTGAAACAATATATGGTGTCGAAAATGTTAAGCTTGGAACACCGAACTGCCATTGGCACGTGTAAGCGAAGGCAACGGGCATATGCTCCACTAGTACAAGAAGGCACTAGTATGATGGGCATGCGTGTACATATGCGACAATTTATTATAGGAAAATACAAGAAATGGAAGTTCACAAGGCAGTGGGTTTGGAAATTTAAAGGCTTTTTACTGGGCGTTCTCTCGCACACGCACAACATGGTACACAATCTAATAAAAACGCCAAAAAGCTAAAACGAATTCTAAAACCTCAAATTCTAAACACAAAACAGTTGCGTCAGGAAGGCCAGGGCAGTGTCACATATAAGCTAGAGTTAAAAATAAAGCTGCGAAGCAAAACGTCAGTGTAAGCCAAAACAAATACAGGTTTCCGATACAGTCTTTGTACACACGGATGAGGTGTCATAATCGGAGTATGAGGAAGTGGATGAGGCCGAGAGGGGGGGCAGTACGTACGGCCTCATTTCGACGGAGACCATGTCCACTGTAGACTGCTGACGAGGGGGCCTATACCGTACCGCGGAATACTATTCCCTGTTTTCTTCACTGATTGGTCAGTTTCACCTATCAAAGCAGGACGGACCAATCTGATTCGGGACTGGCCAGGCATAGGTCACTTCTGCGAGGGAGGAACGAATAGGAATAGTATTCCGTACTCTGTGGTACGGTTCAGGACCTCAGGTCCACGATTTCACGGTGGGCCAGAGCCAAACTCCATGTCGGCGTCAGCCGGCGAACCTTCTTCACCACTTTCTGTGTCACTGATGCTCATGTTAGCGAACGCTTGACTCGGGCCAAACGCACCCTCGTCCTCTGGAGCGCGGCGGCGAGGGATACCCGAAACGGCGGTTGTCTTTCGCTGCAATCGCGGTATCTTGGCAGGCTTCCTCCCTGGTGCCAACCTTCTCACGGGACTAGGCTTACGGCTCGACGAAGAGCCGGCCTCGATCCAATCGCGCTCCGTTATAAAGTTGGGCCTACACTGGCAGACGGAGGCACTGGGCGACGGCGGCATCCCCAGCGGCCGGGGTCCGCACCCTTGCTTTTTCGGTGACCTAAGCGCAACAACAACAAAAAATAGTTACTGAAGGTCAACTCGTCAACGAGCTGTAAAGCTTACCAGGAAGGTGGGAACTTACGAAAGAAGCACAGCACACTTGATACGGAAGAAAGAAGGATTCAGATGACATGCTAGTTCGGCGCGAAGCACCTGAAACTGCTGATTCAAGTGCTTATCTAAATGATCCAAACTAGGAGAGATACTCAGAGGAAGATGGAGGCTTGGGATCGTTAAAAACGATGGAGAACAGGGACTGTTGATGGAGCCGACGTTTCGACAAGTGCACTTGTCTTCGTCAGGACGGCAAGGCAACCGTCCTGTCGTCAACCTTCAGGACTGTCAACCGTCAATTGCCGTTCAGACGAAGACAAGTGCACTTGTCGAAACGTTGGCTCCAGCGACATTCCTCGTTCTACATTATTTTTAGCGATCTGTTCATCGCTGATCTAAGGGATGTGATATTACGCTGCCTTGTACAACCCGAATCCGTTGGTCGCGCTTAGGGCAAACACTCGAAGGCAGGAACGTATAAGAGAATTGAAGTATTCGCTCGAAGGTGCCGGGCCCACGACCAAGTCTACCACGTCGAGTACCCATTTCCCGAGTAGCTTAGCGGCTACGCGGTGTTGGCTTCCTAAACTCCTGTTGTGGTATCGAATACCGGCCAGACGCATTTCGATGAGGACGAAATGCAAGAAAAAAAACAAAGAACAAAAAGAAAACACTCGTGCACTTTGAGTTAGGTGCACGTCTAAGGACCCCGGATAGTCAACAGTATACTCCGGAGCCCTCCTCCGCACGGGACGTGCTTTATAATCATATCGTGGTGTCGGCACGTAAAAAAACAGCAGTCATCACGCTCCCCAATTTTGTGAAGAGGAGAGCTACCGCGGAAATCACCCATTAATAGGAAAACATTGGCAATCCTGGTGCTAACATTGTCAAACATGGCACAATCTTGGTGCACAAGGGCAAGCACTAAAGATATGCAAGGGCTGCCTCTCGATGTCCGCAGTAACCAACCTTGGCTCGGGGCTCCTTTCAGTGGACGTGCCCGATGAGGAACTGTCATTGTGAGCGCTTCGTTTAGGTATCGGGCGGGGAATCTTGGAACCCGGCGGTCTTGTGGGCAGTCTCGACAACGGGAGATGTGGCTTCTCGCAGTGGCCACATTTAGTGGGGGACGGCCTGCGTCAAAAGAACCGGCGGCATGCAGTCCTTCCACAGCGTGCAACATTGACCTCGCCGTATAGGCAAACACATCTTCTACGTGACTGTTGCCTATACCTTGTTCGATAGTCACTATAGTGCCAGTTGAATCCCCGTCCCCTTATCTTATCCACGCAAAGCCACTCCGCATTTCCATATAGAGAATAATCGACTTGGATCGCTTTATCTCTAAAATTCATATGCCACGTGAATGTACTTTTCTGGCTGGTCACTTTTAAAGACCATAGTCTTTCTTGGGATACTTGAACGCAGAAATTTTTGGATACTTGAACGCAGAGGTATGTCTTTCTGTTTATCAGTCCGTGACACGATTCAGCCACCCAGCCAAAGTTTAAGCACTTGCCTAACGCCCAGCCATCTCGAACTGGTAGCTGCGTTCGTACTTGTGAACATTGTCGACTAAAAAGCAAATATTACGCATATCTGAGGCGCAACATCAATACGTAAGTATCAGGCTGTGTGTTCGTTTACTAGAAAATGCATAGACCCTAGTGTTTCTTAGGCTACGCTAAAAATGCGACGCTATGCACGAAAAAGGCCGATGCCGACGATTTGCTGCTGCCACCTGGCATTTGCCCAGGGATTCTGCACAAGCTCATGTTTCCCGACGGCGCTGCCAGATGGCGTCCCCATCTCACGCAGTGCAGTACGGCCGGCAGAAGACTATCGCCTTTCGACGACATCTGCAGCGAAGCACGCAGATACGCGGCCAATTTTCGTGTTCGATGAGGCTGCTGAAGTAAGCAAGCGAGACCAAGCTATGACTGTTTCTGGGTACGAGAGAGCACCACCAAACTCGCATTACATAAAGACCGTGTCACTTTCATACCAGCTGATAGGCGACAGTTTTAGACGCTCGACTAAATGATTTTTCTGGCGTTAGCAATCGTCATATTTATAGACAACACTACAGAACTCATCTAACCAAGACGAAGTGGCGCTGGCAGAATATATATACGCACCTGCGCTGGACAGTGAGCGCCGCGCCACCGTTATCAAATTGCAGGGTTTGAATGACAGGGTTTTGCGTCCCAAAACACGATATGATTATGAAAGACGCCGTAGCGGAGGGCTCCGAAAATGTCGACCACCCGGGGTTCTTTAATGTGCACTGACATCGCACAATACATGGGCCTCAAATTTCGCCTCCATCGAAATGTAGGCGTCGCGGCCGGAATTCCATCTCGCGACATTCCGATCAGCAGCCGGGTGCCATAACCGCTAGACCACCGCGGCCAGACAATCAATCCGCAGTACCCTCCTACGGTGCGTCTACTCATCACATCAGCGTTTCTGCTTGCAAAACCCAAGTAATTATTAGGTCGCATAATTGGAGGTCACAAGCAAGTCCCGCGTAACTGCATAATTTCTTAGGAAAAGTATCTGCAGCGGAGATAATTTTTATGTGTTCGTAGTTGGGAAATTTACAAGCTGCACGAAAATATGAAAAGCGTATGGGTGTCGGCGTAAAAGATATCCATGTTTCACCACGCAAGTGTTACAAAGAGTGCCGTCAAATGAACAAGGAGCGTCACACCCACCTAAAAATAAACCACTGAAATGGAGCCGCGTATACCTGAATTGTCAAACACTTACTTGGTCATACGGAGGCTGCGAAGTTCTTGAAGTTGAATGCCTTATTCAATGCGTTTGGTCGTAGTGACTCCGGTAAGGCTCTAGAGGTGGTCGTGCGGATCTCGAACTTGAGTGGCACCACCACCTAGTCGCCCTCTTCAACCGCTCAAGAAATTTTGCTTATTCGCTAACAAATCTTGCGCCTGCCGCCTATTGACGACGGCAGGCAGTGACGGTGTCGATAAAAGGAGAATCGCGTCTAATCTCAAGAAAAAGAGTGTTCCGCTTCAAGCCCCGCACGCTACAGATTGTGGCTGCTCAGCGCATGCGCGCTGCGGCACCACCGCGCCAGCGGCAATGCGCGAGCGGTGGACGCTTCGAAAAAGAAAAAAAAAATTCTCCCCATCTCTCCGTAAAGGGAACCCCGAGTAGTATGCGAAGCAGCCATGAGTCGACTTAAAGTTGTGTAAATCTTTTCACGGTCCATCCATTCTAGGTTCCCCTAATGTTCCTCCACCGGGTTGAGCTCGGGCAGGTCCTCGGGTTTCGGCCGGTAGCGGTAGCCGTTCGTCATGCTCATCGCGGGGAGTTTGCCTGCCACCAACGAATCTTTGCACGTTGAGCAAACGGCGTACTGTGATCGTTGTCGGCGGCAAACTCCCGCTGCAGAACGCGTCGATAGCGTTGGCACGGGACTGCTCGTTCTTGATGGTCGAGATCTTGGTCAGATTGTTATCGAACCCCAAGCGGTCGCATACCTTACAGCTGTGCCCGAACGTGTGGTTGATAAAGGCACGCTTAAAGAGCGCATCGGCGCCACCAGTATCAGGTAGCGACCGCGTCCGGCATTTGGCAGCCGCTTCGATGCGATCTTCGTTCATCGAAGCGCACTCCATAACAGCTGCTGTAGAAGAGAGGGCGCCGGGGGCGAGCGAGCGTTTTTATTTATTATCTCTTGAACTACAGCGCCACTAGCGGTCTCCACTCAAACTAGAGCAGGCGCCGGAGTGCGCGTGCTCCGAATACTAACGGGGCAGGCTACGCCGACGCCGGAGGGAGGGACAGGCCTCGTTCATTTCGTCTGTCTGCTTGTGTGTCCTGCCACACTACTCAGTCACCCGGGCAAAGTTTAAAGGAGTACTGACACGATTTTGTGGCGGCACAAAATATACATTTTTCGTTTCCTAATCAAGTATTGTTAATGCCCTCCGCACACGGAAGCCAGGAAACACGTACAAAATATTTTAGTTTGGTTTTAAAGTTTTCGTTGCCCAGCACAGCAGGTCAGCCCCAGCGCAATGGACACTGCGATGACGTATGAACACAGCCTCTTAAAAATCGCCGAAATCGCTGTCAGAGTCGCTAGACGACCGCAAAATTGTCGTTGTTTGCGTGCCCCACGTGTAGTTCACCATAGACGACAAAGTTGCAGCCACGCTATCACGAATTGCTGTCCCTGCGTGACTTAGACGTACGTCCGACTATGTTGACACGTCACTAGGAAACCACCCCCTCGAAATCGAAAGTCGGCTTTAAGGGAGCCGTATTAAAAATATATTCATTGCGTTGCGAGGCACCATGACACTCTTTTTGGGGTTCTCCACGCCAGCGCTTTCATTTACAGGAATAATACGAGAATGTCAGAAATTCGTGTCAGTACTCCTTTAAGCACTTGCCTGACGTCCAGCCATCTTGAACTGGTAGCTGCGTTCATACTTGTGAACATTGTCGATCAAAAAGCAATTATTACTCATATCTGAGGCGCAACATCAATACGTGTTAGGTGGCATGTTCGTTCCTCTACTACAAAATAGAAAGACGTAATTCTAAAGACGGCCAGTGTTTATTAGGCTATGCTAAAAATGCGACGCTATGCAGGAAAAGGGCCCCTGCCGACGATTTGGTGCTGCCGCCTGGAAGTTGCGCAGGTAGTTTCTGCACAAGCTCATGTTTCCCGGCGGCGCTGCGAGGTGGCGTCCATATCCCACTTAGCGTAGTGCGGCCGGCAGAAGACTATCGTCTTTCGACGACATTTGCAGCGAAGCACGTAGATACGGGACCAACTTTTTTTATTATTGTTGACACCGCGAGAATGCAGAATATTCTCGACAACGCCTGCGGCCGCCACTACGGTAGCCTCTCTTTAAATCACTATCCATCGCATAATGTCACGCCATTGCACCGTACGTGGCCGAGAGGCGATCGCACGACAATGTCTGCAGGATTGCGCCTATCTGGGTTGGTTGGTACATCATCAACGGACACCCACCAGCACGTACAGCTGCTGGTGGATGTCCTATAGTTGTGTGTATTCGTTGTTAGTAGTCCCTAACAGCTTGATTCGAAACAAAGTCAGACATGGAACACGTAGGCGCATGCGCCCATGCCAAATCCGGCGTATTACAACAGACCTCAGTACACTGTGACAGACTACACGGTGCTAGCTACTCAACAAAACCAATTAGAAACACCATGTGAAACCATTAGTAGCGCCCGAAATCAGTTATGGACGTAATAAACAGTGATTTCCGCGGAAAAATTGCATCACATGACAGCCTGCTATATAATTGACTTTCCTTTTATGTGATGGGTCCCCTGTTTTGCCGTTCATTGGTGTTTATTATTGTTCACGGCCTTGTGTTTCGGCGCCCTCTTAGGCCGTGTTACCTGCAGTATTGCCTGCCGTAAGCAAAAATCACCGCCCTTTCCACTCCGTGAAGCTAGTCGAACCGCGAAGCTATGTTGGTTATATACCGAGACACTCGATCCAAAGAGGCCGTCCGTTTGTCTTTTCTTTTTTTCTTTCTTTCTTTCTCTCTTTCTTTCTTTCCTTCATTTTCTGGTCTTAGCATATGCCTGTCCTGCTGACAAAAATGCAGACTTCGGAATAACGTTTCCTGAACTGTGGTCTATTAACCTGCGCCTCATTGTAGCCGCTCATGCTCTAGCTTCTTCTTTCTTTCTTTCCTTATTTATTTCTTTCTTTCTTTCCGAGCATTTCGCGCTAACTAAATGCAACCGAGGCTGCGGGAATCGAATCCGGAACTTCTAGCTAAACACATAAACACACGTACGTTCACTCCTCGTCAAGCTTTCTGCACTCGACATCGCGCATTGCCTTTGGGATTGACCCATTATCCTTTAGAACTGCTTCTTTCTTTCTTTCTTTCTTTCTTCTTTCTTTCTTCTTTCTTTCTTTCTTTCTTTCTTTCTTTCTTTCTTTCTTTCTTTCTTTCTTTCTCAGCATTTCGCGCTAAGGAAATTCAACCGAGGCTGCGGGGATCGAACGCGCAACTTCCAGCTAAACACAAACACACGTACACATTCACACGCACGCACACTCGCTCCTCAAAACTGAAGTGCCCAAGCTTTCTTGCACCTGCACACTGTGCACTGTTTTCGGGATCGACCCACTACCATGTGGGTGCCTGGCGTCGGGCATCGGACGCCGAAGGCTCTACTTAAAGCAGCTTCGCTATCAGAAATGAAAAAAAAACATATAAAAATGATCAGGCGTGTGTAGTTATTTTACGGCGCTTGAGAGCACTGCGAATTCTCGTTGAACGTGGGTCCGTAGACGTAATCGACGGCCCTGCGAGCAGCCCGAACCAGAGTGAAGTTGCCGAACTTATTCGTCGTGGCACACTCGTTCGAGGTATCGTCGAACTCCGCGTCGAACAGGGCCAGTCCGTAAGGCACGGAGGACATCATTTTCCGCGCCTTGCACATCTGGACAAAAGGCGGCGAAGCGAGAAAAGCGACATCGGGGAATGCAAACGTTCGGCTATAACGAAATTTCGTCATAACAATATGACCTAACAGAGAGCTGTGCTACATGGGGTGTTTGACTTACCAACGATCGCTGGGTCAGGTTCTGTCTACGTAATAAACGGGTCCTTCACCCATTCCCTTCCTTTCGCTACATATATTATACCACAAAGTGCATCGGAAATCGTTCGTCAAACTGAACCAAACGCAATGTCATTCGCCAGTGCCCTAATTGGAATATTTTCTGGGCTGTCTTCTGAGAGACTACTAGTCAAACAATCAGACCCGATTTGTTACACTGCAGGAACTATATTAGGTCGCAAGTCCAGTTGAAGATTTGAAGAGCGGGTTCTAAGTGCTCAGTAATGTTTCATATATATCATCTTTAACGTTCTGGTACCGCCTCTGTTTATTGCCTTCTGAAATATTCGCTATGCAGGACCACATGAAAATGCATGTAGTTTTTTTTTTTCTTTTTTTTTGTCGCTGGAGGCGAAATGTTGAGGCCCGTGCATAGTGCGCGATGTCAGTGCACGTTAAACAACGCCAGGTGACTGAAATTTCCGGAGCCTTCCAGTACGGCGTCTCTCATAACTGTATGGTGGTTTTGGGACGTAAAAACCCTATAAATAAA
This sequence comes from Hyalomma asiaticum, assembly GCA_013339685.2. Classification (NCBI taxonomy): domain Eukaryota; kingdom Metazoa; phylum Arthropoda; class Arachnida; order Ixodida; family Ixodidae; genus Hyalomma; species Hyalomma asiaticum. Next base: position 30,937,487 of record CM023491.1, on the reverse strand, counting down.
CTTTGCCTCTTTGGTACGCAACGTTCTTTCTCTCTCTTCTTAAATGTGCCTGCCAACCATCATGGCCTCTCATCGTGCACGCAATTCCACTTACTCGTACATAGAAAAAGCATTGTGACCACAGATAACGAAAAATCCAGTGACGAAATGTCCGCACGTGGCCTGCCACATGTAGTGTGGAAGAACGTCTTCGGCCTTTCCCTTCTGACCAGCGAGTCCACGCACTGCTTCGCATTATCGCCAAGTCCCCGCTACCGAACGGCGTAGCCATCACACGTGGTTAGTACCACCGCATGATGCACTTAGGATCGACAACTTTAAGGATTTTACGTCTCCCCGCAAGGAGAGTTCCAATGTTTATCATGCTGTTGGTTCCCAGCCATCGGCCCGACATCCTTTACTTTTTCGCTAAATGATATCTGCACCTTCTCGTGGCACAGCCGCTAAAAGGTCTGGCAAAAGTATTGAGGCCACCATAGGATTGCTGCTAAAGGCCCCATGCACAGGGATCTCAGAAGCTTTCTGCTTCACACAAAGATGACGTTTGTGAAAAGCCCATATTAACAGAAAGGTGTGCCTTCAAGTGCGTCACAGCATTAATACAGCCTGTAGCTCTCACGCAAGCAAATCGACGGGCGAGTGACAATGCAGACCGTTACATGGAGACCGGTTTCTAGGACTCCGAAAAATGAATCACCGATTGTGTGGAAATAGTCTGGTTCGATTAAAGATTTTTTCACGCACAATGCTTCAACTGACATTTTACTGAATCAATCAAGTCTACAAAGTGCCCATTAAAAATTACGGACACCGGAATTGAAAACTAGAGTGTCCAATAAACAGCCTTACGCACGGCACTTTGCGTAGAGGGGAATACCGGGCGGCGGAAACCGCGCATGCGCAAACATGGCCAACTACCCAAAGCGTATGCTGTGCGCTTCGAACCTTTCAAGTGGCCGTCGTGCGCTCTGTAGCCCTCAATTTACTAAATTACGGTTGCATTTAATTGCCTTACCATTGTATCGTGACACTTTGACAGTAATGTATCCGTCATCCGACACTGTTTCTGGGGGCCACGCTCAAATTATTCTAGAAGCCACTTAGCGAGTGGCGGCCGGAATCGCGGAGGACATTGATTACGCGAGCTCGCTTGTTGTGTTTATCACCCATAGCTGGCGCCGCTTGACTGCGACAAGCAATGCTATATGCTATCCGGTATCCCGCTACGTCTTTGTGTATACCGGATTACCCGACACGCTAAAATTTCCCACTGATAACTTTCTTAAGTAATGTTACTAGACTGCAAGTGAGACATATGGTACAGCTGCTTGCACCTCTAGTGCTTGCTGGACTATGTTGGCGTCTCATACTGCGTTTCTTAGGTTTTTTTCCCCTTTTATGTTACAGTAAATTCACTATAGGGGGGCATGCATTAACGTCACTGAAGCCGCAATTTTGCTTTCCAGCCATCACAGTGAAAGGCTGCGCTTTTTAACTGCGAACCATTTCTTAGCGAACTTCGGTGACTTTGAGGGTATCTATCTATCTATCTATCTATCTATCTATCTATCTATCTATCTATCTATCTATCTATCTATCTATCTATCTATCTATCTATCTATCTATCTATCTGGCCACCTACAACTTTGTGCTTTCCTGGTCGTTTCGTTAATGGGACGTATGCTAAAATTTGTATGGTACAACACGACTGCATGACTAACGAAAATGACAGGCCATAACTTTAGAATCATGACACACGTGTCACGAGCGGCATGGCTTACATGCCACAGCCTTGGTGCTCTTGCGGCCGTTTCGTTAACTTCATATGTACCAAAATCGGTATAGCGAGACAACAGTGCAGATCCATTTTACGTTCCTGATGCGTGCTTCGAATTTCCTTGATTCCCACTGCACGTGGGATCTGCCATTTTTTTTCTCGAACCCGTTATCTCCATAAGCATAGTGGAAGCTGCGAAGCGTACCACAAAATGGCGCACGCTGACTTCACGTGAATACTCCTTATAGGTGATGACCAAGTAGCCCATATAGGAACGAAGCATTCCGAGTTTCCTGACTTTGGAGACTTTCCCGGGAGGTGGTCCGCGTAACGATATCTTATCGGTTGTACAGTCAAAACACGAACTTCGCTCACCTTAGCAAATATCGTATCCTCGCTGTCGAAAGTCACGGCAGAGCGAGGATTTAGTCGGTAGGAATACATCGTTTCGTGCACCTCGTCCCTCTTGATGTGCGCCGTGTACTCAGCATCGTCACATACCTGCACAGCACCGGCAGCCAGGCCATTCACGCCCGGTTTCACACAGCAAATTTGGACGATAGAGAGGATTTGCAAACACGTAAAGGGAACAATGAAATACTGCGAATATGGTTGAAGAAACCGCGACGCAATTATATAGAGCATGCTGTATACAGGTTGTCCCAAATATCATGCACCGAGTTTGTGAAAAAATAACTGCAAGCTGCGCCGAAACCACATCAACTATGTTTTGGTGGTGGTCGTGTGTACTTGCTACCGGTATTCCTTTTTCATAAAAAAAGAATTAATTGCTTTTTAGCTAGCCATTTCTACAAACAATGCTTTAGTCAATTACATGTCATTTGTAAAGTTGCAGATCGCCTCATATAACACTGGGATCAAGCACTTGTTTCACGCTAGAATATTTCTCTATTTTTGAGAAGGGAGAAACCTCGCAAAATGGGTGAAATATGCAATAAACGCGTGCTCGCGCTACGCCACTCCGGTGCTCTCTAGCGTTACGTGGCCAATACACAGCTGCATTATACGTGGCAGCACAGGCTTACGCTTATCTGAGTGCCAATTGGTACGTCAACGGTAAAAACAACATTTAAGAACATGAACAAATAAAAACAATTGATCGACAATCTGCGACAAAAAAATACTGATTGTAAGCATACACGATTACTGAAAGTACACAGTTCAGACAAAATCTCTAGAGCTCCTGAAATTTTCTTTAAAACCTTGTGTGAATGATACTTCGGACACCGTGTGCATGTGGGGCACAGCAGATATTTAGCAACTGAAGATTCTTAACGTCAGCGCAAAAGGTATAACTACTGTTATTTGAAAGGCCATTCTGGCAATAAAGGAAAGCGTGGCATTCGAAAGCAGCTGAAGATCACGGCGACGGCATTTCTCGGGTATATCATGCAATTTCACCCTGAATGTAAGGTGCTGACATGATTAACATTGTGCTAGAATACGACACGATATAAGGCTCCTATTTTCACAGGTACTAAAAATAGACTTACGAATTTCCTTAGCAATTATTTGTGCACCACAGTAGGTGGAAAGATCGCTTTATTGTTGTCTGTTCACTCTTCATGGGCACTACAGGTTGAAGATATGTGCTGTCAATGCATAGAGAAATGTTAGTTCTATTGCCATTAGGGAAAAAAAAAAGGATCACAGTCCAGTCACCCTGCTAAATTCTCTACTGAACAAAGTTTCGTCACATTTCCGACGTCCACTGTGCACTCACGTGACCATGACGCGATGCGTTCTAGGCTCCCCTATGCTTTCCAGTTTGCAGAAATAAAGAGCGCAAAAAAGGCAATGCTAACTGTGGACGCACCGGTACATACAGCTTGTGCGTGGATAGCGTTGTGATTTTATTTGTGGTAGTTATGTGAAATGTGTTACACTAACTAGCCCTGCAAGTTCTGTAATTTCCAAATTTTCCTCTACCTGTTGTTAGTGAGCTAGTGTACAGTGAAATCTGGTGAACAAGTAAGCTAGTGAGATGAGTAAACTGGCGAGCGCTCGTTATGCGCCTCCTCGCCACCCAGCTCTTTATGAGGCACCGCCATTCCCTGCCGGCAGTACAAATCACAGAACACCGATCTATGCTGTAGTCATCACCAGTGTGCCAGTGATGAAATTCCGAGGGGACGTTAGCAACATTTAGCCAACGTTAACTACCGTAACACTCGCACACATACAGACAACGGTTCGGCAACCTTTCGCGTCACTTGGGAAGAGGGCTAATAAAGATCTTCGCTCCGGCCCTCATTTTGATCCAGGTCACATACATACATACATACATACATACATACATACATACATACATACATACATACATACATACATACATACATACATACATACATACATACATACATACATACATACATACATACATACATACATACATACATACATACACATGAACACCTTTGTGACCCTTCGGGCAAGACACGCAGTCCTCTATCGCAACAAATTAGAAATGTTTGCCGAAGAAAGTTTCACTTGATTAGTGCGCACCAAGGCGAAGTTGTCAACCTCCCGCGCGTAGTCGGACTCGTCGTAAGCCCTGCAACGGGAGCCCGGTTCGAAGCTTTTCGCCTTGTCATCCTGGCCTGCAGGCACGTAACGTCGAACCGCTGCCGACATTGAGATGAAGAAGAGAGACTCGGACGACATTGGCTTCAGCTTCTTCTCCATGTAGTCCAGGCTGTCTACCTGTTTGGCAATGAACGCGCAAAAAGAAAAAAAAAGAAAGACCAGTAGAATTAAGTTTTGTCCATTTCATCGAGAAGGTGGGGCACTGCTGCATGCGATGCAGTGCCCTTTCTGGACTTTAAATAAAGACTGTCGGTTCGATAGCATACTTTCATCCATCTCATTACCATTTTGTTAGACATAAATCAGCCAAGGGGGATGTAAGGCTATCCAATATGTCCGATTAGGAACATAACTAGGTGACTCAGTGTGGATCCTGCAAATCCCTTTGGACTTCACCTGAATTCAACACAATCATAAGAGAGAACACAATCATGTGGCAACACAAGGCACACGTGAAGATTAAAAAGGTGGCGCAGGTTAATGCGCAGAATGCCAACATACACGGAAACATATATGTGAAAACATAATACATATCATCCTTATTCATATAGCGCAACAACAAAGGAAACCCCACGCCGATCACCATAGTGTGACGCGTATATGTTGGGCGACTCCGATTTGTGAAGGCTCCGCCTGCTTTCGAGTTAAACTATTCCAAGCGCATGGGAATCCACATGAGGCAAAACTTGAGTGAATAGTCGAGTGAAACTCGACAAGCTATCATATTCTGCACAGTGTTTCACAGCACAGCGACCAACTCACCTGTCTGGAAAATGCAGCAAAACCCAAAGACTATCAGCACCCTAGAGCACGTGACACGTTCTACGTCATCGACGCACTTTCCCATAAATATTCGATGATTTACGGCAAGCTTAGGGGCGCAAACGTGCGAACATTTGTATTTGAAGTCAAAATACATGGCGTCTACCCACGTTCCTTTTATATGTGGTGCTCTACATTTTCGTCACGGGCGCAAATATGCAAATAGTGTGCCGAGCATTCACATCGCGTTGCCTGCACTGTATATGAAATGGAATATAGGGAGAGTAAATCGTATGAAAATACCTTTTAGGGGGAGAGAGAGAGCAAACCTTTAATTAAGTGCTGGAGATGTTTGCCTGGCAATGTGCCCGACATGCTGCTCCATGTTTTGGGTGATGACTATGATATATCCACTGATAAATACACAACATAGAACATCGCATACAGCCACAGGACTATAGGGAGACGTAGAAAGCGAATGCCCCAGCAACTCTGCGTAACGAGCAGAACTCAGTAGCACTCTTTACTATACAAAGCTGGCAGACAGTGTTCGCGTCCCTGCTTTCGCAAACCACCTATAAACCGCTTTCACAAAATGGTGCCCCTGTAGTGCTGGGCAGGTGCGCGAACCGCATGCCCTAAATATACCGGAGTCTTTTGAAATATGTAAACCGAGGAAGGTGTCCACCGTGATGTAATATATTCATGAAAAGCGGTCCGGAAGTGGCCCGAAATGTGCACGAAGCACATTTCTCGGATGCACTCACCATGCTGGGCTGGTAGTCGGCCAGCGTGCGTCCCCACACGCTGGATCCAGTGATGGTGCACGAAGGGACAGTGTCGTCCCGGCCCGACAGGTGGGTCCGCAACACGACCAGCTCGATCTTGTGCCGACTGATCACGGTTTTCGGAGATAATTTGTGAACAGTAAGGAACAAAGGCGTTACGAATGCATGCTAATCCTTATTCACAACACAGTGCGGCCATTACTTAAATGGTCTAAGTAGAGTTACTGCATATGTTCCCCTGGAAATCTAGGCCTAAGGTGCTTCCAGCGCCACCAAGAGGTCACATGCGATAGCTGGAGACATTTAGGACTGGGTTTGAGTGGCGTCTAACGTGAGTACCATGGAAAGAGAATGCGGAGAGAGCAGAACTTTGGCTTAGAAGATGTCCCAACACAACTTTCTATTGATTTTTCGGGTTGATTTTCCTTCGCGGACCTTCGCCTATCCTCCTCCATTTCGGAAGAGACTGCAGGAAAGAGAGCGCTTTGGATGACGCATGACCCTCACTCTCGCCCGAGAAGTGCATACATGTGCGCCAACCGTGGCTAACATAATAGAAAATGAAAATCAAATATTTTTTTACTTCGCGCAAAAGCACGTTGACTGCGTCTCTGCGACGACACAAATTTATTTAAAAAAAAACATGAAGTCTTCAAAAAATTGCCAGCTCAGGTGCGGCTCAGTTTTAATGTCACCTATTCACCACTTAGTGATAAAAAATAAGCTAGGCCGAAGCGGACGTTGTCATATTCTCATGGCCAAGACGGTTTTTTTTTCTCCTACAATGTCGCCCTGCAAGCGCTCCATTTATATAAACAAGGATTCCATTCGGTACGGCGATTCCTGGTCTGACGTTTCCCAGAAACTCAAGAGGGGTGTGTATTAATGTCAGGGACGTGTTTGAAGCGACGAATACCATATCACTGCGATTCTAAGCAGCACCAGAATCTACGTGCACCCCTTATTTTTGAAGAAAAATATGGGGAAAGTAATCTGTCCGCTATTCTGAGGACCGCCTCTTTCGAAGAAGAGCACATAGCTAGCGTCAAACGTGCTCGCCTACTGCCAATCTCTGAGCCCTTGTCTTGTGTCCTGATACCATGCCCATGTCTCTCGGTATAGCGCTATGCGATACCGAAAAAGACAGGCTTGAGTTCGAGTGGCCGTGAGAGTGAGTGACCGACTGTTAGACACAAGAAGCAGTGGGTTCAGTGTGTACACCTATTTTTATTTTTACTGCTAACAAAATTCGTGCCAAAATATTGCATCGAAAAATGGGTGTTGTGTGCAGTAATTTTAATATTTTTCGAATCTAAACACCTTCCCTGCCTCCCTTCCTATTACTTTGAATATCGCGATCTTAAAGAAAGGGGTTCCTTAGACTCGAGTAAACACGGTACTGTGCATTTGTTACGGATATTTACAAATTAAAGGAGAATGCCTTTGGAACAACATAAAGGAATGCGTGCACATACACCCACTTAAGGTGCGTGCCGGGAAACCTTTCTTTCCTATAATTTGGCGCTTCACCATCTTCCCCCTATCTCGGCAAGAGGTGTGCGCAGGACGTACTATAACGCATACGCACCTCGGAGACCAGCCCGACCGTAGGTGTTTCTCCACGTTGGCGTACACCTGACGCCGGTTGCTCGAAAGAAACGTTATACCGAGAGCCAGGGAGGCCTTCGGCAGCGCATTCTTCGGAATGGCCTTGTCCTGAAGCTTTCGGCACAGCTGCGCAGACAGGGACGAGGCATGGTTAATCAGCTTGAATACTAACAAGTCATCTCTTCTGTCTCTACACCACAGGCCTTCCTATGGTGCCTTCCTTCTATGAATCGGGTATACCTTACGGGCCTCGCGTGAGACACTGTGTAAAGGAGGTAATAGAAAAGCGCTGCAGTAAGTGAAGAAAGAGAGAAATGTCGACGGCCGAATGTCGCGCATATGAGTGCACACCGCAGCAGACACACTCCTGCGAGAACCACACCACCTTCGCAGTTTTTTTTTTAATAAATCTACACGACCTTGTACAACAAATTACCTGCAGAAATTTGAATAGACGCTCCACTTCTGTCTCGGTTGTTTCGGCACCAGGTATAAAGTCCAGGACACCCAAGTGTCGTACGCCGTTCTTCCAAAGGGCACGCATGTCCGACGTGGCACGCGAGGAATCCATATCCTTGGTCGCCCATTTCAAGCCTCTGAAGGATACAAAATATTGAAGAGGAAGCCTAGAGTACAGTTGTGTCTCGTCATAATATAGTAGTATCGAGGCCGTAAATCAGTTCGTTATCTCCAATATTCGTTGTAACCGTAGAGATAACACACTTCTCTCGTCGTCTTTGTCTCTTGTACCAGCGAAACTCAGCGAGGTGCATGAATTGAGAAAGCAACAGCTCGTCCACGGGACCGTGTTTCTGAACAGCTAAATGCACCATATCTTTGTGTGCACTCGTACACCAGCGGTAACGTGTGCCGTTATACCAGGCTGGCACCTCGTAGGAACTCTCCGCACAAGGGTTCGAAGTTGCTCTAATTGTTCAATCTACGATAGAAAGTTGAGCTAGTCGCTATGGTTAAATATGAGACGAGATACGGCATGCGAATACTGAAACTGTCGATTATCATCCAGCTAGTAGTATTGCCAGTCGACGCTTTGTATTTTTCGCTTCTCTGTATTGGTGTCCGTGTTTGCAAGCCTCACCTCCTTTCGTTACAGTACAATCGGTTTACGTTCACTACACGTTAGGAGATCGCACACTATACCATGTACAACTCGTATCGTCACACGACACAACTACGCTTCCTCTATTTTGTCCATACATCCTGTCGTCTGCGCCGTTTTACCATAACGACCTCTTCACCATCCATCCTTTTATATGGCCCCTGCAATTTATATAATGTCCGACGGCGCGCGCCTTACACGCAGTGACGATATACAGCCTTCAAAACACAAGGAAGACAGATGAGAACACAACATAAGCGCCAACTCCAGACAAATGTTAAATCTTCGTGCTAGTGTTGTGTTCTCAACCGTCCTCCCTTGTCATTGTCACATTGTCACACCAACAAAGCTGAACATTTAAAGACTGCAGATGCTGGCCAAGTCTAGAGCCAGAATGCAAGCCCTAGATCTCTAACGTCTGCATTGGCCTCACTTGTAGCTCGTCGCCACCCCATTCTGGGTGCGCCGGTAGCGGCGCGTCCCAGCCAAGAAATGGCGCAGTGCGGCGCTCATCCTTCCCAGCCGGGCCACGTCGGACTCCTGCGCACGACCGCGGTAGAGGGCGTCGAAGAAGGCGTAGTCGCAGAGGCCGTCCTCCGGGAACGATGTGTCCACGCTCGTCCAGTTGCCGTAGGCGCATATGAGCGGAGGCGAAGTGCGCACCGGGCGCGCTGCTGCTGTCGGGCCTGAAACGCCCGCGTTTCAAGCACGTCTCATAAAAAAGTCATCGTCCGAACCTCTCTAACGTGAGCCACATATTGTGGCGTTAATGCATGATAGCCAATGTCCCGATGTTACTCATAGGTAAGAATAGCTGCTTCTTGATGAGTGGAAGTATATACCATACTACGCTTTTCCGACGCTGTGGACGAATTGACGCGGATATCGCTCGGGCAGTGCGGCGGGATGGGCCAGTAGTTGGCATTGAATTTTAAGAAATCCTAGAGCGCTAAAGCACGCTGGACGAAGTAACAAACACTAGGATCACCTGTGACATTCGTGTGCCTCCCTTAGTTCAGTGTTTCTTACATGCCGCACTGTAATTTCTGAGATTTCTAAATTATTGTGGGGCTCAAGAAACTGCTAACACAAACGAAATCACATAAAGGGTCCGTAGATTGGTTCTCTTTCTTCGGTGTAAAAGTGATAGCTTGAAGTTCCGATCTAATTATATAAGCATCACCAGCGCCTCCAAATTTATCCTGGCTGGGCTTTGCTACGAGAGTCCCTATAACCCCTCCGCAACCAAAAATTTTTCGGGTGTTACAGATTTTTTTAAATATTGTACAATGTTGTTCTTCTACACTGCAAAAGCATTTCAATATCGGCCGTTAAAGCGAGCCAAACGACTTTTGTACTTCAGTCGCATTACCCAGGAAAACTGCGTTATGGACGAAATGGTGGTCCAGTTCACGAGTATATTAAAATTGCACTGCAGTGTAACTTGGTTTGCCAAGAGACAGGCAAACTAAACTGCGCACATTTAAAAGCACCTCTATAAGACGTAAAACCAAAACAGCCAGCTGCACAACTTACCCTGGGGCGTTGACCTTTCGACTTCATTGCGACCCTGTTTGGTAACGTGCTTCGTTACACGGCTCTTGCTCTTGGGAGCTTTAGCCGCGGTACCTTCGGTCGTAGGACCTTTGGTTATGGGATTTTTCTTTGCGGATCCCTTAGCTCGGCGACCGCTGGAGGAGCGACCCTTCCCAGCTTTGTCTTTTTTTCCGGTACGCTTTGGCCTTTGACCTTCAGCCTTGGAACCCTTGGCTGCCGAGTCCTTCGTTCTCAGCTCCGACTTTGGCTTTCCGCCTCCGTTCGGCGAATCGGTCTCGTCGTTCACGACGGGAGGAGTAGTACCAAGAGCATTAGTCCCCGCCATCGTCGGTAAAGTTAAGCCTTCTTTGGACCTTTGGAGCCATTCCACAGATGGAACCACCGTCAGGTCGGAGACGTCGCCGCCGTCTTCGTTACTCTCGCTCGCCCTGCTGGTACCGCCGTTCCTGGTACCGGTAGTGGTACCGGCATCGTTGCCACTGCCGCAGCGGTCACTCTCTTCGTTGTCGTCATCGATGCACGATGCTGACGGCGGGGACCGTGTCGACTTTTGCGTCACTTGAACAAACGCTCGGCGCCGACTCGCTCGCGGTCTTGCCTCAGGCACTGCCTCCGTCTCGGCAGGCACGCTGGGTTCGTTTATGTCGAGCCCTTTCGTATAACCTGAGAGGAAATTGGAAGTCGCTAATTTTTTTTCGAGCGTGCTACCGTAGTCGAGTGCTAGGTACGCGTATTCATTTCTTTGTAACCCGGTGTGTTTATCAAGTCAACGTCCTTGTTCAGTCATCGTCGATGGTTCCGTTAGTTTATTTCGTTACGTTCCTTTCTGTCTCTATCTTAAAGGGATCCTGAAACGGTTTTGACGATTTTGTGCAAACATGGTGATCCGGTAGAGCGGGTCACTAGGACCATTACAGGACAGATTTTAGCGCTGTGCGTAACGTGTGTAATTTACAATAAGGTTTTGAACACGCGTATCGCAAAAGGTCGCAGCGGCTCGCCAAAAAGCGTTTTCAAACGCCCCTGTCATCGAGCGATCGAATGAGAGGTCGCTGATTGGCCCCGACCCAAGTGACGTGCACGTAATTTTCAAAACCTAGCTGCGAACAACGTGCTTCTACAACGTACTCCTTCGTTTCAGCCAACGGTATCATCGCGGCATCTGGCGGCGTCACACGAGTCGCCGGCGCTCTATTACAGAGGCTAGCACTGCCGAGGCGGGCGATCTCAGTGAGGATATCGGGGCGCTATGTCACTACGGGAGGCTCGGCAGAGCGGCTGACGCGGGAGGCGCTGTCGTCGCTAGCGCGCACTCCGCAGCAGATCGAGTTGAGGAGGAACAGCAGTGGTAAGGAGGAAGGCGACAGAATAAGCCCATAGCTGCCTTAGCGCATTGTGCTTCGCTTTACTTATGGTGTGAATGATTTCGCAATTGTGTTGCCTAATCAGTGACGCAATGTCAAAAAAACGTTTCAGGGACCCTTTAAGCGAATGTTTAAATATCTCAAGTTCTGGCCAAGTATAGAGCCTGAAAGCACACCTTAGATCTCAAACACGTCGACGCCAAGATGTAGATACGTAGTCAGTTTCATTTTCAGACTACATCATCGGCTACCATCATCGGCACTCGCTTCCGGTTCAGTACAGTTCCAAGTTTATTTTCCTTGAAGGGCCCCTCACCGGTTGTGCTACATAAGGGGTGGGGTACATGTGACAAGCGCAGTAACTAATGTCACACTAAAAATTAAAAAAATAGACGAAATGATACGAAGCTGCACCAACAGGTACATGAGGGAGCTGGTGAATTTGCATAATAACAAGTATTAAGCGTGGGCTTCCGTTCGCATGTTACTATTTGTATACACTTATTGCGCCATCTCGCCTTGATGCTTGTGAACTGTGTTAACGCCCGATTCAGCTACGAATTAAGACGAAACGTTAATAAGTATGCCCAACTTTAATAAGTTTCATGCGGTGCTTAAGATCGCACCACTGACAAGTCAAGGTTGCAAGGCCGAAGCCCATGAATTTTCTGGCTAGTCATTGTAATCACAAAGTCATTAGACATGCATTTAGCGGAGAGCCACTTAAAATGCGTCTCCTTCACATATAATTCCTTCAAAAAGCAGACATTGCTCAGTGCCGAAAAAAAAAAATCAAATGCCGTAACTCTCGAAAGCGGTTAGCACCTAATCAATTCGCAAAACAAAAATCGCTATAACTTAGTCCACTTTTGCTTGTACTTGTTTACAATGCCTTAAAACACACATCCTGCGATCTGAACTAGAACAGAAGCACAGGTGAAGGTGGAGCTTTGAAATTATGAAGGGGTCATTGAAAGTGACGAAGGACAGGAAACATGTCTGGAGCCAACGTCTTGACAAGTCGACTTGTCTAGACAAGGTTACTTGTCGAAACGTTGCCTCCAACTACATTCCGTGTTCACTGCTTTCAACGATCTATTCATCAATGTGCTCTGATGAAATTCTGGAGAAATCACATAACGGTTGAAGTTTTTCAGCCGAGGAGACACGACAGTAAATAGTAGTTATTAATAGCTACAGTGGTTTTACCTGCCAACAGCACGATATCATTCTGACGCATGTCGTGTAGTGGAAGGCTCCAAAAATTTTGACCACTTCGGGTCCTCTATTGGGCGCTGAAAACGCACATAATACGTAGGCATTTACCATTATCGCCTTTATTGAAAATGCGACTGTTGCGGCCGAAATCTAACATACGTATTTCGGATCAGAAGCCGAACATCAAAGATCTTGAAAGTGATATTTTTGACGTACCTAATCCAACAGTGACCGCGATTATTCCAACTGTAGCAATCAGGAAGATGCCGGTGTTGAGCAGACACACGGTACGACCCTTACTTCCATGGCCGTCTGATGCACCTTCGGAGACGCTGAAAGATACTGAATTTTATTTTTCAGCAAACAGTCCAAGGGAAGTGTATGTGTTCTAGTTTTCGTATGTGCACAATAGAAAATTTGTTTCATGCCGCCATCAACCGATAGTAAAAGAAAAGTATTTTTTAATGTTTTAATATTTTAGTATGTTTAACCACGGAAAGCATCTTCATACAGCAGGCAGAATATGCAAAACAGACAATCTAATTACTTGAACTCTTAAGCAAGCCAAACGTTTGTGCTATGTATATACTTACAAAGGAGACGATGCTGAAACAACGCGCACACACACTTCTCGTAATATTGATTTTTTTGTAAGAGAAACATAAACCTAAAACAAAATTAACAAAACACTTTGAATAGAGTAACAAACGACGTATTAACAACATACCATCTCCGGTGGGCCAGTCTCCATAGCTGTCAGCAAAGCTGTCTGACCACTCCTCTATGAAAGAACCACAAGACAAGTCTTGATACACGACTACCACTCTTAAAACAGTATTTAACGATGAAACAATGTTAAAACGGGTTAAGTACGCACATATCGCCTAGCCTAGCCAAACATGTCGGAGACATATGCCCTTCGAGACGGTGCTACCGTGAATACCCGTATGCGCAGGGGCGATATAGCAGGTTATCCCATGGCGACCGAACTGTGCAAGAATGCTTACTCTTACAGAACTTTCGTCAATATGGGCAAAAGCAAGGGACAGAAATTTTCGCACAAGATACAGAAAGATCTTGACATTGGTTCTCGCATAATCACGACCATGTAGTATGGTAGGCCTAGCGCAACAGTTGGTCGAGCTGGTCGCGTTGGACCTCTTTCATGGTATTCCTTGCCAATAGACACGGATCTCCAGGTTGCCGATAGACAGCTCATCTGTAATAATTTCTCGGGTTTCACGCTCCAAGGAGACCTCGGTATCATTACAAGGCACGCCGTATACGGGAGGGCTCCGGAAGTTTCGACCACCTCGATTTCTTCAACGCGCACTGACATCGCACAGTACAGAGCTCTCAAGCACTTTGCATCCATCGAAACCAAAAGAAACGGACGATCCTGTCGAAAGGATGAAATAAAAATGTCAAGCAGCTAAGCAAACACAGTATAGTGAATTGTGCCGGACATCTTTAGCACATCAACGTCGTTGCTTGCGAATTACAGCGTACCAGCCATGGGCGTTTGATGGCATTTTTTCGAGTGTCAAGCACGCGAGGGCGCAGCTAGGGTTCTCGGGCAGGTAAGCCGCATTCCGATCTGCACTAATGCAAAAACATCCACGAGCACATGGATTGGGAGACACTCGTATGTTCAAGGCACGGTGGAAGAATAGCCCCGCCACGGTGGTCTAGTGGCTATGGTACTCGGCTGCTGATCCTAGGGTCGCGGGATCGAATCCCGGCTGCGGTGGCTGCATTTCGATAGAGGCGAAATGTTGAGGCCCGTGTGCTGTGCGATGTCAGTGCACGTTAAAGAACCCCAGGTGGTCCAAATTTCCGGAGCCCTCCACTACGGCGTCTCTCATAATCAGAGCTGGTTTTGGGACGTTAAACCCCACAAATCAATCAATCGACGGCGGAAGAATGGCTGTCGTTCAAGGTTAACCCAGGGCCTCCGGCTATGCATGCTTCAGGATCCTACCCTAGTTCTAACTCGTAAAACCCAAGGACGCGTTTTTTTTTTCCTCTTCGAATTATATTGGTTCAGGAAAGAGATACTCGTCTTGACGTCTAGCATGGCTATAATGTGAAAAATAGGTCAAGCGTATTTGCCACGTTCACCGTATCTCGCTCGAACGCCGTGCGAAGCCAACGCCCAACACGTTTACCATAGCCGATTCTGAGATGCGTACGACATGTATTTTCCCCTGAGGGGTGGTGACATCTTTATTTCATGGTCACAGAGGGTGGTCCTCAAGGTGGCCCATCTTGGGGGCGACTCCCTCGGCCTAAGTGACTATTTTAACTTGGTCCCCCAGATCGATGGCTGTTCTTAGTAGGGCCTGCCAGGTAAGTGTAGTGCGCCCGTTCATGTGTTGCACGTTGACATATGTAATGCGTTCACACGCAGTGTCACTCACCCGATTGCGTTGAATACGTCGATGAAGGGTCCGCATCTGGCAAGGAAAACAAAAGGTCATCACGTGAAATGACGCGAAGTGCACAGTGATTGGCAATGCTTCCTTTAACATTTCACTAAAATTTCTTTAAATAGTAAAGCACTGCAAAGATTTCGTACACAATACTAAAGTGTCGCTTCACGAGCCGGCGTTCTAGGAGAAAATATACCTCACAGGAATTGTATCACAGCCAGGCATTTTGAATACGGGCAAGATGAAACAGCTGTAAGAGAAAACATTTCTTGAAAGTCAGTATACAATGTTTAGTTACTAGACCTAACAAGAAACTGAAATGTGCCTTTACAACTTCCCAAAAATATGCAGAGGGGTAGGTTTCCCGTTAAATGAGACATCCGCCCTTTGAGCCGTGATCTCGCGAGACACCCGGCAACACTTTCTCCAATCCTCGAATGACATCACCGAAGAAGTCAATTGGCTCACGAATCCCCTGCCGCATATTTTTTTTCCCGGATACGCGAAGTATTAGCGAAGTTACAGGGCCAAGTTTCAGTGGAGTTCCACCATCCGGACGCTTCACTCTCCTTTTGTCCCGACGAGCAGACTAGAAGCTGCATAGAGGAAGCGGGTGTAGTGGAAAAGGGCACGACAATCATGAAGGTAAAAAAAATGGCCGAGTATATGCGTGCTTCGCTGCAAATGTCGTCGAAAGACGATAGTCTTCTGCCGGCCGTACTACGCTGCGTGAGATATGGACGCGATCTGGCAACGCCGTCGGGAAACATGAGCTTGTACAGAATCCCTGGGCAACTGCCAGGTGGCAGCACGAAATCGTCGGCAGAGGCCTTTTTTCGTGCATAGCGTCGCATTTTTAGTGCAGCCTAACAAACATTCGGGTCTTTAGAATTATGTGTCTATGTATTTTCCAGTAAAGGACAATCCACCTAATGCTTACCTATTGATGTTGCGCCTCATATATGCGTAATATTTGCTTTTTGATCGACAGTGTTCGCAAGTATGAACGCAGCTACCAGTTCAAGGTAACTGGGCGTTAGGCAAGTGCTTCAACTTTGGCCGGGTGGCTGAATCGTGTGACAGACAGAGAGACAGACAGACAGACAGACAGACCAAAATTTCTGCGTTCAAGTATCCCAAGACTCTCATCTTTAATAATAGTAACTAGGTCACGGAATCACGTGATTACGCTAGCCTCGGCAAGCCAGCCTCCTCTGTCACCGGTGCGCAGTGCCTCTCGGTTACGATTAGGCCTACACAGTTGCCGGGCTACTCGAGGTTGTTTGGACGCGGTAACCTTTAGTGGCGCTTGGCCGTGCGCTATCCTACTGCTTGCCTACCACGTGACCGGGGCCTACTTCCCATGATTCCGGCGTTTAAATTTTTTATGGCTAGGCTTCAAGATTTTCAGGTGACGCCCTCTCCTAACCTTCTTCTTTCCTCCATGACAATATTATACTCAAGCGTGTGACAGTATACCTTCAGCATTTTCTCTTATTTCCTTTGAACAGATTCGCGCTTCTGCAATGACGACACGCGTGCCATGAGAGTGACAGCGGGACGTGGCGGCGCCCTACGGTGTCCACGGTAACTACGCCTGCGAATCAGCCAATGGTAGCACTCCATATATTCCTATGTGGTCCGTGCCACGACAGTGGCTCGATTCGTTGAAAGAGCAGCAGGCGTCTTTCAGTTGTATTTGGAAACCGAATCGCAATCTCCCTGCGTGCAGCGTAACAAGATTGGGCTGAGATGTCCAAAGGAGCGTCCACGACTGATTGGCAGTTTTCTGGTTATGTTGAAATCAATACTAGAAGAGAAGCTCAGGGGAACATGGAGGCTTGATCGATGAACGTATCGCTAAAAACGATGCAGAACAGGGGATGTCGCTGGAGCCAACGTTTCGACAAGTGGACTTGTCTTCGTCAGAACGGCAACTGCAACTGCATTTCCCGTCCTGACGAAGACAAGTCCTGTTGTAGAAACGTTTCGCAGTTGCCGTCCTGACGAAGACAAGTCCACTTGTCGAAACGTTGGCTCCATACGACATCACCTGTTCTACATCTTTAGCGATCTGTTCGCTGGTTATGTTGAATTTTTGCAGGGTCTCTGTGATGCGCCTATGCTACATGCTCTCCTCTGCATGTAGCAAGGTCGACAAAAGCCGTTAACTGCAGTTTTACCGTCGCTTGATTCGTCACAGGCCTACGTTTTTGAACTGAACGTCAGCACGGGGCCTCCACAATCCTCCAGCTTTAGTTTTGTTTTTTTTTTTTTCGTATACCAGAAAGTTCTATCGCGAGTAGAGAAAAGTCTAATGTTTCAGAAACGGACGCAATTTACCTGCTGTACCCGTCGTTGTAGGCAGCGAGCTCATAGCCTCGGCCATGGCGATCCTCGTCTTGTTCCTACGAAATGACGCCTACCCACTACAGGGATTGCAGCTGGACTGCAGAACAGGGTGGTTTAAGAGGAAGAAAAGTTAGCTTTACTGAAGGACATGCAAGCTTTCTGAGCACAAGGGGTGGCTAAAGAAGAAAAAGAAATCTGACAAGTGCGTTTGTAATATTCAAATTCACATCAAAGGACGAATAAACCTTTCAGGTAGTATAACTTTGTGAATTGAACTCAAATCCGCCTGAGTCTTGGATAATCCTCCCAAGTGGGTAGATGCTAAATGCGAACGAACATCATCACCATCATGAGCGGGTCACATGCGTTGTGCGACCATTGTTAGCAAATGATCCCTTGCCTGCACAGCAACAATAGAGGTGCGTTTATTAATTATTTCTTTTGGGAAGCCTCAACTTTATCACTGGTATACTATTAATTTCCGCGTTTACGTCTGAAAACCACGATATGATTACGATAGACGCCGTAGTGGAGGGCTCGGCAAATTTAGACCCCATCAGGTTCTTTAACTTGCACAGATTGTGACATCCACACTCCACGGGCCTCTAGAAATTCGCCTCCACCAGAATGCGGCCGCCACGGCCGGTATTGGATCCCGCGACTTTCGGACAAGCAATCAAGTGCCACAGCCAATAAACCACCACCCCGGGTTTTCTTATCATTGAGCCTATAAGTCTAAAAAAAGCCTTGCCTCAAACTGCATGCCGCCAAAGTATATTACCAAGTGTGTAGCAGCGTTGTAGAGGCGTAGCACGAGACAATTTCCATTTTTTTAATATTTGCCCGGAAACATGATTTCGATTTATTGTATGGCTTGATACTTCAGATGTCAGGTACTGATCACGGTATGCACGCACCGATGATGTTTACACACAAATAACGCGTAGTCCTACGGGTATACACAGAGGAGTTATTTACTATATTTGTTTCAAGCCGGCTATACCGAGGAACACTGGCAGTTTTGCTACGGCCCGAGGGCGACAGCAATCATAGTACAAAGCAACATGCGCGAATGCAGGAGAGGTGTCAGAATGTGTGCACTGTACCACTGTGCAGCCTGTGGCAAACTCAATAAGTCTTCCCACATTGCTCTTAGCGTTGTTTTTCATTATTACTGGATATATTGGTATTTTTTTTCTTACTGTGCCGTCTCAGTCCCGCGAAAACGGGTGTCCAGAGAAGCAGTACATGCACTCGTACCAATAACAGATTTTTATGCGATCATATGCTGCAATTTGTGCCATTCACCTCCAAGCCAGGGCGGAGAAATTTTCAAACGCTTCCTGGACGAGAACAGCGTATATTAATGACAGACGTGAAATGGCACAACCTTTCCTACTTTGCGTCCACTGGTGCGACGTACGCATAGCAGAACACTCAGTACGGAGGAGACGAAACAATCGCAGGAGGTGTGTTGGTTGGTATCGTGTAACTCGTAAGCCACTACATTTTTGCTGCAACACTTCCCAGTGGCTCACCACCACCACCGCGGGACAGCCCAGTATTGCGCTCTCTATACGACAGGCGTACGCTCACCTTTACAGGTAGACGCAGTGTGACGGCGCGAAAGATTCCGACCAACACGCAGCTCCGCTGTAAAATTCAAATACCGCTTGTTGATGTAGTATGACCATACGCCCCTCACCAAGAGCGATCGACCTGCCATATACACCAGGGACGACACGCCGACATCAAGCGTTAGAAGGAAATCTGTCCCGCATGGACACGGTGCTAGGAGGAATGTGGAAGAGAAACGCAGCCATAGACCACGTCAATATCGCAGATGTTTGCAATTTTAGACGCGAAGCAGCTTATGGCACGGCCTTTGTCCTTCCCTCCTTCCCGCGTCCCCCCCCCCCCCAGCGCCCTCTCTCCCTCTCTCTCCTACACTCCCCCTTTTCTCTTCTCTAGGAATCCTCTATGCAGCGGCGCCCGCGACCCATACCCCCACAGCGCATGCGCGTCCCCTCCAGCTCTCTCCTCTCCTACGCTCCCCCCTTCTAGGAATCCTCTATGGAACGGCGCGCACGACAGCTGCATACTCCGCTGGCGGCGCCACGGTAGTTCCGTGGTATGAAAATGACGGAACGCGCGCGCCTCATTCTCTCTCCTGTGAGCGACGAGCGCTCGGGCAGCTGCCGCGAAAAATTACACAATCACCCACTCAAGCTAACCATCTCCCTGCTGTTTCGCATCCACACATGGTTCCCTTTAGCGGGAGATGGCATAATTTTTTACCGTGTCCTCGGTTGCATTTTGTTCATTCTGCCCAACATACCAGTCCATAAACAACGAAGGTCACACACGGTTGGTGCTGGTATACCTTGTGCCAAAACAAAATTCTCTGTGCTTCTTGAGCACATCACTGGAAAGCGAGGGGAGGTGTTCCATGACACGCTGGAAAAGCTGTTGTGCTTGGTTTCAGGCCAAGGTCATTCGTGTCTAAAAAACCGCTCAACTGTCTTTTAAAGCAAGTAAAAACAGTCAACGTTGTCCCAGCTGGTGCAAGTTGCACATGGAATGGCCAAGCAAGGTTCAGGCAAGCAGGATTACGGCAAGATGATGCGAATGCACTGTTGGACTACCACAGAGCGGAATCTTGCGCGTATACAAAGCCTTTAGACATCACAACTATAAAACAAACAGGCAACAGTAAGAACCAGCCATACTTCTTTTTAATTACGAAATGAAATATAACATCTCTACTCACATGCTTTCATTACGGCAGACATGTCAACAGCAGTCTTAATGGAAGCAACCCGACTCCACTATCCCCTCGGAAAAAAAATATAAAAGAACTCTTCTGTATGCAACAAATCAACACCACGAAAGTTAACTCAACTGCCTTTCAAGCAAGAAGGCAGACTAAAGTAAACGAATTGGATAACACTACATTTAGAGTTTTATCAAGGATGTCTGTACACAGTTGTTCATCACTACGACCAGTGCCAATGCTTAGAAACTGGTAAATGTATGCAGTATAGAGCATATCGCAAAAACGTTCCAAGTAGCCAATGATTTTTTTGTATAGCTGACGTTGCAGACATTACATAGCATGAAGACCTGTGCCTAAACACAAGCTACACATATAAGGCAGCCATGACAGTTGATCAACTCCAGGTGCAGCAGAACTGTCTGTGCCTCTGTTGCACACACCGTTCAACAAATTTAGAAGTGCCTACAAATCTGGTTGTCTATCCAAATCGGCTGAAAGGCTGGCTCTCATCACAAACAAGCAGCTTAACATCAGTGTTCCCATCCACCCAGATTAAATTAAGACGACAGAGTTTTTGACAAATGTTACCGAAATTCAGTCAAGAGTGCCAACAACTGTAAGTGGCAAGTTATAAAAGAAATCACTACACAATTTCGCTTTGGCTACCCGTGTAACCACAGGCAGGCACTGCCTTATTTCAGAAGTGATTCATGCCGTGTCATGCACTCAATGAGTGCATGTGCCACGGCATGAATTATCTCCCGCTTTTGGTCGGCTCTTCTTGGCGACATGTTTTCGAACTTAAGTATTAAAACAGTACATTTGTTGTAAGCTGAGGTTTTTGCTAACGATTCAAACATCAAAAATTGAAATGGATGCTCCTGTATATTTACAGAAACATGGTATTACACATGGCCTCAAATTTCATTGTGCGCAGGCTTTGTTCCATGGGGAGGTTGTCAACAGTATGCAAGTGTATATGCATGCACAAATTGAGATGAAGTTATCAGTGCTGAAATTATGAAATACAGAAATATTCAAGTAATAGTGGTTGCAATTTTCATTGTCAATACATATTCTATACACAAGTTGATGTTGCTATGTAGGTCAATATAAGGGGCAACTCCTAAGAGTTAGGCTAATTAGAATTACACGGGCTAATACGGTTGTATTGTTTTGGAATAAGTGTTGATTTTAAATAGGTATGGAATAAAGAAAATGGTGAAGTTACTAGGTGTCAATAAAGTGGCCGTAACTCAAGCCTAATAACTGGGCATGTTACAGTAATGTCATAATTCTTCTGTGGTATGAAAAATACATCCAGTGCATATCAACATTCGTTGCATGGAAATGTCTGCAGGGGGTTTCATGTAACACTGTGAGCATACAGAGCAATTTAATGCTGCCCACACCTGCAACAGCGTTCTGGCAACAAATCGCTTGTCGGCTGCTTTGACAGGCATAGCAGCTTAAAGCCGAAACAATAATTCTAGCGATCACATTTACAATGAAGCTAGTATGTACAAGTGGGCCAATGTCAAATAATATGGGTAGGAGGAAGACATGAAAAAAGCAAAACGTATACGTGCCCACACTCTTGATACAAGGGCAATTTAATTACAAGCTTTCAGTTCTTCACAAGCACAAAACTACTAACAGTGTTAACAAGCTTCATATGAGCACCACATGAAAGACACTAAAGCAACACACTTCGTACATTCTCAAGTACACTCATGTGCAAGAGCACTGCCCGAAAAGCATTCACCGGTTCATTGCTCACATAACAAGACAGCACACCGTAACTACACAAAGAATGTCTATCGTCTCCTCTATAATGACAATGTAAGCAGTGACTAAATCCTGGCTGCACCCGGCATGCTGAGTTGTGCGTCATTAGATTCGGCACAGCGAAACGGTGTCTTGTATGTGCAGTCTTTGTCAAAAGTATGCAGGCTGTATCATGTTGACCCCCACAACCATGGTTACTTAGGCTATTTAAAGGAAAATAATCTAACATGCTGTATAATTATAGAGAAGTTCTCATATTTGCCAAGCAGAGGTCTCAGGAGCGATGAGAACCGCAGGAGTCATACCCCAATAGCGAATTAGATATCTCGTGAAGGCACAAAGTAGCCAGCATGACTTTCACAGAGACCGTACATAATTACACCGCACAATTGGTCTACATGTCACACTCCACACAGGTAGCAAACAGGTGCTAATGCTACCCCCAACTAACTTACTACGCTTGTCATTTTGTTCGGAGATCATCAAAGTCCACCTTTAAAGAAACAAACTTGTGCGTTTATGACTGCTGCAATACTGTATGTACACAGCAACTTCCTTTTTCTTTGCCTCATTTTTAACTACTACTTTGCATACAACACCACTTCACACCTTGCACTATGACCATTGGCTGCTGCAACAATAATTCGCAGGCATCAACAGCTTATGCTACGTTGATATACAGGTTGCCTATATAAGCCCGGACTCAAAACCAAGCCATTTAGTCAATCGAACAAGTGCCGCAGGTTTCCAAGGCACCAAAACACTACATTCTCAGCCAGGAATCGTTGCCTTAAATTCAGTTCACCAGGTAACATACTCTCTCTCTGCCGAGACAACCAATGCGGTCAAACCACAAGTGGCTTGCAATGCCAGAACCTCTATAATATAAATAGAGGATGTGTGCTGGCACTGCCGAGCAGGATAGCTCGTCTTCGGCATTCAGATGACTGCTGCCTTCGACTAGAACCACCACATGGTCAGCAAACTCAACAAGCAATGCCTTCAATTATGCTTGAGTCTACACCCCTGCCCCATCATGGTGTCACCATCCCTTGTGGCTGATGGAAGTGGTATGTTGTAATCCCGCTGTCAAATCTCAACTCGACTGGGGTGAGCACCCCAGTGGAAATGACTGGGTCTCCTTGCTGTCTCCACAGCAGGGCTTTGCAGGCCTTGATCATACATCACACAAGGACAGCAAATGGGGCCCTATGGCCTAAATATGCTGTCCACACTTCCCATAATACATAGGCACTCTAGCCACTCGGAGATGCAAGCCCATACTCTTTCGGTCATGGGTCCTGCTGTGAAAAACTCTGCGGCCGTTGTATACTCCATGAACATTGTTCCGGGTTGTTGCTCAGGCGGCTCACCCAAATGCCCCAAAGAGCTCATGGAGGCCATCTCCTAGCTCGCACACCAACTTCTGTGCTCAGGCTCTCTGGACTTGCATGTTCATCTGTCACCTTAGCATTGCCGGCTGTTCGGCTGCTACTGGAGTTCTGCCACTTCCAGGATGACATTTCATAGGTGGAGGTGGTAGGTACACTCAGCGTCGAAACGCCTTACCAGGCCATAACAATTGCTAGTTGCCATCAAATGCCTTCATAATGCCTCCGCTGAATCATGGCACAAGTAAGATGGTGTGAGGCTGCAATCCTGTACTGAATTGAGTGCAGTTGTAATGAAGGCCTTAAGCCGGCTTTCCAATGCATGCAGAAAGTCCCGTGAGCTCGTTACTGTGGACAGGGGCTCAAGAACTGTGCCTCGCAGCCCTTTGACAAAGAGCTTCACGGATTACCTTGCCATAGAGCCGTCAACAAGTGAAACGCTCCACTACGTCTCTCAGACACTGCGTCAATAACCCATAAGAAAACATCACCAGACGAGGCTGAGTTCAGTTCCCATATGCACCAGTTGGAGAAGTGGGCCCTAGCTCACCAGAAGCTCATCAAGTGTGTGTGTGACTACCCTCACCCAATTGGTACACTTCCACTCAAGGAAGTCAACCTGGCCATGACACCATCAGACCACTGGAACTAAATCCAAGATCCATGAATAGCATGGAATTTGGTGGTCCAGTAGGCAGACATTCACCCTTTGCTTGGTCCAGCATTGCACTTGCCAAAATACCAGACAATGAACACCGCCAAAGCCAATGAAAACCTGTCAGTGCACACCAAGTCCCCCAGCCACACCTGCAGGGACCCGAAGCTTCAGAGCATGTCCTACTGTCCTCTCTGTCGAACCCTCAAAAGCAGAACAGGAAATACTCTGCAGCACCCAGCACATCACCATGCTCCAAGTTAGGCGCATCACTGAAGTGTCTGGCTAATAAGGAATCTTATAGTGTACTCCGTTAGGTGGTACGGCCAGTTTGCATAAAAAGGGCAGGCCTTGCGCAAAAGCACTTCACTTCATAGTCAATGCATTTATGTGTATATGTGTCTTTCGTCTTGTCTAGTCAAGCTGCATGTCGGCAAACGTGTAATAAGCCATGCATAGTCCATTTCAACTGAAATATTAGTAAATAAATAAGTTTTCACTGGTTTGATCTGCATCAGTGAGGCATTTGATTTAAACGCTTGCAGACTAGTTTCAAACAAGGTGGAAGATTCAGTGGAAGATGTAAGAATAAACTGATGAGCTGTTCAACAAGCAATATCTCTATATCCAATGAGGAAGATAAACCCTCTTGTCGATGCATCGGGTTCAGCAACAAACTTGCTTCACTAACATTTTATGACATGGGCTTTCACGTGTGCACTGTGGGACAAAGCCTGTACTGCCATTTTGACGCCCGAGAGGCATTCCACCTTCCATGGGCACACTCCCAGCGAAAAACCATAGCGTAGCTAAGCTTACCAGAAAGACTATACCCAAGGACCAGCATGAAACCAAGATTACAAAGTTACAGTGAGCAGCTGTACACATTCTATCGACATCACAGGTTTTCTGTAGAGCACCCAATTATAACTGCATCAAAAAAGTTGTTATGATGGCTAAGCTAAGCACAGGGTGACAGGATGATTGCACCACTCATGCGGTTTATCGCACTCCGCTTTCTTGTAAAAAGCTACGTAGGTCAAACTCAAAGGTGTGTTTTCAATAGAATTTTGGACCATAATGCTTCATTAAGTGGGCAGCCGTGTTCCAATCTTAGAAGAAAGAGGGTGCATCTTGTGTAGCAAAGCCCTCAGTTATGCTGCTTGTGTCGAAGTTGGGTTCTTTGGATGCTCATCACTGAGGCTCCTTATGTCGCACATGTTGTTCCATTCTGTTTTAGTATTCGAGTAGTAATTCTCCTATAGGATGCATACACGTAGCGATTCTTCTATAGATCGCATTCAAGTAGTGATTCTTCTATAGGCCGCATTCAAGCAGCGATTCTTCTATAGGTTTCATTCAAGTAGCGATTCTTCTACAAGTTGCACTGATATAGTGATTCCTCTAAGGTTTGTGCAAAGTCTTGTGTGCTTCCTTGTGTTTCTGCATGTTTCGCACACGTTTGCATTAGTAATTTGCAACCTTGCAAATTTGTGTAGCCCCAACATTTAGCAATTTTTAGGAAAAATATTGTGCTCACGTGCACACAAGCACATAGACTGTGCATGGTTGCACTATGCAGGTGGGCAAAGTCCCTATCACTTCGTTAAAGCCTGATTGCACCTCTGCCCTGTGAGAGAACCCATACTTCAGACTTCAGTGGTCAAAGCTTAGCCATGAGCTCTCCACACATTGGCTGTTCAGAGGTGATGGGCTGCAATACCTGTACGGCAGAGTTTAACTTGATCATTTGTTGAAGAAATGAGAGCTGTGCCACCTCCAGGCACTCTTACATAAATGAGTGTCAGCTTACTAGTGAGTTTTGGAAGGCCACTGACAGCACCCTTGACGATTCTGAGCTGGGCTTCTTGGGTGTTCCGAGTAGAGCACAACCGAGTCTGGATAGAACCTGCTATGCTATACAAACAAGTACATTTGTTCTGGCTGTGATACATGATTTTGTTCTTCAATTAACATACGGTCTGTACAAAGACCATTTACAGGATACGGAAGCATTCGTGAAATTTCTGCATAATTAGCACACCCCTTCGTTAAGGCCTAGAATCATCGCAAAAAGTGTGCAACTTATGCGAGTGAATACGGTACACCCTTAGTGGCATTGATGACAATACAACTTTGCTAAACGTTGCATGACTGCATGTAAGACGAGCTTTGCTTGGGATCAGACATGGTCACAGAGCCAGTTCCATGTCACGCTGATACAAGGAATACCAAACTGCAGAACAGAGACCATGCATACAACATTTGAGTTGTCTAAGTGGGTTCCGCAGGACCCAACTTGAGGTGCTGAAAACTGTTGACTGTGTCACTCAGAATATAGTTCATGTTTTCTCCACTGCAACTTTCTCACAGTTACATGATCATCATTTCCTTTCGCTTACACAATGGATAAACCACACTTAGCCGCTAACAGTGCTGCATTACAGGCTGACCAAAATTTAAAGCCATCTAGTCCTTTATAAGTGACTGTCCTCAGAAGCATGCCTGTTACAAAAGACATCCAAGTAACTAGAGAGATAGGGCAGGCAACCATAGGAGCAAACTGTCTCTTATACGGAACTGTCTCTAATTATGCCAGTGCTTCTCATAAAGTGGCTCAAATGTACTGTATTTACTCGCGTAATTTGTGTGCTTTTTTCCGGAATTTTAGAGCTCCGAAAAGGGGATGCGCAAATTACAGAGATTTCGGGAATACATCCGAAATAATGTATAATATAACGCGCAAGGTATATGGTAGCTCTTTTGGATACAATCTCGCTTAACACACCAAAACACTGGTGTAAGAGAACACGGGTGCTCCAGGAAAGCGTTTCGCAGTCTCTTGGCATTGAGAGTGCAGCATGTAGAAGAGTTTACGAGCTGCCCGCTGATGGCTGCCGGGATAGCACGCGCGCCAGCGCTATCTCAGCAGACGAGCACACCCCCCCCCCCTTTCGCGCCTTTTCATGCTTGTTAAAGATGGGCGAGCTGATCATCGCCCCCGAGCGACTGAGATGGGCCAGGCTCCGTTTGATCTCTGCTTCAGCCGTTTTCCGAGGGTTCCAGAGAAAAGAATAAGGGAAAGGGACATTGCACTCGCAGCCCCTTTTGTGTATGACTGTGCTCGCCTGTGCAGTGAGGGGTGTGGCCGCATGGCTGTCCAAAGTCTGTCCGTGCACGCATGCCAGCGAGCTGGCTCGGGCGGGACAGCGAGTGCAAAATATGCGAGGAAATTTTTTTTCTGTAAAGCTGGCTAAATATAAGGGGTACGCAAATTATGCGAGGGCACAAATTATGCAGGTAAATACGGTATTACCATTCTCTGTAACACTGTCTGTGGCAACACTGCTTGCTCCTCGATAAGTGCTTGGAGCACAGCAGGCTTCCTGGTACCCATTAGTTTGGGTATCTATAACGCACTGTAACACTCAATGAATATAGATGAAACAAGAGCACAGAAACAGCAGATGCACACTGACAGCTTTGACCAAGTTCAGTATAACTGATCATGAATGTAAATTATACTGATAAGTGAGGACAGAATTGCTGCACACAAAAGTTGACTTGGAATGTTTCGAAGAACCTAAAGGCGTTGTGGTGTTTTGGCTTACATGAATTTGAAATTCAGACAGTTTATTCAGACAGTTTACTCAGATATATTTCCTAGGTATTCTGACCCCCTTCCAGCGCTCGCAAAGATTGCTCCCTTAGGTTTCTTCTGGTCGCTAGGCACTTCACACTAGCAACAAAGCTTTGAACATCTTTCACTCATAATGCCTTTTCAGAAGTGTAACGAATAAAATCCTTAATATCCCCAGCATAAAGCTAAATGACTCATGGGAAGTGCTTGTGCATGCTTTTGCCATAGAGTCTGCAATAAGTCATACAAGTCAATGCCATAAATGTAGTTGCTCAACAACTAGATGCAGAATTTGCTTCACTTTGTACGGCAAGCACAAATCTTCTAGTCATACAGCTGACCTGCACCCGCAGGTGAGGCAGCTCCAACGCTGTACCAACATTTGCAAGATGCATATGTGCACTGTCACAACTGACGAAGCATATTAGGATTGTGAACTATGTGAAGTGTTACTGATGTAGCTGCAATGGCATGGCACACACTAAAGAAAAGCAGAGAGCTCAACAGATTTGCGCTCTAACATGTGCCGAATTCTCCCTGCCTTCCTCACCTGCAAGCTGTGCTGTTGAAGACAGGTCTTTGAAAACAGCTGCATTGCTGCCCGTGTTTCAGCAGCCTCGAGTTCATGTGATCACCTTTCCTTGGAGTCAATTTCAAGGGCAGAGTCATGTGTATGTTTAGTCTTTCTTCTGTTTCCAGTCAAGTGACCTGCCAGAAGACAGCACGCCTTCTGGCCAACTGCTTCAGCGGAAACTCGGCAAAAGCCACACATATATGAGATCTCAGCTCTGCGAATTCCATACACTGCAATCTTATTTCGACAAGTTGAAATAAAGCTGTGCTTTAAACAACCTGCCCCCCAAACACTCGCTCTTCAAATCCAACGCAGTAGAAACACTCCAGAACACAACAGGCCGTACACAATTATCACCACACCCACACTCTCACAACGTGCATGCCTGCAGACAACAACATTAGGCCTCAGAGCTCAAAGTAGCGAATCACGAGGTCCAAGTTTTGTCGAGCCACCTGCTCCCGGAGCTGCTCAATGTCGGCTCGTGTGACGTAGTCGCATCCAAACACTGTCAGGGAGGCCAGGTCGCTGTCGGCTGCCACGAGAGACCGCAGTCCCACACCTGACACACACTCCACTTCGTTAAGCTCAAACTCACGGAGCTTGGAAAAGGTTCCAGAGGCGACGAGGGCCTCCAAAGAGGCGTCTGTAAGCTGACACCATCCCAGACATGCCTCGGTCAGCTTGCCACCATTGCGGAGCATTCCAAACAGCTGCTCTGGTGTCACAGTGTTCATCTCGTGAGGGAAGAACTTGAGCCGCTGTAGCCGGCTGAACTGGGTGTGCTGCAAGATGGATGGCTGGTCCGACAGAATCAATGTCCGCAGGTCTTCCATCTCCAGGTCTGTCAGCACTGGACAATGCCTGTATGCCAAGCGGGCACCGAAATTCGTTTATTTTCTCAAGGCAGCATAAATCAATTTATTGAAAAACTTTATAAAAGGAAACATGACAATGGAAAAGCATATTTATGCATTGACTCCTATGGACTGTTGATGGAGAACTGAGAATTTTTCGCTGTACCGGAAATTTCGTTGAAGCAGCGTTCATTTGAGGGATTCAACTGTATAGGGACATGGCTCATTAAAAAAAAAAGAAGATTTTCAGGGCAGTTCATCTGCAATACCACGCAGACATGAGGGATCCGCCAGGAGATATTAAGTGTACAATTAATGCAAATGACAGGAATTCAATCCAACAGTTTCTACTGGTTTTCTATGAACGAAGAGCTAACATCATAAATGCATGTTATACTACCTGCAAAACAAGCACTAATGTACACTAGTGAATGCGAGTGTGTAGGCAGAAAACTGCCCGCAATAAGGAGTCACTCTAATAAGGGTATAACATTGTGACCACATTTATTTGCACTTCATCAGTCTGATTTGTATAGAGCTATCATCATTCCTATTCACCTTCTCCTTTGGGTGTGTGCCTGATCAGCTCTGGCGGAATAAACGGGTGTGCTCATCTTGTCTCATCCAGCCATGTTCCATCTTTGAAAGTGGAAAAGGCCTCAACCAGATTCCAATCAGCACACCCATCCTGCTGCATTCAGGTCCCACTTGGAGCTACGGTCCAGTCGCCACCTGCGCCCGACCACCCCTGCTGGCATGGACTCAATGGACCCTGCCCCTTCTGCTAGCCAATGCTACCGCACCAATGGCATTGGCTCCACCGACTTTGTGCACCATCACAAGCCCTCAAAACAACCAACCTGTGCTTGTGGGTCCCTGAAGTGACTATGTCGATGACTGGCTCGACAATTACAACCGCATGAATTCAGTCAATCAGTGGACCAACACCTGAAAATTGACTAACGTTACCTTTTGTCTGACAGTCACTGCAAAGATGTGGCACCTCAACCACAAAGGTGACACCCTCAACTAGTCCTATTTTACAAAGACGCAACAAATCTTCGCATCATCATCTGCCCATTCAGAAGCTAGGAAATGAAGGCTGGCCAAGCCTTTCCAGCTCCCACTCCAGCCATGCACCTTTTACATTAAAGGTGCCCTCTCTCTATGCTGTCGTGCAAATGGTGATACGGCCAAAGGCGAACACATTCCCCCCATCCTCAAAGGTATTGGTGATACACACCACTTTTCAACGCCTTAGCTGTTAAGTATCCCACCAGAGTTGACAACATTGCTTTGATGTGCCAACGCCTAGATGAGTTAAGTCCCCTTGTGTTCAACAAGACCTCAATGCTCATCTTTTCCCTCTATCTGCTTTACGGGCCCTTACCGGCACGTCCGCAAAACTTCAAAAGCAACAGAGGTGATCCACTGTTCCTCCCATGTCAACACTACCTCTCGACTTGTGCAATCTTGTCAATCCGTAGCTGGCAGCCATGACTACACTGACGATGCCTCTTGTTCCACCAGCATCATTGACACCCGCACACTGCAGTTCCACATTCCATCAGCACATCTGGACCTACTGACCTACCTACGGGTAGTTGGCTTCTCCAAGTGCCAGAGCACAGACAATGGTTGTATTGATTTCGGAGTCGTCACCCTAGACCTTAAACTTGGCTGCCGCTGAAAACTGCATCCTGTGACCTGGTCATTAGCTAGTTGTATCTGCCTCATCCATCCAGGTAGCTGTTGGAGACACACTTGTTGCCCCTTCCTGTGCAATTCCCTTCCTGTACTTCCTGTGCAATTTTAGTCGCCTTCTGTGTCAACCTTTCTTCCTGTGGCAACTCTTCTGTTTCCTGTTGCTTTCTATTTCCTGTGGCTGCAACCCCTGATCTGGTGCTACTGCCCAAAGGTACTGTGGCAACTATCAACAACTCCCCACTTGCCTTTGTCAGAAATCTTTTTCCTTCCTCATCACCAGTACCAGCTTGAATTCAAGTATAGATTTTTCATTCTAGAGTTGTATGAATAGCAAAATTTTGAGTGCAAGGCAAATTCGAATATTAACGTTCCAGTGCAAATCAAATTGCATAATTTTCAAATAATGTTCGAATATATTTTAAAATAACACTGTTACATGACTGAGGAATGTAGTGCTAAACTAGGGTAAAAGAATTATCGCACGATGAGTGTATTCCCATAATGTTGTCCCTAGAAAAAGAACAGTCAAGTCCGAAAAAACATTACAAGAAAGAATTGTGAAGTGCATGAGTTAACCTTGCTATAGTATACGAACGTTAGCTTCGGCGCCTTTGCCAGAACACATGACTGTTAGGTTCACTGCGGTATCTGCGGTTCACTGCGGTGTTAGGTTCACCGCAGTACATTAGTGTCAGCTTCACTGCAGTACACAAGTGTTAGCCCCGCCGCAGTACACAAATGCTATGTGGGGAGGCATACCACAGATGGGAATAGGCCAGGCATACGAAGCATAGCACATTTTGCCTCTTAATTGCAAACATTGAATAGTTCAAATTAGAGCTGTGTGAATAGCAAAATTTTGAGTGTGAAGCGAATTCACATATTCAAGTTCAAGTGCAAATCGAAATGAATATTTTTGGAATAAGTTTCGAATACTTCTTTACTAATATCATGTTAAATTATGGAGAAATGTTCTGCTGAACATGGGAAAAGATATATTGCATGGCTAGTGTACTTCCACAGT
Organism: Hyalomma asiaticum; assembly: GCA_013339685.2. Classification (NCBI taxonomy): domain Eukaryota; kingdom Metazoa; phylum Arthropoda; class Arachnida; order Ixodida; family Ixodidae; genus Hyalomma; species Hyalomma asiaticum. The sequence continues at coordinate 30,905,490 of CM023491.1, read as the reverse complement.
GTCATTCCAAAGTCCTCCAGAACAGTCCAACAGAGAAACAACAGAAAGCCGCTAACTTTGCTGCAGTATGCACGTGTTAACTTGGCTGCAGTACATGGATGTTAGCTTCGCTGCAGTACGCGAGTGTTAGCTTCGCCGCAGTACACGGCTGTTATGCGGCGAAGCGGACTATATACGAGAATGGGCTACTTGACACACGACATAGCGTATTTTTTTCCTTAATTACCTACTTCGAATTGTTCGAATAGTAAATTTAAGTGGAAATTGAATCGAAAAGGAAATGCTTTTAGAAAATTATTTGAAATTTTGAATATTCACACACCCCTAGTTCAAATAGTAAAATTTTGGTAAAATAGTAAAATAGTAAAATTTTGAACAGCAAGGGCCTCACTTCCAAAACAGCACTTCGCCGTTTTCATGAGAGAGCACCCACTGAACTTTGCACGTATGCAAGTGCACACAGTATTGGAGCAGTTCTGCAACATGATGCCATTCTAAATAGCAGGTTGCGGCATATTCTAGCCGGATCCTCTCACCAGCTGTGCGGAACTGCACCATCACAGATCAGGAATGCCTGGCTGTTGTTTGGTCAATTGAAAAATTTTGGCCACAATTCTAGAGTTGCCACTTCACCACAGTCACCATTCTACACTGAGTTGGTTGTCATCAGTGAAGAATGTGTCAGGATGCCGAGGATGCTGAACATGGCACTTGCAAGAATACGACTTCACATCAATCTTCACATCTATCAAACAATCATTCAATCAATCAAAGAATTTTATTTCCACCAAAAACAGAAAACATTTGTGGTGAAAAAAGGTGGCTGGGAAAAAAGCTGTGCAATGACAGCTAGACAATGTGTTATGATGCCAATGTGCTTGCTGTCTTCGGGCTCACTTTCGCTGCCTCTTGATAACACGCTCTCAGCATTTTCACAGGCTTGTTTCAATGCAACACCTGGTTCACATTGACAATCAATATCCTCAATGAAAGAAGTTCAACTTCCTTCTGCTCAGGATTCTGTTCCCTGTAATGGGCAGATTCCTACTGCCGAGCTCTTGCTGACTGCCTTTATGGCTTCAAAAGACCACCCAACAGCCACTTATGACACAAGCTTCGACAATTTCACCTTCAAGATAACATACTCCATAATTACATCTACCATCCCACTGGTAGCAAGCGGGTCCCAGTCCTACCTCACTGCTTTTGAGCTTTAGAAGCATTTCATGGTGACGTTGCTGCCGGCCACTTCGGCTTCCATGAGACCAACGACTACATCAAAACCAACTGCTTTTGGCCTGGCTTATTTATACACGAATTTATACACGAGGGTACCCAAATACGTTGGTTCACGTGCACCGTGTCAGCACCATAAATGCTCCATATCCCCTTCTGCCGCTTTCCTTCTGCACCTCCCATGTCCAAGCAGGCCTTCAGAATTTGCTGGAATCAACTTACATGGTCCCTTGCCATTGACGGCTTTCAGGCAGCAACGGATCATTAATGCTGTCGACCCTATAGCAAGATACACTGAGATTGCTCCCCTTCAATCTGGAACTGATTGCCAAATTGCTGAATTTTTCTTGCAATCCATCACCTTGTGCCGCAGAGTGCCTCATGTTCTTTTGAGTGACCATGGCAACACATTCATTTATCTTGTCCTTGAGGAACTCCTGCTGGTGAATGATACCAGGCTTATATAAAAGGGCTTTGGGGTCTCGCCTTGTTGACGACTGCCTCCTTACTTCCACTGCGTCTGTTGCATCCAGCCGATAGCTACAATGTACCAGAGAGGGCACCAACACCTCACCCTTCCCACGGCATTACTCAGGTGTATACCCCACCGAGTGCGATTTCCCCTCCCACGGCATTACTCAGGTGTATGAGACTCGTTGGATTGCATGTGCTATGCACTATCTCAGGTTCCATAGCAATGGAGCTGTTTACACTGTTCTCCCATCAGCCCTCTTTGATGTATAACGAAAAGTATCGGACGCCTATGGTGAACATTGGTCCTTTTTCCCTGCTGTTTTCACTTTACACTTCCTTATTAGACAAGTTTGCCATTGAAGTTGACCATTGCATGGCACTTGCTCATCAAAACATGGAAGTTGCTCAAGAAGACAGAACATGTCACTGCGATGGTAAATAATGAAAAATAGCCTTCCACCCTGGATATCAAGTCTTACTGTGGACCTTGCGAGAAATTTTCACCGGTACACTAGCCCATACATCCTTCTACGATAAACTTCCCGAGTGAACTACCCAGTTACTCCACTCTGTAATTGAGAACCATCATCATAGCACCGTTGCCTGTATGAAGCACTTTACACCACATTCAGCTGATATCTAAGCTGTGACCCAGTTGGCCGCTTGGAAGACGGGGAAGATTAGTGCAAGCAGTTTTACCGTACTTCTGTACTTAGGCATTTTCATTCGTATATTCCCGTGATCGTCCTTAATAAACTTCTCCTACAAGGGTGTGCCAGTTAGATGCCAGTCTTCAGTGCTGTGCCATAGAGTACTGCGCATAGTGCACATCCGCGTACAGGACACGTACAGTGAACCCATGACAGATACAGTGACACGTACAGTGAACCCATGGAACTCTACGACAACCAACTGGGCTAAACCACGAGGTTCCGCGGAGACCACAGACATAGCCGTGGGTCCATCAAGCTCACTCGAGAGCAGGCGAGAGTGTCTGTTGCATATTCCATGTTTTGCAAGCTCTTGTTTATTTTCTTTCCAGCAAAAAAAAAAAAAACAGACACATGCCAGGCCGGAACAAATGCTTGAATCTGAGGTTATTCGAGGCGCTCTACAACTTTGTCACTGACATGTAAGAGATGACATGTAAGTGGACAGTAATTAAAAAGTTGACCAACTAAAACCAATTATTTCTCAGTGAAGAAAGAAATGCTGTTTGTAAGCACACACTACTTCCTCTAATAAGGAGTCGATACAATATTAGTAGGGCTCTTGGTATATTTCAAATCATGGTCTGAGTTAGCTGGGATACCCTGTATACACACATACATATGCATACATACATACATGCATGCACACATGAATTCATACACACATACATGGATGCACGCATACACACACACACGCACACACGGGGCACGACGGTAATTGCGACAGTGACGGCAGAAACCCCATTCAATTTCCATAATGCTGCTATAGGAATAAAATTTTCCAATTTGGACACAGTCCCATGCAGAGGGCGGTGTGTAAGCAAGCACCATGGACAAATGAAGGAGAGAAAGAGGCATCCTATTACCCTCCTATAATATGCGCATTTCTGCTGCATTGAAGTACTCAATCATTGGTGACAGAGCTCGAATATCCACTGAACACACCATGCTAGTGGCGATGTCACAAAGTGCTGTCAACTCACATAAGCCTTCCCTCTTATTGTACAGCAATAGTAAAATACAGTAGAATCTCGACGATACGATTACAGTTGATGCGAATTTCGCGATGATACAAATTTTAATGTTGTTTTGGGCAGCCTACGTTGTATAAAACGCGCCATCATTCGGTGTTATACGAACAGTTTCCCCAGCCATTGTGGATGATACGAACGCGTGAAATGACCGCTTCACGTGAGCGACTGACTCAGATTTTTGACTGCACCTTTTTTCCGCAAGTTCCTTACGACTTTGAACCAGAAAATGGCAGCAAAAAACAGCAAAATTTTGTTTTTTGTCGACCAGTGTTCGGCCCATCCCAAAGACTGCAACTTCAGCAATGTCGCCGTAAGGTTCCTGCCCGCTATCACCACGAGCGTCACCGCGGACGACAACGTAGCGAAATGCGGGTTGCGATCCATCGAAGAATTGGTTGACGAGGCAAAGGATACCGAGTCCAACAGTGATGTTGAAGATATAGGTGAGTGTGATCTCCTACCGTCAATGTCGGAAAACCTTGACGCCCTCGATGTTGTGCGTCGCACCGTAAGCACTGGCAGCGTGAGTGAAGAAACCATAGCACGGTTTTATTCCTTTCAGGTGGCTTTCTTGAGGGACAGTGAAGTTAAAAAAGTTCAAAAAAAACATCACGGACTTTTTCAGAAAGAAGTAGATGACCCCAATAAAGTTCTTGTTCATCTTCATGATCAGCTTTAACACATTTTGGCTCATACGAATTCGGGATGATACGAATATTTTACGTGCTCCCTACGAATTCGTATCACCAAGATTCTACTGTATCTTAAAGGCAACAGTTGCCAATCAGCTGTTCAATCATACACACCAGGCATGATTTTTTGTGACATATGTTTTGTAACACGCATGCCACACAAGTTGTTCCGCTTGTTTAATTTTAGTTTTAGTTTCAATACCAGAGTGCACATGTATCTTCATGTTTTTTCTATGTTGTAATAGGGCAAAACCTTGGTGTTTCTCTTTAGATTGATTTGCGGGGTTTAACGTCGCAAAACCAGCTCTGATTATGAGAGACGCCGTATTAGAGGGCTCCGGAAATTTCGACCACTTGGAGTTCTTTAACGTTCACTGATGTTGCACAGTACACGGCCCTCAACATTCTGCATCCATTGAAATGCAGCCGCTGTGATGGGGATTCGACCCCACAACTCTTGGTTCAGCAGCCGAGTACCATAGCCACTGGACCACCGTGGCAGGGCAGTGGATATTTTTTAAGAATAAGGATTAATTTAAAGTGAGTGCTTGCCCTGACTGGTTCACCTTTTAGAGTGTAACTGTCTTTCCATGCACATCTAAACACCCTCACGCAACAGCCAACGGTGAAGCGATGTATGCACGAGCAGCACTGTTGGAGGAAGGTGAAAGCAGAGTGAAATGTGAAAACAACCACTCTTTTCTCCTCGGGACAGGTGCCGTCAGTTCCATGAAACACAGCAGTGCACACATCACAAGGAACGTTTTTCTCATGAGCCACAGAGAGAGCCACTTAGAGGGAATGTCTACCGCTCTGAAACATTTTTTCGGTTGTGGTGAAAATGAGAAGATCGTTTCTTATATAGCTGGAAACGAGCATACTTGTACCCCATTAAAAGAGATTAATATTTTTAAGTCAGCCCTGAAAGTCGTGAAAACATGACCTGTGACACAATCCTGGGCGACGTGCGCGAAACTACAAGTGTTACGAAAAACCGAATGCTCTCGAAGGTTAATATCTTTTGTGAAATATATTACTTGCAATTGTACTTGACATCACACAGCATTGCTTCATGATGACGAATAATTTTCATTTTTAAATTAATATTGCAAAAAGCCAGTAGCCAGCACTGCTAGTGTAAGGGGTGACCATGATGACAGAAAAATCCTGTTTTAAGAATTTTTACACATTTTTTATTTCTTTTTTGAGCAAAACCACTGCAAACGGTACGCTTTCTATTGGAATAGAAAAATCCTGTTTTAAGAACTTTTGCACTTTTTTTTTATTTCTTTTTTGTGCAAAACCACTGCAAGCTTGCATACTTCAAACGGTACGCTTTCTATTGGGATGAAAAAGAGGAAATCGATGAGGGACACTAGACGCTCCCTTTAAGAATACTGAATTATACCTTTCCTTTAAGCAATGCAAACACTGCTTAAGGCATCGCACAAGCTGGATGAAAAAAAAAAAAAGATCGGAGTGCTAAAAGTCGGTGCAACAAATCGGGGTGCCAAGAACAGAAAACAATACTTACTGGCTAATAGCAGCAACGTCCAAGTCCGGCAAAGACAGGGTGAGAGTCTTTAGGTGAGGCCCCACCATCTTGAGGACCGGCTCAACTTGTCGGCGAAAGAAGAGCTCCGATGTGTTGGAAATTACACGCAGAGTGAGATCAGTCAGATACTTCAGAAGGCCCAGTGGCAGGATTCCCTCCTGGCCCGTCAGGATGAGACTGACGCGCGTCAGCAGAGGACAAATGCTGCACATACAGAAAGAGATAGGCACAATCAACCCAGACATCGCACGGTTGCTACGGAGGCAGCTAAAACCTCTGTGCAAACACAGTACAGTGGGAACACAGCAAAAAAAAAAAATGGCATTCCGCATTCAAGGCTTTGGTTAAAGCAGCCTTGCGAGACTGTTTGAACACACTCTGAAAATGCTGCCAATGTGAAGCCAAGGTTCTTATGGACGTAAAGGGCAAATCTTGTAGCACTGCCCACAGCAGGGAATTGACAATTTCGCAGAGAAAACAGGCCAAAACTCATTTTTTCATCTCTCATACACTATGTCACAATCAAACTACACTGCAAGTGGGCAGAACACATATCGGCCAATTTCATGAACGATGCTCCAGTGGACTCTCCTGGACGGGACGTGGCGTACCTTCCAGCTAACGCAGCTTCCCGCTGGATGGCCGTCACCGTGCGCCTCGGAACCAGAAACAGCATTCAATACAACAGAAGAAAACAAGGAGGAACTGCTCAAGGACATGATGCATAACAAAACTTTTCAGTGTCATAACGCTTTGAACATTACCTCCTTCTGTGTAGGCTCCATTGCGTTTATGGCAACAAATGGAGAAAGAGGTCATTTTCTACTATGACACTGTTTTTGCCTGCGAGTCCAATAGTAACATCGCCCTATGATATCTTGGAATGATTTATAAAGGCCTTGTTCGAGCAGTTTTCCATGCTGGATAACTCTTCAAAGCACCGTGAAACCACTGTCTGTATGCCGAAAGTGCTTGCAGAGGGAAATCTATTCTACTCTAGCTGTGTGCGGTGAGGACACTTCCATCCTTAGATGCACATGTTTGTCACATAGCAGTGAGACCATCTGGTCTGTTGTTACTTTCTTGAAGATTTTTAAGCCCACTCCTATGCTACAAGAAACACTGTGAGGTGCTGAGAGTGCACACGCCGCACATGACCTGGAAATACTACAAGCAGAATTACTGTAAGAGCAGGAGAAAGCGTGTACATAGCAATTACATTTACACGACCACGATACACCATGAAGAGTGCAACTGCTTTAGCATGGCCAGGCAGAAAAGTGCTCATGAACACCATGAACAGTGTTATACTATGCTCAACACCAGATATGTTACTTCCAACCGTAGCCAAGTGTATGCGAGTGCAGTAGTAACGTCATTCGATGATATCTTTGAAGCGGCAATGGACGGCAATGCGCAACCATTTTCTCTGCCTCTCCAATCTCCACTCTCCGGTCCTACTTGCCAATCTCAACAAACTTCGATAACTATGACCCAATGGAATTTTACCACACCTCTCACAATAAACAGAGGCGAATACTCAGAAAGCAGCCCGTAAGTGTGACCAACCTTTCAAATGTTTACACACACCCTCCCAAAAAAATGTAACAAGAGTGCCACTCTCAACCATGACTGAAAACAAGCAGATGGGGAGCAAACACAGGCGAAATTATCTTCGGGAAAACAAAGCGCTTAGAGAAACAGCTAGATAAGCATGCTCTGGAATGACAGGAATGTGACAGGGCCACAGCGGTGACACTATTTCAACAGCCTAAACCACCTTGCTTGGCTTGTTTTTCTGCCTGCAACAGGCCGAGGTTTGACGCTTTTTCCCTGCCAGTAACAAATGAATAACCTAACGGATAAATACGATGAATGGTCCTTTCAATCATGCAAAATTTTAGTCCGTGCACGGGTCTAAGCGCTGTGGTGGTAAGCCGTTCATTACAATGTCAAAGTTATAATCTCAAGCCGCAACAGTTGCGTTCCGACGGGTACAAAACACTTGCACACTTGCTGTGCTTTTAGCGCATGCTTGTAAAACCAGTGCCAGCCATGGTGCCTCGTACAGCATCCATACAGTTCTTCGTTTTTTGGGTTGTATATGTTTTTTCAATTTCGTGGGGCAAAAATGGAATGCTATTGTTAGAGGTGATATTCGGAGAGAATTTGGGCTTTGTGTTCAGCTGTTCCAAAATGTGGGTTTTTTTCGGGTTGTATACACAAGTTTCAGCTTGCCATATAGCATTCACAGTGCTGCTGCGAGCAGCCTGTGAAATGAAATTCATGTCACTGGAGCTCACATAAGCCAACAGGAGGTAACTTTGTTGTCCTGAGGTCGGGCAGGTATAGCACGTGTGCACAGAAAACTCCGAGCAGCACAAAAAAAACACGCTGCTACGAGGCATTCAAATTTTGGGACAACTTGGGTTTACCCGATCTTCCTAGAACACATTCAGTGTGTAAGAATCCCTGTTTTACAAGAACAACCCTAAGCTTCTTTGGTAACAAATGAGATGGTCTTGGGGCATTAAAAATGATGCAGTGGAACTTCACCAACTTGAATTCGAAGAATCAACCCGAAATTGGTTCAGCTAAAATGCAGTTCAAACTAATGGCAGCCCCTTCAAATGCAGTGTACTGTCACCCCTCCTGAAGAGCTTCGCAAGTCAACCCGGCCATGCGTATTATGTTCAGCCGCGGTCGTAGCAGCTGGACGCTACACGGAAGTGCTCCCTGCTCTGAAGGCAATTTGCAGCGCATGCACAGACTGGTCATTCCACATCCATCGTCCTTCCATGCACCCACTAGGTGGTCATGTTACCTGAAAGTGCTGAAGACATGCAGAAGGGAGAGACCACACATTGCAACCTCTTATCTGAAAGGTGATCCACAGGAACAAGATGCTTTTCCTTTCTTAAAAGGACACTAAAAGACCAGCACTCAGTTAATTCAGAGTGAGTAATTAGCTTGTGAAATCTCTACTGGCATCAATTTCACCATCGTTGCTTTATTAGTAGAAGAGAAACTGAAGGACCAAGCTCAATTTTTAAATTTCGTGCCGAAATGTCTCCCACCGTGACGTCGCAGATCTCAATGCGTTTCTGTTTTATTTTGGTCGCATTTGCTCAACCGAATTTCCTGAAACTCAGTAGTTTATCTTGTTTGGCCCCCTCCGAGGATAATGTACCTTATTTCTGAACCCACCAGACACCGTCAAATCTACTCAACCAGGCGAGCTGGTCTGAGAACTGCAAGGTAGTGTTGCCAGCTGCATTACTTGTTGCTCCTTTTCTCAATTAGCAAGGGTCTTCCATGGAGAGAGTTGTACTTTTGGTATTGTTAAGGGGTAATGTATGATTACGAGAATTCCTTTGCTCTTCAGTGCCCTTTCAAAAATCGGTGTTGGGCAGTTGCTAGAGTTTAAACTTCCTGGAGTTCTATATAATTCATATAGACGATGAAACTTAAGACCAGCCATGCAGTCAAAAATATTTGTCAGGTTCAACTACTGAGCAGTCAATCTAAGTTAATCGATCTATGCAGTCTTTTCTATGCAGTTTGTGCACCTAATCTAAAAGCAATAAGCCAACCTAGCGTCAATTTGCGACCTTGTGTAAGGCAGAAATACGGCTCAGGCAACAAATGCCCTTGAAAAGTGTTTACACTGCTGAATGATAGCACAGAACGATGGTTATGTGTGTCAAGCTACAGAAAAGAATCTTGCATAGAAGATAACTGCTGCCCGACTACTGCTGCGGCAATTATTCTGGTGACCACCGAATGCATCATCAGTAAATTCATTTACACACGTATTGTTCTAATAGCTTCCAGAGTTTTACCTGCGAGAAGCACGATATGATTATCAGTCTGATATGATTATCAGCCATGCCGTGCTAGAAAGCTGCGACAATTGTGACCACTTGGGGATCTTTAACGTGCACTCACATAGCACAGTAGTTGCCATTAAGTGTGGAACATGATAGCATTATCAATCCCCATTTTCAGTGCAACGCTGTCGCGTGAAAATGCACAGACATCTCTTCATGAGGCGCCGCCCAGGAGGCAAGCACCATTTTGATGTTTACAGAAGTGGCTTACCAGGGCGAACGCCTCCTCTCTATACGTAGCACTGCCTGCGTGAACTGCTGTTGGTATGATAGGAATGTGACAGAAGGGATTTCCTCGAGTTTGCTCATCACAGAATTACGTCCTCAATTCACAATCTAAACTACCATGTGTGTTGGTAGATAAGGCACAGTTTATCATTTTTTCTGATGGACTTTCTGATGACTTTGAGAAATTCGATTTCCTTCGCTAACACAGTTTGCATCATGGTGCGTGTGGTCGAATTGTCCGAGTGATCTTTTTGCTCGGTGAGCACCAGAACCTACACCACATGGCGACACTGAACTAACTGACATGAGCTCCTTAACACCACTGAATTAGGAACAAAATGAAAGGCGAGGACAGGGAACGTGTTATAGGCAGTGACAGAGAGGTTTAGGTTTGTGTGTAGCATGGGGACAGATGAGGAACACCGTTGTTTGGCTCTTTCAAGACGAAAGTAGAATCAATGAAGAAAAAAATTTCGGGGTAAGTAGGGACTATGATGCAAGGCATTCTAAAGGTGCACAGACCATGAGTGAACAAATTCAGATACACCGGCTTAAATAATAAAGCGGGGGGGAACAAGCTAAGGCCACAAGAAGGGCACATTCTTACACGTACCGGAACATTGGGCTGAGCGTGAGAGCAAATTAATAATAAATGGTTGTGCAACAGGATTCTCCCTACTATGGGCAGCGGTGGAACTGCTACCCTACAGTTCGCTTTGCTAGCCACCCTGGATTACTGTCCATCACCCCAGCTGACTCCGTCAAGAGTTTAAACGAGCCTGCGGAATCAAAAATGGCAACTGTGCACACGCTACGCCTAAGGCAGATTGCCTTGCGGCCTAAAATACTGTCAACTCCAGTACAAGCGGCCGAACACAAGCGCCCCTGCTTCCATTTTCTATGCGCAGAACCCCTTTCGGGGTCGGTGCTCATCCAATGCAGGCGATCGATGCACGTCATAGGTGTTACAAATGCTCAGTGTTTTTTCTTTATCTTATTTGTGAGCTTCCGTTTCTTTTGACATCATGTGTCATACTACTGTTAATTTAACAAGAGAATTCTGTGATGAAATTGCTGATGACCAGAAGTTAGAAGTTTGAGTGCTTAAACTTGAAACCACTCCATCTACTCCTCCCGAAAGGTCCACCGCTGAAAAATTTCTGGGAGGAATCCCAATTGATTTCTGGGGTTTAACATCCGAAAACAACAATCTGATTATGAGAGACGCTGTAGTGGACAACTTCGAAAATTTCGACCACCTAGGGTTCTTAAAAATGCACAGATATCGCATACACAGGCCTTGACATTTCCCCTTCATAGAAATGCAACTACTGCGGCCAGGATTCTATACTGCAACCTTCAAATCAGCAGCCGAGTACCATAACGACCAGACCACAGTCTAGTCCTGATATGCGACAAATCCTGATATGGGAATCATGATATGCGATAAAAGAGTGCCTGTGAGGAAAAGATAACATAGGAAAAATAAAAACCAACAATTTAATAAACATAATGAATCACAAAAAGGGGGAAAATGAGAAAGTGACAAAAAAAAAAATCCACGAGGGGTAGAATATTGAAAGGTACCAGTTCAAGATGCAGATTTATCAACACCCTCTTTGAAATGGTTGTACTAGTTGCTAGGAGTGTACCTGAACATGCGTCATCAGTATGCAACTATCATTATTTTCTGTCTGTGTGGGAGAAGTTTCAAATTAAATTGTGGGTTTTTAAGGCCCTCTAACATTATTTCTTGTGACAATTTTTTTATTTCCAGGTCACGTAGACATGTGGCTGGGTATTGTTTTGATACAGGTCAAACCGCACATACCAAATGATTTAATGTTTTAGTTGTGCAATGAAGTCGCCCTGACACTGCCGACTGTATCAATGCATAGTGGCGACTGCCAGGACCGTTTGGGGCAAATCTGAGAATAATGAAGACTGCGATTGGAAAACAGTAATGTTACACGTGATCATGGCATTACATTAGAAAACTGAATAATAATTTGCTTTTCACTTGCACAGCTTTTCAGTGAGTGCCAAAACATCAGCAAAGCTGACAATTTACAGCATGGCACAGTCACATGCTATGTTTGTTGCTACGGCAACAGTGTCACCAGTACACTGGAAAGAACAGCAACAATGGTGTGCAAAGTTTCCTACGTAGTAAGCGCTTCAAGTCAATCCCATTGGCTGAGCACTGGGTCGTGCCTGGCAAGTGAAATACAGTCAGTCACATGACCCTGGAATACTTCAGTTCAGGGTGTGCATTTTGGTGCTCGTATTTTGAATGTTGTTGGCTTAATAAAACTTCGCACTGTGAGCTCCTGCTTCTGTCATTCTTGCAGTATCTGTCTGTCCGTCCTTCAGTCTAGTCAACACGCAAATAAAAAATGGGTGCTTGAAAAGTGTTACAACACGCCCTTAAGGGCAATAACCATGTTGTGGCTATGAGGCATGGGTTAATTCTAACCACCAAGAGTTCTACAATATGCACCTAAACTTATATGCACAGTGTTATATTTTGGCACCACTGAAATAAAATTGACGTCCCCAAGCCCCACAGCATGGCATGAAAACATCCGAATCCAGGATTACAGCTCAGAAATGAAGTCTGACTGCAGTATAGAAAGTGTGAGTTCGTCAAATATGTGATGTGATCGGTGGAAATGTGCAGTTGCTTCCAAAAGTTGCTTTGCAGTGTCCACACACTGCCTATTTCATCTAACTTTAACTAGCTGTTATGTTTTGCCGCAACATTGTCATAAAGTGCACATCCCAGCATGCAAATAAACCATTAAACAGTGTTTAAAGCAAGTTCCTCATGGGATTTAAGGTGCTGTGTTCAATAGGTAATCAAACGTCACAACTTCTGAATTGCTTGTAACATCATTGACGAGCGCTTAAAGGAAACAATAAGTCGAGGTCAAGCTAAGCACTGATATGCACATAATATAGGTGAGCTAAGCAAAATGCATGGAACGGCCATTCTGGAGTTGTGACGACCAGTACAGGCAAACTGCGGCACGACATTTGAGAAATCCTGTTTGATGTACAGCAAATTAGCATACACTGCTTGATAAACTTTCTGATCAAAACACTTACACATGCTTCTTCCTGAAGGTGCAATGCAAATGCTACCAAGCAATGTATGTTGGACAATTTGAAACAATAGACGAAGCGCACATCATGAATTTAGTGCATGTGTCATAGCCTACATCCACTTCCTGGCACCTCTGAAGCAATACTACCCTTGTGACAATGCAGTCATCTCATGAGTGCAACTTTCCCAACATAGCGCTCGTCATGACAGCACTGTCGCATGATCCGAAACTGACCCACCTTTGCCATATTTTCAAAAAGCATTTGTAACTTTGGGAGTGAAGGCTCAGCCTTCCAAAATGGCACAATGCGTGTTTGCAAAGGCACAAATACTAACATTCATCAAGTAAAGGTGCTTTCAATGAAGAGGCCTTTGTAAAATGGCTATTCATTTCTATGGTAGGTTACGATGCATTCAAACGGTTCCTAGTCCATTACAACGTTCTTGCAGCAATGCAGAGTCAACTCTTGATAAAAGCCGGAAAATGCACATCCTAGTCGAACATACTGCTGCTCAAACATCCACCAAAGTAGTCGAGTGATGTGAACTATTTCTGATATTGGTACCAACTGTACCTTCACAATGGGAACGTTTCAAGTTGCTTTAAGTTATGCGGTGCTGAGCTCTGAACAAATTCGCTGAACGCGTTCCCAGCAGTTGCTCCAAACCAGGCTAATGTAAACCACAATGATCTGGAGAACTTAAGGAGATCGGCCAAATCTTACCATTCTGAATGATTTGCGTCATAGTGACAATATGCAAACATGAGCAACTTTGTCGGCGTCACACCAGGTAGATATCTGTCCTTAGCTTACTGAGATACCATGTTTCATGTTCAGCGAGACAACGGGCGAGATGTGAGACTGCTATGCTTCAGCCTAAAGTTGTGAAAATAGGAGTGCGTTTCTTACGATGCCATGAACACGTGAAATGAGACGCACACAAACAAGAGACGCAAACGCACGACAAAGCAACGAGGACGCTGTGTGCGAACAACTACGACCAAACCCCCCCTTTGTCTTCACTAAGCAGCGGCAAAATACCTGACAATGTGCGGTAGCGCAGTGGTGCATTGCAGCAGCGGGCTCAGACTGCGTTCCATGTACTCGACCAGGGCGAGCTTGCAGCCGGCTGGAAACAGGAGCAACGCCTCGGTCAGGAACGGGATCTTCAGAGTCTGCAGGCGGGGTAGGCCGCCCAGCAGGTGGAACGACGAGGACACCGTGATTCGCGGATCGAAGCACATGTCGCTCTCGAGCAGCAGCGACCGCAACTGCTCGCACGCGACGAGCAGGTACAAGCTCTCGTCCGTGACGCGCTGACCGGAGAGCTTGAGCTCGCAGAGTTCGCGGCAATGCTTGGCGATGGAAATCACGACGCGATCGGTGACGTTGCACAGGCACAGCGTGAGCCGGCGTAGACGGGGCAGCTTGCCCAGGGCTTCGACTAGCGTCGCGTCGTCCTGGTGCACGGCGCCGACGAGCGACAGCTCGACGAGCTGCTTGCCGTGCGCCGAGATCTGCCGGAGGAGCCGGGGCAAACGCGACGGCTTGTCGATCGGCAGGTGACAGTCGATGAAGCTGAGCTTGATGCGCCGCAGCCGGTGCGTGAGCAGGTGGTGAAGCGAGGTAAAGTTGGACTGCTTGTAGGACTGCAGCGCGTCCACCAAGTCCTCGCTGACGTGCGGCGGGAAGACGCTGGCGACCGCCGCGTCGTCGCCGTGCGCCGGGCACAGCGAGTGTATGGTGCCGGCGACGTAGACGACGCACAGCCGGTACAGAGGCTTGGGCGTCTTGCGTTTCGGCATACCTCGGGCCTTCTCCGCAGGGCGGCGGCAACTTTGCGTTTCTCGCTTGGTTTCTCACCTACCGTTCAGCGATGCCCTGCAGCCGCTGTCACACAGCGGCCGCCTTGTGGGATCAGGTTCGTTGACACCATCGGCGTCTCCGCTTTGCGGTCGGGCCTGGGTCGGGCGTTCATACCTGTTTCGCTACCGGAAGGGTCCCATGCGAGTAAACCGACAGTGTCGCATCGCTGCCGATGTTCGCGGGGCCGTGCAAATCGTCCGCGGCGGCGTCCACTGCAAAACCTGCGGCCCACAAGGCGCAGTTTAGACCGTCCTGTTCGTCGTTCTGCAGGTTCAGTCACAGAAGAGAACGCCTATGCGTTGGGTATTGTTGCTGGTTGTTGCTGTGTGCACGCTTTGCGCATTGCACCCCCTAGATGGCACCAGATGTATCTTTGCAGTGTGGACCTCCTACCGGCGTCCCTAATATTGCATTACCAAGCTGAATAGTAAATCTGCGGCTAACTTCATTTAGAAGCTGTCTTTATCGTTCTCCACACAGCCAAAGGCCTGTAGTGCAGCTAGGCGCGCTCTGGTCACCCTGTTAGGCTTTGGACGGCGACATTGAGTTCGAGGGCGCGTAATTTGAATCGTTTCGTTTTTCGGTTTCGAGTTAGCACTTACGGCAGTAACTAATTCATGTCAAAAGCAAAAGCACCTTGAAAGTGTGGTGCGATCCATGTGTTCTGGCAGCAGTACGACAGCAGCCATCTCCGAATCTTTGTTTTAGAGCTTGCATATCACTGCTGTAAATCTGGTAATCATTGCATATCACTGTTGTAAACCCGCCTAAACCTTTTATGACGTTTGCAATGCTGCGCTGGGGCTCTGAAATTTCCATGTAATTATAGATAAAGAAAAACGTTGCTGAAATCAAAATGCGTGAAGAAAAAAAATGGCACGTCGCTTTCTTCCACTTGAAGAAGAAAAGTGCCAGGTTGCAGGAAGTGCGCTTTATCAGGAAGAGAGAGTGGCCGCTCCTATGTGCATGGCTGATAAAAATACTGCCGTGCTTTTGCAACGCGTATGCGCAAGACGTTGTAAAAGCCAGAAGATCTCGTGCACACGGGAATGATAATTTACATTGCGAGCTTCCTGGAGCACAAAAATAAAAAATAAAAAGGCCAGTGCGAGAGAGTACGCATCGCAGACTAGTCAATTTCATGAACAAGCCTACTTCGTTTGGAGCTATCACTTTCCTCACGACGTGTAATAATTAGGGTAGTATTTGATTTAAAATTTAATTGATGCTTATTTAGCTCGCTGTTATCCGCCCAAAACGCTTTCGTTCCTGCAGCAGTTCTCGACGCATAAAAAAATTGTTGGTGCACATTTCCTGCAACAATCTGGGTGAGAACAACACGCACACTATTTGTACGCGTGAAGACATACACACACGCACCACCCAAAGAAACGTGCATGTGGAAAACTATACGGTTTCAGTAATAAATGTGATTCGGTCAAGGAAAGGACACTAGGCAGCCCAAGACGTGGGTCCGGCTCGGCGACCGTCGGGTAGGGGATAGGAAACAAAAGAGTGGAAATGAGAGAAAAGCCGTAGCGGAGGAATCCGAAAACTTTAACCACTTGAACTTTGTTTAACGTGCTCACTGATAGCGCACGCAGACCTTTAGCATTTTCACCTCTGTCAAAGATTTGAAACCACGTCTTTCAGGTTGCGCAGTTTAGCACCATAACCACTAGAAAACCGCAGCGGGCGCGCTACTTGTTCTTGTTCTTGTTCACCTGACAATATATGGCGCACGCCCACTGCGGGGGATTGGCCAAGAATTGGGTACTAAAAAATTTAATATTTAGGAATGCAGTAATCTACACAGAGAAATGGCGAAGTGATATTGAGGAAAGTGATGTAATATGGGGGGGGGGGGCTCTAATGATTTACATAATGAAATAATTGAATAATAGAAAAAGACTAAAATTTGTATTGAACGTTAGTTGTGTATTTGAATAAATATAAGGATATCTCTTGCCTATTTAAAAACGATCAGTTTCATTAATGTAATTTCGCACTACTTTAAGGGGTATACCTGCGTAGTTGGCAGTTTGTTTCTCTTTCTCACTCTATCTCAACGGCTTCGGTGGTAGAACGGGAAAAAGACTAAAAAGAGGAAAGGGTTAAACTGATCACCCTCGGTAGAGTGAAGAAGAAAGTAGCCCAACTCCTTCCACTTTTGCGGCGTAAGTTTGAGAACTTCGCTATACTCTTGTCTCACTAGTTCCATGCAGCAAAACCAAGGCTACGAGGCCACCGAGCGCAGAATTCTTCCGAAGCGAGGCAAAATGGCCGGACATGCACCAGCGAGCTGCTACTGCCAGTGATGATGATTCTCCTACACAGAGGCACCACTTCGTCTTCCTCCTCCTCACTCCAAGGCTGCAGGTGCCACTGCACGTCCACCATTGGCAAATGACATGGCGCGGAAGGACACGTTTAACGTGTGTTCGCCCTCCTGATTGGTCGAAGCGGCCTGTAGCTTCCGCAGTGCTGCACGGAACTTTTGAAACAGAGTATAGGTTTCTCGCAGTCGTCCCCATCTAACAGTGGAGCTGCCATGCAGAAGGGAAAAGCGGACCCGGTCTTGGCTTTGACCCACTACTCGCACTGCTACATGATAGTGGTAATGCGAAGGACAATAAAGAAAGAAAGAAAGAAAGAAAGAAAGAAAGAAAGAAAGAAAGAAAGAAAGAAAGAAAGAAAGAAAGAAAGAAAGAAAGAAAGAAAGAGAAGGTGTGGCTTGCGCAGAAGGGAGATGCAGACCTACGCTTTGACTGAAAGACTACTGGGGTTTAACGTCCCAAAACCACGATCTGATTATGAGAGACGCCGTAGTGGAGAGCTCTGGAAATTTCGACCACCTGAATTTCACACGATTCCCCACAGACAATTTCCTCTGCTTTACATGGCGTCGATTCTCACAATGTGTGGGATCTGCAGGGTTTTATTTTTGTTTAATTAGGTGAAACATTTTGTTCACAAGGTTATGTTACAGCAACATCAAGAGCGACTTTTACAAATCCGTCAGACTCTGAACCTTTCGGTTTTTGAGGGTATACTGAATGTGTTATCCTTCTGATTACTAAGGTCGAACAACACTCGCATATTGGTAGGTGTTTTATATTGTGGAAGTCATCCGTCAAATTGTTGAAGAGCTCCTTTGCACTGTCACACTCCGCATAATCTATAGATGTTCACATGGTTCCACTCTACGGCACTCAGCGCCATATAAGGCAATGAATTTTCAATACAGGCGAATGCGACGCGCTAGAGCTATATTTGTGCAGTTAATTCTATAATGTTCGAATTTCTTTTTATCAAAAAAAAAAAAAGGCGTTTTGCGTTTTCACAGTTCGCCGACCTTCGTTATATATTATCACACGAACATCATACCGAGAGTGGTGTGATGAAGTGTCAATTCGTCAATAGTAAGGGTTCGCAGGCAATCACAATTAAAATTTACCTTCACTATCGACCTCGCATGCAGAGAGGTCTAAGGTTGCCTGGCACTCTTCCAATAAAAGTCCACCAAACATGGCCGCCACAGAGTCCACACGGTGTCGTCTAGAGTTCAAGGAGGGCGCGTTGCGAACATCGTATCTAACACCTCCGTTTAGATCATCTCCATCCTTGCCATTTGACCCCGTCAAGCAATTATTGTAAACGTAGTACAACAAAAAGAGTGAGTCGCTGTTCAACAGACTGCCAGGTATAGCGACGGCATCGCCGACGCGTTCGCGGTACGCTAACAGCGACATGTAAAACGCTGCCAGTTCTTCTATGTCCAGCTGGAGTTCGTCGTGTTCGGAACGTGGACCCTGTAGCGAAAGTGGAACTACGTGCGCCCCTTCGACGAAGCGACGTCCACTGACGCGACTTGACGCAGAGGCCGTTCTCGACACGCAGGTGAAAAAGTTGGTGGCTTTCACCTCGCGAGACAGCGCTCCAAGGAAGAGAGTCTTGAGAACTCGAGGCCCTACCCTCGCCAGGCTGAGGTCTCGAAGCCATTTGTCTCGCATCATCGTCACGTTAAACAAGCCTAAAGGGACTTCTAGAGTGGACGACCTGTGAAGAAACCTCGCCGCTGAGGATAGCGAAGTTCTCGAAGAGAAGCCACAGGTCCACCGCTTCCAGGAGGACCTCTCCAGAAATCTTCGCAGCCTGGACACGTTGGAAGCAGGGTCGCTGCCATAGAAATCTTCGGAATGTAGATATGGAGGTGCGTCGTTGTCCGTAAGCAATGCTGTGGGAACCGTAACGGTAATCGTTGATGCGCTGGGTATCTTTTTGTTTAAGTGAGCCTTAAGCTGACCGAGGAAGTAGCTAATGTCGGCTCCAAGCAATGGTGACAGATGAGCTGCGACTAAGTGTGGCACGAGTTCGGGATCGTGTTGATCGATAAAACGAAGGCACGTGATCATCCGTTCTCGTTTAGAAGCGAGAGCGATGCGGAACGAACCAAAGGCGCCAATTTTCTCTTCAAGTTCCTTTCGATACGCTGAGAGATCTTCGAGCATGGATGCAATGGCGGCGGTTAAATATGCCGGACCATTAGACGCGTACCACACGTAGTCTCGTCCCGATGACAGGGAAGAATCAACTGCAGCGGTGCAAGGTCTGCTGAGATTGGCCATCTCGGTGATCGCGGCACACATCTCCCGCTCTAGGCTGCGGAAGAATTCGGTGATATTATCGCCGGTGTGCTGCCTATTGATGACTGAATGACACTCCTTTCCAGTGCAGGGCGTTCCAAAACGGCTGCGGCTGCTGTGGTTTCGCAGGAACCTCATCACTGGTAGTGTCCTCGAAGTTACTAGCCTCGCGGTAAACGTGCCGTTCACAACATCGACAAAGACATCGAAGAATGGCGACACGCCAAGCCGGGACATTCTAACGATGACCTCGGCCAGCAAAGATGGTGTAAACTCTTCAGAAAGCGACACCAAGTCACCAACGATATTCTCGAGGTCTTGCTCTCCCATCAGAAGACCAGCTACGCAGTCAGAGTAGAAAGCACCCTGATTCAAGAGCGGCGCCTCTGGTTGCAACAGCATGCGTCCAACTTCATCGAGCATGTCGTCCAGGACGGTGTCGTCGACAGCGTAGTGACCCCGGGACTCGGCCAGGTGTAGGCGACCTTGAGACCATCGCGTACAGACGTGGTCGTAGAGGCTCGCGCAGCCATTGCGCTGGGTACCGACGAGGCCCTCCAGGTAACCAGCCGTGTTCTTACAGGCTTCTGTACCGCAGAAGTAGTAGGTGCTTTCGTCAGGCGCGCTCATCGGCTCCAGGAGACCTCCTTCCGAGACACTGTCTCCGTCCAACTCCTCAAGCGAGGGAGGTAGTAGCGCAGCGGTTTTGTTCACGTCTACCTTGCTGTCGTTCTGCGTGCTAGCGAAGTGCGGGTGGCGCGTGCTGTGGACAACATACGTGAGGGCTAGGTCCGGGTCGGGAGACACGAGAATCTTGTAAGTGGTGAAGGTGAGTAGGGACGCGATCGAGATGACCACCACGGCGCAGATGACCGCGTCGCATTTCCGCCGCCACATTTGCGCGGCGGCCAAACGCTGCTGCGCCCGCCATTCCGCCTCGTTGGCCTTTTCAACCTCGCCTGCCGGAACCAGAGATGGTCTCGGCTGTAAGTTGTGGGCGACGTACGGTTCTTCGTCGTAGTCCAGGTCATCGTCCGTCGAGGGCTGTCGTCATTGCTCGATTGTGGAAACAGATTTCTTCTTCTTCTTCCTCATCGATTACCCATACGCATCAGCAGCTAGGGTATACTGAACCGTGAGCCTGTGCTTTTAAAAATTTCCGTATTGATCTTAGAGTATAGCGGAGCGTAGTGGCGAGATGAAAGCAGAAATGGCTATAAAGATGTAAATATTTTGTAATGTTTGCGAATAAATAAGCTATGAACGTGTAAATTTGAAAATTTCCTAAATCGCAAAATAGATATTTGGTGATGATGACGGTGCCATAGAAATTATGGCTTCTAGCCACTTAGGAGTACTCGCCAAGGATCAGGCTGACACATCGATGAATCGCAGTGATTGTGGCATCTTGAGCTTGAACTAGCCCCATGGCCTAGTGACCAATGTGTCAGCTCCTTCAGGTGAACTAGGCTGGTCGTTTTAATCGCACGCCCTGTAGATGAAACCAAATAGTGGCAAAATGTGAAGCCCATTTGCAGTTGGATATTTTATGCAAAGCCTGGCAACCTCAGGCAGAACAGAAGGTTAAATCATTTAAGCGAAAGCCTTGTAATTCTCATTTGAAGGGACTCCTTGAACAACTTTGGCGTCGATACGAACGGCGCGGTACAATATACGGTACAAACCTGTCAAGTGACCTAATGAAGGCCAGAAGCGAACCAAAACATGGCAGCCAAACCAAACATGGAGCTGATTAATGATTACTAAAGGTAATCAATGCTTGATTTCACGAATAGGTTACATATCGAACGGGACTCGAACTGAAGACTTTGATGGGTGTCAAGCCCCGACCTACTTCCTAGGATTCGGGCACCCGCACATTGCATCGCGTTTTGACCAAAATAGCCTCATTGGGAGGCGGTTGAGAGAACGAGGGGGACGCTACAGTAAACCTCGCACCCCACCTCACCCCCCCCCCCCTCTCCATTGGGGAACCCTGTGCGCACCTACGACAGTGAGGAGCGGCATCAGCCGACCTATCTCGGGAGGAGGCTCGTGTGCAGCTGCATAAGAGCACACATGGCATTTGCGTATAGTCTTGTTCGAAAAGTGTCACGGTCAAGTCAACTGCATAGAGTGGGCTAATATCAAGCGTACCCGCAAATTCCAAACAACTATACGCCACGTTTGCTACCCTTGTGAGTAACATTAGCATCAACAGCGGCCTTTATTGTCCGAAGATTCACATGAGCAAAGATGCAGTTTCAATCCTTTTCCATTTTTTTTTCATATCCATATTCCTCTCTCCCGCTGTGGTGGTGGTATTGTGGTTATGACGCTTGACTGCTCATTCGAGAAACGTGGGTTCGGTAATGTCGGGCGCGGTCGAGTTTTCGATTGAGGCGAGGGCGGTACAGGCCCGCACATTTTCAATGCAAATAAAAGAACGTTCCCAGATGGGGAAATTTTCCATAGCCTTCCAATCCCCCTCCCCCTCCCCTCGTTTTGCTCCTTCAACTACATCCTTGATGTGATGGTGAACCAGTTATTTTCTTTATTTTTTTAAATACATGCAGTATCGCACAAATCGTTACTGCACCACGTGGTAACACCGACAAGCCTACTTGTTTGTTTTTTCCTTGTTTTTTTGATGCCACAGGGATTGCGCCGACCAAGACTGTATGCCTATCATTTGTATGCCGTAAGTTGTACAGGAATGTATCGGAACCAAGAAGGTTAAAAAAGAATTTAAGCCTTGTTGTGGTTGGTTTAAACCCCGGAACAGTTCTCGAACGTTTCCAAACGTCTTCTGTAGCCATGCCACGTGGGATACGTGTACCAAGGTACATCACAGAACGAGCGCGACCGCCAGCGATCGTGCTGCAGTGTACGGCGACCCCATTGTAATAGATGTACTCTTCAGGTGGGGACTACTCCACCACTTGCTTGCAAGACGCGATTGACTGGATAAAGTTGCGTAGCAGCGCGCAAATCGGTACATTGACGGCATCGGACACCTGTCTGTGGAGCCTGATACCTTAAGCCAGAAAAGGATTTACTTTTGGTTTCTGTGGCAACAGGCATCCAGCACCAACTCTGACATGGCTTAGTATATTGATAGTTGTATTTGCTCAAGGAGAGGATGCTATTTTCGTCAGCCAGCGCGTTAAGAGCAGGTAAGAGCGGCGGGGAAGTCGGATTGGATAGCAGAAATGGAGAAGAAACCAGCATTGAGAAACTACATAAGACGAAATCAGTTATAGAGTCTTTCTTGGGATACCTGAACGCAGAAATCTTGGTCTGTCTGTCTGTCTGTCTGTCTGTCTGTCTGTCTGTCTGTCTGTCTGTCTGTCTGTCTGTCTGTCTGTCACACGATTCAGCCACGCGACCAAAGTTTAAGCACTTGCCTAACGCCCAGCCATCTTGAACTGGTAGCTGCGTTCATACTTGGGAACATTGTCGATCAAAAAGCAAATATTACGCATATCTGAGGCACATCAATATCTAAGTATTAGGTGGTATGTTCCTTTACTAGAAAATACATAGATACGTAATTCTAAAGGCCCTAGTGTTCGTTAGGCGGCGCTAAAAATGCAACCCTATGCACGAAAAAAAGGCCTCTGCCAACGATTTGGTGCTGCCATCTGGTAGTTGCTGAGAGATTCTGCACAAGCTCGTTTCCCGACGGCTCATAATGACTTGAAGACGCGAAAAATGTACACAGGCGAAACACACACAAAAACAACAAGGACAGGCGCCTTATCATTATGAGTCATTATGAATGGTCACCAACTAGCCCAAACAAGAGTTCTATTCCCGACGGCGCCGCCAGATGACGTCCATATCTCACGTAGCCTAGTACGGCCGGTAGAAGACTGTCGTCTTTCGACAACATTTGCAGCGAAGCACGCGGATACGCGGCCAATTTTTTTCCTTCTCTGTAACCAGAGACAGGATCACGCGACGAAAAATATCTCTGAAGAAGCGGCCAAGCTGGCCTCGAAACGTCGGAATTCTTTACGTTTGTGAATGGTGTCACTTTATATCAACTATCATAGATCGTTCGATCTGTACGGGAAACCTTGTAGGCAAATACTGTCCAAAGCGTAACCACAGGAGGTACACTTTATTTCATAATTCGTTCACCATACAAGCGTGTTTATGTGCACACATATGATGAGATGACACAATGGAAAGTAAATGGACAGAAGGAAGGGGAATAACAAGCATGTGGTCTTGTATTATACCACACAATCACGTATTACTAAAGCTAGAAAGAACACAAGAAAAATTGTAATATTCGACGCAATGTGCTTTCAATCAAAAATAGTTCTTTAATCCTCTGACCATTTTTTCGTATTTCTCTTATATAAAAAAGCAAGATGCTGACTTTTGAATGCACCAGCAGATATAACTGGAAATGGAATACCTATCAATTGGTGCCTTGATATATTCACTCATGCATTTGTGCGGCAAACCTCGTAAAAATCTGTGTAAGTGCAATTGCTGTATACCACTAATGCCAAACCATCTCATCTGGTTTACATTGCCTGGAAGGGGAAATACCATGCTTCAAAATAAAGATACACGCGTGTTTCCTATTTATCTCGTGGACGTATTGTAACCCCCAGTATTCGTTCCTTCTATAGCGCAATATGATCACGTGATGTCGATTTCCATCAGAAGGGAAAGAAGAGCTTCTCTGTAATAAGCGACGGTGTTCGAGAAAGTGCAGGAGAATGCGGAATTGATATGTTTAATGTCGGTTTTTAGGATTGAGGCATAATGTCTACCCGATAATCTCCTAGGAAGATTTAGGGCTCAATCTACATATCTTAATGTTACTCGCGAAGCAAAGCTCTATTTGCTGGTTAGAAGGAAACAACATAGCGTCCTTCACCCCAATACCTGCGATTGTACGACCTGTTAAAGCATTACTTTTGTCGATCACACGCCGGCTGGCGACCGATGCTTCCAAGTGGCCACGATCAAGACGGTTCTAATACTTGAAGCTTCCTTGTTGCCAGTTTGTTCTTTCTCTTGTCCACACAAACATCTATAGATCACACCCAAATTTAATGCAAGCTATTTGTTTTCCTGCAGCATTTGTGCTCAATGTACCAGGCCCAGTCCATTTTTTTTTTGCCGTTGTTGCATAGAGATGTCCTTTTCGTGGCAAGTTTTGTCCAAAGCTTAACACGGCATTGTTCCTTTCACGGAGATAAACAGCACAACATCACTTGTAAAACTACCACTGTCTAGCCTTATCAAGACGTGTGGCCACTTTAGGCTTTAGCAGCGGACAAAAGTGTCGCTCGAGCCGCTTATTGGGATCGCTCCAGCCAGGTATATTTGAGTGCAGGAGGGATAGAAGTACCTTGCGGTTGAAGTTCCCTCTGACTTACTTATAATACGAAAACATTTGAGGAGGATTGCGTGTTGAGTAAACACCCTTCCAGGACATTCCTCTGGTTGCACGAGTGCATAAGAACTTAAATGTAGGTTGCTTTTCCATCAATATTTTTTCTCTCGGTCAGTTTCGTGCACACTGCTCTTGAGGGCAAGCAAGCGGAATGTTTTCCCGTCATTGCATCTTAGCGTGCAAGCTAAACCGTGCTACAGGTCCTGGAACAGTATTTTGAGACCGATCGCCTTTGTCGTTGTCGCCAAAAATGTAAGCTTTCCGCCTTTTGTGAGTGCTAATCGGCTGGCCGAAGAAAGGAGGTCAAGCAGTCCGTTCACCATTCGACTCGCGAGGTTCTACCTTACGCAGTGTCACACTCTCTCGCTTGGCAATCATCGCACAATACAACCCTTGCTTTAAGGCTACTAGGGCTTGATAGGCTCTCTGGCGGAGCGTTTGCTGGAATGTGCTTTGACGATGATCACTTTGGCGTTATGTCTACGGCCTCTGAAGTAGGAATACTCAATGGCCAGGGCGGTGAGGGCCATGACGACGCCAATGCCGATGACGATGAAAACTCCACCTGTTTTAAGAGAAATATACGCCCGATTACATTGCAATAACTACACATTATGTTTCGAAACAAGCAAGGAAGAAGAAATTGCTGAGAAATATTGCACAGAAATATTTCTCAGCAATTGCAGAGAATTATTTGCAGAGAAATTGCAGAAAAATATTTCACAAATCTTTCTCTGAATATTCCGAGAATGGACTGGTCTAAAGGGGCTAGTGGTACAGCGACCTACAGTACGTGACAGCTTCGAGTTCATACGAAAGGCAAAGATACAAGCCCCTTAGTTGAACAACTAAGGGGCTCAGTCACGGCCGGTCTGGACGCGCGCGCTCGCTCTCTCTTTTACGGCCTGAGCAGCTGCCACGACTACAATGGATCTGTTTCTATACAGGACGACGGCGCGTTCCGCGCGAGGGCGTCGCGAGCCAACCCCCCAAAGCGTGTTGCTCTGCATGCGCTTCGTATGGTAAACCAGCTGCTCCCGGCCACTTTACCGTGCTAATTATTTTTTCCGCGTGTAGAAAGTGGTGGAAGCAGTACAGGTGCGTGTGGGGACAGTCTGGCTTTCTAAGTACACATGCACTCGGCAAAAGAAGAGGCACACTCAGTGCTACTAGCAACAAGAATGGGTTGGTTGGTTGGTCAAACTTGACCATCTTATATTTGATGGAGGCGAAAATGCTTGGGGCTTGTGCGCTTGGATTTAGGTGCACGCTAAAGATTACCAGGTGGTCGAAATTCCCGGAGCCTTCCACCACGGCGTCCTTCATAAACATAACGCAGTTTTCGGATGATAGACGGCATGCTGATGCAGATGTCCCGAAGTGCGTCCTTCTGCTTAGTTTCTACAATGAGACGGATTTGCTCAGCCTTGTGGCGAACCGCTCAATTGTGTGATTGTCAAAATGTTTCCCGGAACCATCATATGAGATTGTGACGTTCTTCGAGAAGGCAGTGAAATATCTTTACCGAAAGAAAATCCTCGAGACACTGCAATTTACTGTTCAGTCATATCTTGAAGATTCGCCGCTTCTGGACTGTCCGGAAGGTGTGGACAAGAGTCACGCCAGAGTGTCGGCGCACATCATCTCTGAAAAGTTTCTCCGGATTCTTCTTGTGAACTACACAAAAAAGTTAACAGATCAGAATGACAAGCCTTCTGGCTATATTCACAAGCCCACGCGGAAACATTTCCGGCTGTGAACGATGTGACTACTTTAAACTAGCTGTAAGCATCACGACAGTGTTTTACCAGCAGTGCTTCTTTTTGCTTTTTCAGTTCTTCTTCTGCATTATATTATTTTGGTACCAAGGACAACAATCTGTATGATGCTGAACGGTTTCTGTGAAAGTTCTTTATTTTTCTTCGCCTGCGGCGTACGTTATTGCATAAAAAGATTTTTCTCATCTCTTTACTTGCACGCTGAAGACCGCGTCTGGACACGTGAGAGCTTGGGAATTTATATGCATGCAGGGACTCAGCGTGGTGTGGTGCGAGTTTATTATTATTATTATTATTATTATTATTATTATTATGTTCCTTCTGCTGCGATTGCGACTCACGGCTACTTGTGGGGAGTGTGACTTTCCCCTTTTCGAGGTATTTATTTTAATAATAAAGCAAGAATTGCGACAGCTTGAATAAAAATGACCATATTTTATCATTTTCAAGTACATTAATGGTTGGCATATGTGCATTTGACGTAAACGTTTTGGAAACCAATTTCTTTCAAAAAAGAATGTTTCGTGTCATTTGTTCTGACGGTCGGCGACGAATCATGCGGCCGAGCCTTCTGAGCGCGACGCGCATCGGTAAGTGCTCACGAGCAGCAGAAGCGGGCGAATCAGTGGCTTGTGCCTCTCCCTCGGAAAAGCGGAAAGCACCAGAGTTGCCATATAGTATATGCTTGCTACCGTATTCTCATCGCATTGGTACCATGCGTAGCATATAGAGGAGCTTCAGAAAGTGACACGGCAAGTCTGAGGCCGAACATTCCCAGCGCGCGCTAGCCTCCGCAACGGCCGGGAGCTGGTTTAGAGAGGGTTGGCTCGGAGCGCCCCCGCCAAGTTGCGGCGATAGGTAGCAACAGCCCCCCGTGCGCAGGCCGTAAAAGAGGGAGCGAGCGCGCGCGTCCAGACCGGCCGTGGCTCAGTTTTAAAGTGTGTGTTCGTTTTCTTATAGATTTCGCGTTTCCTGTACGTGGTTCGTTATTGAGAACAACTGGTTTATTTTTCTATGCCCTTGCTAACAGATCATGTAGGCTTTAATTTAGTGCGCTCTGTACCTTGCGCCCCTTTTGCTGTACCCACTTACTCGCTTCTCTATTCTTCATCACGGAAATTTTAACAAAGGTATGTTAACACCGCACGCGACTGTTTCTGTTTCACAAAAGGTGGCAGCCATTCTATTCTTGTGACCAGCGGAGCTCCGCCAGTAGTTACCTCTATGCGTCGCGCTCACAACTCTGTTCCCGTTCTTTATAAGTGCACTGCTCCCGAGGCACTATCACCACAATGCTTGTATGTTGCCCACTTGCAACAGATGACCGTGGTCTCGCTTGGTACACACGGGCACACCACGGTTTTTAAAGACAGTTGTCTTTCTTGGGATACGTGAACGCAGAAATTTAGGTCTGTCTTTCTGTACGTCGCTCTGTCACACGTTTCAGCCACCCGGCCTTGCCTGGTAGCTGCGTTCATACTTGTGAACATTGTCGATCAAAAAGCAAATATTACGCATATATGAGGCGCAACATCACTACGTAAGTATTAGGTGGTGTGTTCCCTTACTAGAAAATACATAGATACGTAATTCTAATGATCCTAGTGTTTGTTAGGGTGCGCTAAACGCGACGCTACGCAGGAGAAAGGTCCCTGCCGACGATTTGGTGCTGCCACCTGGCAGTTGCCCAAGGATTCCGCACAAGCTCACGTTTCCCGACGGCGCTGCCTGATGGTGTCCATATCTCAGGCAGCGTAGTACGGTCGGCAGAAGACTATCGTGAAGACATTTGTAGCGAAGCACGCAGATACGCGGCCAATCTTTTCTCCCGCCGTCGTTCATCGCGTTCTCTTTGTTCCTCGACTGTTCTCACAACCCGCACTAGCCCCGCGACAGACGGCGAGCACAGCCGCGTTGACATAGCAGTTAAGATCAAGTGACGGTACTGGTTTTCTACTACAACGGATCAATATGACTGTTTTTACGTGCCAAGGTGCCTTATGTAAGTGTCTAAGGGAAGTGCGAATCGGTTTCCCCGGTGTATTGTAGCGAACTTGTACCATCAAAATTACGCCTTTCTTTTGGTTTTCAGAAACTTTTAAAACGAAACGTCCCTAGTAAAAGTTCACCTTTTCAGTTGCGTCACAATCCCCGGTACAACACATTCCAACGCTTATAAATTCCCCCTTCTGCAAGCCTTCGGATGGTGAGGTCGCCGCTTCTAACCTCGCCTCTCTGAGAAAATTTATTCTATCCTTTATTATTATTCTCGCCTTCGTGGCGAACTATTACTGCTACTACGATTGTGCACGGTAAACTAAAGGAAGTTCGCTGTGTATGAAAGAAAAAAAATATGTAGCAGACAAGGCATGCACACGCCAAGCGGCGAATTCCCCTATTTTATCGTGAGGGCGGCTGGCTTTTTCTTTGTTTTATGGTAGTGCTACTAAAAGCGTAGTCATTGCGTTTCTAGGCACAGCGATACTGCTTTTAGCTCTCTACCCCAGAACCCTTATATGGGGCGACAAGAAGAAAATTTCTCGAATTCTTGTTATGAATTTTTCAATATACGTACCAATGTTACGCAGGCTTATGGCGTCACCCTGACCGTCGCGGTCATCACAGTTCGCACGGGCAGGGTTTTTGTTCCACCACGTCTCCTTGAGATCCGCCAGCCGACCTTCATTTTGCAGCTTGAAGATCCTGTGGATACCGAAAGCCACAAAAGAATAAGCAACTCGGCTAGTCACGTCGTTCAGTTAATGTGTCACTTATTAAGCAGTCAGGGCAGGCGGTGCAGGTGCACCGGAAATTACGTAGTCAGGCATAGTTAGTCTAGTGCCGCTCTGAAGAAAGAGTGTCCCTGACCTTCAAGAAGAGTTCAGTGACTTCTTGATGATTTAAAGGGTCTTTAACATTGATTGATTTGTGGGGTTTAACGTCACAAAACCAGCTACGATTATGAGAGACGCCTTAGTGGAGGGCTCCGGAAATCTTGACCACCTGGGGTTCTTTAACGTGCACTGACATCGCACAGTACGGGGGCCTCAACATTTCGCCTCCATCAAAATGCAGCCGCCGCAGCCGGGATTCGATCCCGCGACCTTCGGGTCTGCAGCCGAGTACCAAACCCACTGGACCACCGTCGCGGGGTCTTAAAAATGAAATACTAAATCAATGTGGACTGACAGCTCATTGTATAAGAACTCCATTGCCGTTGATATCGCCGTGGTACATTCAGTATTACGCGAGGAAATGAAGGTAAGAGAGTTTCATTCTTGCATATAGTGCCGAAATTTCGCCACCCGATCCTAAGCGTCATGGTAGGGATTGCAAAGCCTTTTCTTCTTATTTCGGCCACTATAGTTAAATGAAATTCCATGAAATCCACCATTTCAAGTTTCTGGGCGCCTATACAACATAACATGAGGAATTTTCAGCGGGACATAAATTTTGCGCGCCCTAGCAAGTGCCCTCAAAATATATGACGCTTAAGAGAGTTGGTGCGGAAACGAGGTGGAGTGCCTACATGAATTTTCTTTTTGTTATTTTCTTTTGCATTTTGTCGCTTGCTAAGTGTTTTCTCTCGACAACAGTAGCTATTTTGCGGGTGCATAACTGCAGTTTACTTCCACACAAAAACTGCTTTTGCTTTTTGGTGCGCTTTTACCGAAACTATGCAACGCCGCTATGCAACATTTGGGGCTGGCTGATTTGCGGCGTTTAAAAGTGGGAAGCTCAGAAAGACGCACTACTATGGTGATCCAGAATAAGTGTGAATATGCGGGCTCCTTTAACGTTCATTTTCACCTACAATCACGAGCCTCTCCTATTCTCCAACGTCACCTGTCGGTTTGTATCCGACGCAACCTCGTTCTGAACGATAGAAACGCCACAGCAACTCAGCACGTAGTGCGACGTTTATAAGCACTCGGAGCGCATAATGCGGTCTTTTTGTCTCTTTGCATGCGGTCTTGGCGAGCATACAGAGCTTAATGTATACCTCGACGGCGGTGTAGTCGTCGTCAGTGTGTCTCATATTCGTGGTCGACAATGCGTGCTCCTAGCGCTTCGCGTTCGGATGCGTTCGTTATTTTTGTCCGAACCAGTCTTCCAATTCGAATAGTGTCAATGCTTGTTTGCTTTGAAGACCATCCTGTGACGTGCCATAATGAGTCGCGATCCCGAATAAACTGAATGAGTGAATCCGAATAGGAGCAAATTTGGAGTGGATCCTATTTGGAGTGAATCCAAATCGGAGCAATATTTGCTGGGGCTTTACGTGCAACAACCACGATGTCTTTACGAGGCACTCCCGCACTGCAGGGCTTCGGAATAATTTTGACTTACTGGAATTCTTTAGCTGCACCTAAATCGAAGCATACGGGTGCCTCTTGCATCTCGTGTTTGGTGGTAGCGCATGCTGAACTGACACGGACCACAGAAAGACACACCTGACGCACCAAAGCTCTGTGGTGTGTTCAGATGTGTCCTTCTGTTGTGCGTGGTCTGGGGTGTGACACATCTGAAACACCACAGGTGTGTGTGCACTGACACACTGCCTGTCCATGTCAGTTCAGCGTGCGCTAACATCAAACACAAGATGCTATACACTTAGGTATCAATACATGTTGGTACCATACATTGTTGTTTTCAACAGGCCCACGTAGGAACCCTCATTGCTTCTTGTACTTTGCCTTCATCGAAATGCGACCGTAGTGGCCAGGATTCGACGCTGTGACCACCGAGCTTAGGAAGCCACTACCCCAGGGCTTATGTAACCACGACGGATAGAAAATATGCATCGTGTAGCAGCCTTGGAACTTCTCCGTATATCAGAGCAGCCAATCAGAGCAGCCCAAGGAAATGCGCCAGACAAGTTGCTTACTTACGCGCTGGATAGTTGTTCCTTCAACAGCGAGTTCTTCTGTACGGCCAGCGCCAAGGGCGTTCTGCTGAATTCGCTGCCCACGGATGTCAGTTCACAGTCCGTCATGATGGCGTACCTCACTAGGGTGGCGTCCGCTGCAATGCAAGAACAGTCACGTGCAGCTTTTATCAGGCGATGTGTGCGAGATGGCCGCGTCAGCTGCGTGAGTTAAAACGTATCGATTCTCACTGATGCTGAGAGCACTGAGTTCGCGAAAGTCATCAGAAATATGCTACTTGAGGTTTTTAAGGTACAAGCTCTATATGTACAGTACTCACTGAGTGAAATAAGAAAAATTAGGGCTAAGTGATGCACGTACTTCTGTGTCTACAGTCTTTAATCCGTGAACCATCGGAGTATTATTGTTTCGTATACTTGCACGAGAAAAAAAACACCACCTTTAGAGGCCAGATTCGCAGCTACATGACGCGGTTGAAGCAAGCAATTGCTCATTTTAGATGGTGCAATTCAATGTTCACATGTCCCGTTCATTTCCGTGAGCACTATACGTTGCAACAAAAAGGTATTGAACAAAAAAATTTTCAAGACGGTTCCGCGCCTTGAACACCGTCGGAACGGCGAATCTTTTCGTATGTCATTAAAGGAGACACAACTGGAGAGGACATCAAGTCACTGACGTTATTACCTATCATTCATAATAGCCATACATTCGTACTCTAACAAAAGGCTACGTCCTTTATGAACTGGCGGTGACTCGACGCTCAGTGCTTCACTATCTACTGACTGTCCCGGATCCTTCACCATGCTCTTATGCACTTCTTTCTTTCTTTCTTTCTTTCTTTCTTTCTTTCTTTCTTTCTTTCTTTGCATTCCGCGCTATGGGAATGCAGCCGCAGCTGCTGGAAGCGAACACGTAACTTCGTGCTTCATCTTTTCTACAGTTCATTGCACACTAGGCTCAGCATAACCAGAATCATGCAGCAGTGGGCCCCTGGCAGGCGTGGGTCGGCTTTTCTATGTTGCTTGACGCCAACCAACTCGAAAACTCCGCATGGAGCCGCGGGTACACCGGTTGACACCCTTTCCAGTCGCGTCAAGATTAAGGATAAAAGAACACCTTCGCCATCCCGATGATCTTCACGGCGTAGAACTAGCTTGATACTTCTTTTGTTTTTTTGGAAATGAGGAGGAGGACGGAGAAGAGGAGAAATGAAACGAAGAGAGGTCAACCAGACACGCTTCCGGTTTGCTACCCTACTCTAGAGGACATAGATTAGGGTATTGAAAGAGAGAAGGCTATAGGAAGGGTGGTGGGACTGTCAGGAGGCAGAGCGCACGTTCCTGCCCTGCGGACCTACAAGCGGTCACTCAGGCCAGTCGAGTGTTAAAAACTGAAGTAATGAACGGGTCGCTTTGCTGGGCTGTGATAGAAATTGGTAGCGGAGGTCCAGGTAGAGAGAGAAAGACAGGTTGACGTAGAGCGAGGGAGACGAATAAATTAAACAAAGTAAAATTTCTCGGCGAGGCGGGATTCCGAAGGCGGGTACCCACGGTCCGATGACGAGCATTGCCCGTACCGCAAGCTTGGGCAATACACCCAGGCTTGCGGTACGGGCACTTATGGGAACCATATGATTGCGTTGTACCGATGACTGTAACCCAAATGGTATGGGCGACAAAAAGTGAAATTGAGAGAGAGAAAGAAAAAGACAGAGGGCTCGGACATAGGAGGTGAGGAGGAAACATAGAAAGGGATAGAGAAATTGGCGGAATCAGTGAACGTGATGATTACTTTCTTATAGACGAAAAAAAGCATTGTTATTTACGTGGAAAGTGATCCTTTACTGATCGGTTTGCGTCTGTGTAGCTTATTATATAGTGCAAGAAAAGTATGGTGTTAATAACAATGTAATGCGTCGCTTAGCCCCCAAAGCTCCCCTTGTCATTGGTGTTCGCAATAACACAGCTACGCGTAATTTTTGTTTTCAGCACCGTGATGAGGTGTCTCCCGGAGTACGACTAAAGATGGTACCATTTGTGTGGCGCTAGGTTCTACCGACATTACGATTCTCATTAAGTAAACCGGAACT
Source organism: Hyalomma asiaticum (assembly GCA_013339685.2). Taxonomy (NCBI): domain Eukaryota; kingdom Metazoa; phylum Arthropoda; class Arachnida; order Ixodida; family Ixodidae; genus Hyalomma; species Hyalomma asiaticum. Next base: position 30,871,870 of record CM023491.1, on the reverse strand, counting down.
AGCCCTCGGCCATTGAGAGCTTGACGTTTTTGCCGGAATGTTATGCACACTAAGAATTCCGAATAAGAATATGCGGCTATGAGCCACAAGAAAAGAAAGAAAGAAAGAAGGAAAGAAAGAGAGAAAGAAAGAGAAAAAGAAGGAAATAAGGAAATCAGCTGTGACTGTTACTCAGTTTGGATACGCTTCAATTCGTTTAATGTCGGCCCAGGTCAACGCAACATTCATTAAAATTTAGGGCCTACAGCGCCATCGAAGAACCAAAATGGAAAGTCAAGGTCACCTAAAGATTTTCTGTATAACAGGTCCATAGCCAAACTGGTAGTGCAGCGGTTTGTGCATCCACAATCAGGGGCCGCTCACTAGTCCTTGCCCACTGATGACTCACCGAGGAAAGCGAACCCTTCTTGTGAACCGTTGGACTCCTTGACCCTTCGCAAACCTTCCTCGAAATCCAGGGGAAATCCGGACTTCTGCATGACGTACCAGATTTTGGTGTACTTGTCACTCACGGGATAATCCCATACCGCTAGCTTGGCTCTGTCTTCGTCGCTCAAGGTATCGTCTAAAGACATGTTCTTCCAGACGCTGAAAAAAAAAAACAGAGAGGAAAAACAAACAAGCAAGATTGATCAGTTCAAGAAAGAAAACACGTCACGTGGCACCTGTGACTGCATTTAAGACCGGAGTTCTCGTTGGTGGCTAGGTTGTTCGCACCTACTTGGCCACTTTTTCAAATATCAGGGGCTGACATAAAAATGAAGAAAATAAGCTTCTCTTCCATATGTGCTAGTTCTCATGGACCAGCCGGGCTCCGTAATGATATATAGCATCCGGAATGGATGGACACTAATTTTACTCAACGTGCGGCAAGGTTTAACGCAGCCCGGGCTTATGTGTCCCAAGGAGGAACGTCAAGGCCATGACTCACGGGCTTGGGCTTGTGGAAATCGAAATATTTTCTGAAATATTCTTTTGCAGACGTTTTTACCATAAGTACCTTTTTGAGAATACGAACCTAGGATCTCATCATGACTACATTTAGGCTACACCGACATTTCGTCGCATTTACTAGCATTTTTCTCGTTATCTAGAGGCAATGTAGAAAGCAAGCCTAAGGGCTGTCCAATATTGCCAAGCTTTAGTAGCAGGAACCGCGGCTGTCAGAGGTCAAACTGCTGCAGTGTGCGGCCAGCCGCGGCAGTCTAGTGGTCCTGGTCCTTGTGAGCCGGCGAGTTTCATAGATGACTCTTGTCTCCTGTCTTTGATGACCACGGCTTCTAGACGCAGCACGAGCTATCAACAAGCAAGATGGCGATCATCGTGCTTCAAATATGGCGGCACCCATGTAGGCGTTCTACGGACTTACTTGTTGAATATACCTGGGCCAGTGGATGCATTTGAAGACATTTCAAAAACTTCGTAATTAAATCTGGTAGAGCGCGACAGAACACGGACGAAGACGACGCAAACCTGCGCAGAGCTGCGTTCGCGTGGTATTCTTAGCCAGTGTCTTGTCGCACTGTAATAGTTTAAATAATCGGCATCAACCAGTGAGCTCGTCAATGCATTTAAGCCAATTGGAGCACTTGTTTTCCGCCCTTATGGAGTCTAACGTTCTGGCGAACTTCGCTAATGCGAGACTGCTGTTGCGCAACGTTTCCTTGTCGAGAGATGAAAATGCATTGATTTGTATGTGCTTCCGCCGGAAGTTTTAGGATACTTCTTTGCTGCGAGAATTTCGTCGTCCAGACGTTCGACTGTATATATTCCAATAACCGTACGCGGATGACATTCCCTTTACAAGGCATTATTCCTAAGCCACCTGCTTTTCAGATACAGCCAGCAAATTCTTGATGCGACTCTGGTGTGACTAGTCACAGCAGCCTAGAACAAACCGACCGAGTTAGGGGTATGTACACTGTCTGGTGGGCGAAACGACAGCATTTCGCCCTATGAGGGGGATATCTCTTTCAGTCATCTGCTACGTGTCGTCAGCTAGCCTCTCTTTCACAGCAAACTTCTGGTTACTCTTCCAAAAATCGACATGATGTGCTTCGCCACTGCTTCAGTGCAATGTTGCGCAATACTTTCTTTTCATACAAACCATTCTTCCTTGATAGCCCCAAGCTCTTCTTATCAGTCCTCGGTTCCTCCCCCAAATAACGCGGGTGCACTCCCGGTAGCCACGGCTGAGTTTTGATTGAAGCAAAACTGTCAGAGGCCCTTGCAGATATCGTTGTCAATGCGCTTTAAGGAACTCAAAGTGGTCAAAATTTCCGGAGCCTCTCCCCACACACACACACACACTACTTCGTGCCTAATAATCATATCGTAGTCCATTCACGCAAATCCACGTCACTTGCAATCGATGTGGTCGTGTAGTGTAATGTCAAGGCACCGTTACGAGCGGCACCAGACGGGTGGCTACCACCACCTTGCTTGCTTGATTTGTAGTCCCCCCCTCTTGCACTAGAGCAGGAACATAAATCAGTCCTGATGCTGCCCATATAAAGAGCGAAGCCATCCAGTCAATGGAAAAAGCCACTTATGAAAGAAAAGTTTCGTGCATTCGACCACTACAGGGTTCACCTAAAATCATATTTCACCATCACGGGTGGTACTGTGCTTGAGCAACCAACCGCTGAGCTGCTGTTTATACTGCTTAAGCATAACCCCGATAACCCCGCAAGAAGCCCATCTACTTCCCTTGTGTACAGGTGAGATAAGCTTGTAAGGATTTATTTATTGCTTGCTAGGTACTTTTCATTTGAATACCAAGCGAAAATAAAAAATAGTTTTCGTTTCATTTTTCACTTACACAAAATTACATTATTTATTATTAAATAATGAAGACTAATCGTAAAAGCCCTTCTATCTTACTTGTCTACAAACTTGGCGCTAAGAATAAGTGAGATGGCTACATTTGGCTACACCTAGCCCATGTTTTGACTGTTTTTCAGATCCACCGAATAGCAGCTATATGCAAGACGCCTGTGCTTATGCTCGTCCATTGCCAGATGATCCGACTTCCTTGCTGTCTGCGCCAGTAAGTCCACTCTCACTTATTTTTTTTTTTTTTGAAATTTTGACATTCCGAGAATCCTTTAAGGATTTCAGGGTACGCCAGTCAGCTATGTACACATACTCTTCCGGGCTATGTTTTAGGACTAATGCAAAAATCAGAGCCCGACGCAAAAGCTACACACATTGGTACAGAGAATATCCGGTAATGTGGCACCAACAACAGCATCGAGGGACAAAGATAAAATATTGCCTTATTTGTACTTTACCCCTGTTTGTACACAAGTGCTTTCAAATCGTGAATTGAATTGAACTGAATCAGGTTTATCATGCAACAAGGTTGCGAGGATGATCAGGAGAGGAAGCTGCATTGTGGAGCTTGAGGGGGACCTGGCCACCTCATACAATGGGCAGCTTCGCAGCAGTCACAGAGAAGCACACGGTATACGTGACCCACAAGCTAACTAAAAGAGTGAACAACCACGGTCACACTTAATCAATAAATGAATTAGTGAAGGCGTCATTCAGAAATTTGTTTTTCTTTTAAGCTAGAGCATAGGACATGGCGGAATTACCGGCACTACAAGCCCGAAATTTAGTTTTAACGGCGGTAGTGTTCATGGGCTGGCAATGTCAGACGCTGGATGTCCCGCTCCGTGGGGGGCGTTGCCGCCGACCCACTCTCATTGCCTCGCTGGGCCCACTCTTGCCCTCATACCGGTGTTACATGACAGCGACTATGTCAAGAACATTAGAGAAAAAAAGAAAGAAGGGAAGACGGAAAGACAGGAACAGAGAGAGAAAGAAAGAAGGAATTAGGAAAGAAACGGCGTAATGACGCGTCGTCCTGCCCTGGACCGCGCCCGACCGACACTTACCCTCAGTCCACTGCTGCATGATGGACCACATCTACATGATAGTGACTGTGTGAAGGGCTAGCAAGAAAAAAAAAGAAAGAAAGAAAGAGAGAAAGGAAGAGAGAAGTGTTTGAGTTAATGGCGAAACCCGTGGTCCACTAGGCACGGCAGCACCCGACCCACTCTTGCGCTCCGGGCCATTTTACATGGCAGTGATTATGCGAAGGCAAATAAATAAATAAATAAATAAATAAATAAATAAATAAATAAATAAATAAATAAATAAATATGCGATTGTACAAGGGAAAGAAGGGAAAAACAGGAGATCCAAGGCTACGCTATTTCAACAGATTTCACGCTGCGCTGAACTGCTTTGCAGTCTTTTGTTATCGTTGTGGGGTAACCACACATGGATCGGTATCGGTAGCACGGGATGCGGGTCACAGCGATACCCTGCTGACACCCCAGCAGCAAAACCGAGCTGTCTGTTGAAGACCAAATAGCCATCTCAATCATCTCCTGTGTCACCAGTCTCAGCTATTCCTAATTTCCTACCGTGGACGTGAGCAGTGTAGCCAACAGCGTTAAAGAAAAGTGCTCACTCATAAAACTTTTTCTCGATGTCGGACATGCGTTTGAAGTACGTCATCGTGGAGCTGCCATTCTGGGGAGCGTACTGGATCTTGTACTGCTTGGCCAGGTCGTCGAGCGACTCGATCGGCTCGTCGAGTCGGGACACGGTGAGGAAGGCGGCCAGGTTGGCGGTGTACGACGCGACGATGATGAAGCCGAACAGCCACCAGGTGGTCGCGATCAGTCGTCCGGATAGGTTTCGCGGTGCCTCGCCACCGCCTGCGTGTTTTGGGAGAGGCATTGAAAGAACGAGTGCGGGACGTGGTGCAGACGAACGCCGTAACAGTTCACGTGACTATCGTTATGTAATTAACTCGGCTTTGTTTGCTATACGGCAACGAAGATATCGTCAGTGGATAGCAGTTACAGCGTTTCGTGAAACAGATTTCTGGTAGGAGAACCCGAAGTGAAGCCTATTGCCGAAACATGCGACTTCCCCAGGTCGACAGCAATCGCTGCTAACAGTGTATAGTCGTTTTGTATCCTTAGATTAGTACTCGATGTACTATTCACCTTTTCAAGGTTTTCACGTGTATCAAGTGCGAATGTACAGTGTGAAAACGCGTGCGATGTGTCGTGGTACATTTTTGCCAACGAGCTTCGGGTCAAATCATGCGCCTCCAAGAACTATTTTGCTTAGGTAAGGCTGGCTTCTGTGGTTTCGGTCGCATGAGTGATTACGCCGCGGCTGCATTAAGTTACGCTGCTTGGAAATGCTTATGTAACCCTTAGCAGTTATCGTTTTATAGGTTACTTATAACCACGGTATTCGCACGTTGAGGCCCCTCAGTGGTCATTCCTCATCATTCATCACTACAGCGACCTTGAAAGCAATATGTCGTTCATTTTCAGCAGAATCGTTCTGACTGAGAGAGAGACTGCTCCATTTTATCTAGGGAAGTCGTCCGAAGAAGGACTTCTTGTGATGAACTTGGCAAGTGTAAAGTGTATCTCTTCCTTATACCACAACAATTATACTGCGATAATTGCTGTGGTCCCAGATCAACTCGCAATCAACTATTCTTTAGTGACGCAAAATAAAGCAGGCTTCAAAACAGGTTATAGAGACGCGCCAATTAAACTGGTTCAAGTTGTCTCCTCGATGGTGTAACTGATATGTTCAATGTAACTATGCTGTGAATGAGGTCCACATGAGCTAGGGCATGAATTATGTTTTCGTTCAAGTATTTTCAAAGTAATTGCATTAGGTTTTAAAAGTAATAATACGGTAATGCCATCTTCGGTCTAGTGTAATTTGTAATCCAACTTAATTACGTTGCAAACAATTCTAGAAACGTGCTTAGCGATGTAGCTTCTTATATTTTAGAAGTAGTTTTGCCGTCTCTGCAAATGGTCAAATAAAGAGACTAATTACAGATGCACATGGGATAGATAGGTTGGTAGATAGAAAGATAGGTATATTAATTTATTTATTATTTACTTGCTGGTTTGTTGTAGCCTATGAAATAGATTAAAACACAAAACAACGGCAGTGTACTGTTGGGCGAAAACAGCCGTTTCCAAGCTGGCGCTCGAGATAGCTCGAAATGGAAGAGAAAGTACAGGGTGTGCCAAACCTTGGGGTGTGAGTGAAGTCATGCAGAACCAGAGGGACTCTTTCAGGCTGAAGTCGCGCTTGTCCCCGTCGTCCTTGTATTTCTCTTTGTTGTTTCGGTAGCTGTGCGGGCTGTACCGATCGAACAGGTACATGAGGAGGCTGCAAGAAATGGGACACTCGTTTCAGTCGACGTCATATTCCTATCTCTATTAGGACATTTTAGGAACTTGCTTGAGTAAACGCGTAACGTTTCTGAAGATTAAATAACGTGTCGTGTGCAACTGGCATCTGCGAAAGGCAGTGATGAAGACCATAGGATGGTTTACCTGTTTCCCTTGGGACCACTGACGCCATCTTGGACCGCTGACGCCATAAGGCACCCACAATAAAGTTGTTCGCAGCCTCTTTCCGTCCCATGTTCGATACCACAGATACCAGGTAAAGCGTGCTTACGTTGCGCTATGTTGAAGCGCCACGCGAAATGTTGTGGCTGTGCCGAGCTCCTCGATTTGATGGGCCACTTTTCCCGGCATTTGAATACAAATTTTACCGCGATTGAAGATATCCCATTTCCGTGACCTGTCTTGTTAAGAAGCTCAGTGAAAGCTAGGCACAGCAGAGCTCCATTCCTCCGCACGATATCGAAACGATGGATCTACCTCGGAGTAATTTACTAACCACCAAATTTGTGAATGAGAGTTTCTCAAGGAAATATTTTCCTGTTTCCTGCTTAAGAAATGACCATTGAAGCGTAATAATTTTGATCTAAGTATTAAATGACAAGAAATAAATAACAAATGGACAAGACTGCTTAAGGTGTCATGAAACATTTTCTCAAAGTTTTGTACGATGTGTCTATTCAGGATCCCCTCCCTCCATTTTAATGTATGTATGTATGTATGTATGTATGTATGTATGTATGTATGTATGTATGTATGTATGTATGTATGTATGTATGTATGTATGTATGTATGTATGTATGTATGTATGTATGTATGTATGTATGTATGTATGTACACGTACATGTTCGATACACGTTATAATAGCGCTGACACCCAATAGGAAATTATGAACGTTATTATGTCGTCACTTGCTCTACTTTGTCAGCACGCTTATCGAAACTTATGACCGTCCACTCTCCGTTACGATTGTATTTAAGAGAAAAATCTAACAAAGAAACAAACAAGCTTTTGAAATCACAGCTACCGCATGCCGACGCATTTAAATCAAATGGCTCGTTCTACGGCGTTAGCTGCTAATGACAAACTGTAGTCGCTCGGAGGTTTACCTTTCGTGTCCTGGAAACGAAACCTCCGGAAAAATGGGGAAAATATCGTTGGCATTTCCTCAAATAGACATGGAAATGTGCTAATATATGACTAATATAACCAACGGATGATGACATCAGCAACAGGACATGCACATACTTCACGATCAACGATAATAAAATCAGGCGTGCATCATACATGCGCTAGAGGTATGAGCGTCACGTGATTGAATGTCAACGTTTATATGCCATTCTTAATAACATTCGCATGACGTTCGACTGCCCATGGTTGTCGTTTCGAAACCTTTGGTGACGGGTTCGGCTAAAAAAAAGATGTTGGCTTCGACGTTCACGTTTTTTACGCGAACGTCGAATGCGAACCAAAAGTCCACCTAAGGTATACCCACAGCTAACGCCAGAAGGCCCCTTAGGCGCAAGTTACGCGATTTCATAATTTTTATGCAGTGCAGGCTACAGCTAATTTGATTTTCCAACCTACTGTTGAAAACGTAAAGAGCAATGAAATAACCAGGCAAAGGTATTAACAGGCGAAGCAGAGCACAGAGAACACACACACACACACACACACACACACACACACACACACACACACACACACACACACACACACACACACAAAGAAGGATGAATAAAACAGGCCCTGTCTTATTATTCCTCTTGCTCGATTTCCAAGCGAAGGTTGCACTACATAGCCTGTGCCGGCGTAGTCACTCCAAGACCAGTTGCTCCCAGAAGAGTGGAACCACTGGCCCCCCTCTATGATTTAGTGGAGGAAAATAATGCGTTGGAGCGGGGAAAAAAAAGTAAAAGCGTTCCTGACGCTGGGACTTGAATTAAATTTCACTCTTCCCTCCACCCCTGTCCTAGCAGAGTCTTACTACTGGACTGTTACCCACGCTTGAAGCATGTGAAAATATGTGAACCACATGAGTGCCTTGGATTTCCTACCACATTCCTTACTAGAAGAGAAGCTCAGGGGAAGATAGAGGCTTGAGTCAATGAGAAGATTGCCAAAAACGATGGAAAACAGGTGATGTCGCGGGCGCCAACGTTTCGACCAAGTGGACTTGTCTTCCTCTGGTCGGCTACAGTGAATAATTTTTACAGCGAAGATTTCAAAGAGGGTTTCTTCATCGGAATGCTGATGCCCACCAGGTCGCAGAAGCGCATGGTGAAGCCCTCCACTGTCACCCGCTCTGCCGTCACCTCAAGCTGCCGTCCTTACGAAGACAGGTTCACTTGCCGAAACGTCGGCTCCAGCGACATTCCCTGTTTTCCTTCTTTTTTAGCGATCTGTTGATAGATTCACCACCTTTCTTAGGAATTCGGAAGAGCTACAGACAAACAGCACCGGGAAAGAAAGAAAGAACGGTAAGGTCAGGCACGTACACGCCAAAACTCGCTTCCCCTCTCCCTCCTTTTTTCTTCTCGGCAGCAAAAGGGCTGCTGCTTTTTTGTTCTGCGCGCTGCTTCGCACGGTAAGGCGACCTGTGACCAACTTGCCCAACTATAGACGTTACTGTACCTGGTGAAGAAGTAGGCGGCCAGAATGCATCCCCAGACGCTCTCTTCGAGCACGGTGAGGAATTGGAAGAGCGAGGATTTCGATGCGGGTTTCTTCATCAGGATGCTGATGCCCACCATGTCGTAGATGGGCATGGTGAAGTCGACCACTGTTTCCCTCTCTGCTGTCACCGCAAGCGGGCCGAGAGCGATGTCCGCATTCTGCACCGCCCATAAGAGACCACATGCTCGAAAGCTTTCTTTATGGGACGAAGAGAATTTGTGGCAACAAACCTCGAGAGGCATTATAATAAACTGTTGAAAATAGCATTCGATTTATGGATGCGATCTCGCTCTAACAACGCATGATTTAATTTTAGAGGCTCCCCACGCGCATCTATCTATCTATCTATCTATCTATCTATCTATCTATCTATCTATCTATCTATCTATCTATCTATCTATCTATCTATCTATCTATCTATCTATCTATCTATCTATCTATCTATCTATCTATCTATCTATCTATCTATCTATCTAAATCAAAACGGCTTAGCGAAAGTCTGCTTAGTCGCTGTCGAGAACAGCGTCTGATTGTGGTTCGGTTAACTAGAGGACGCTAATTTCTGCAGCCCATGTCGGGATCACAGCTAAGCGTCCGTGGGGGTGGGGGATAGGGAGAGAAAGAGATAGAAGGCAGAGAAAAGCCTTAGTGGAGGGCTCCAGAAATTGTGACCACCTCGGGGTTCTTTAACGTGCACTGACAACGCACAGTACACGAGCCTCTAGCATTTTCGCTTCCATTGAAAACACGAGATCTCCGCTTTATCTTCTCCCTTCTCTTTTAGGGGCGAAGCTCCTCTCAGTCTAACCTTGTGCTGCGTCAGGCGTCAGGCGTAACCGGCGTGCCGGGAGGCACTCGCTCGCCCTCGGCGCGTGCCTCGCGGCGCGTGCCTCTCTCTCTCTCACTCTTCCATCTGCTGTCTTGTGAGAGAGAGAGAGACAGAGAGAGAGAGAGAGAGCGAAAGGCGCGCGTTGACTATGGAAACGCTCTTTCTTAGATGAACGCTCTCCCAGCTCGCAAAGAAGGAGAACGCGCCCTCACCCGTGAGAGACACGTTGGCGCAGGCAGCGTCTCCTAGGGAGTTTCTTGATTGAGAAATACCGACTGCTCGCGTTGGAGAACCGTTCACCGGCCACCCATATATATATATATATATATATATATATATATATATATATATATATATATATATATATATATATATATATATATATAAGGCACTGGATCTTGACTTGCAATGAAGTGCCGGTGGGAGATTTCACTTGTGCATAGTTGAACCATGAGGATTCGTAGCGTGCGCGTTAATTAAATTAATCCGGAACTCGGCACGATCTACGATGAACCTCCGGAGCTTCGCCCACTCATCATCATTCACTCCGTGGATATGCTGCGGATTTTTTTGTTTCCCTCGGAGCGCGCGCGGCCGCCATACATGCGACTTCTATGAGTAACGACATTTCCCTGCTTTGCGCGTAAGCCGCAGATAAGTGGGAAAAACATCGGAAGCGGCCGGCGCGCGCATGATGAAGGGGCCTTGTGAACTACGAACTCGCGCCTTAGTCTGCTTCTTATGCGCCAAGCGCCACTCACCTTATCGACTAGCTCCCGGATCATTCCGTTCCACTCTTGGGTGTTGTTGTCGAGCGACCCGAACATCTTGTCCGGCACTTCGTAGATCGTGTACTCGAATTTCAGTATCTTCTTGATCTTGTCCATCAGGTCGATACAGTATCCCTCGAACTGGTCTTCACCGTCGATGGTGTTCTTCTTCATAACGAATGGTGGATGCTGTATAAAGTAAAGACATGTTAAAGAGCATCAGTGGCGCTCGTTTTCACTGACGCTACGAACATTAGTGCTTCGCCATCAAAAAATGTAAGGTGCGAAAGCACAGGAGCGCAAAACGCGAACGCCGCGAACTCCGGCTACAGGCTGAAATGAGTGCGTCGTGGCTGAAAAACAGGTGTATACAAACTTATCTGCGCGTGATCAAGTCTTTTGCTTAACCACACGTGTGCGGTTCTACACGTGGCGCTACCATACCTGAACGTGAGCAGGTGAGTTATGTGTCTCTTTTCCGCTATAGACCGGAACATACATCAGGAATCTGGAGACTCCCACTAAGCATATCTAATCGATTCACTCGATGCACTTCAAAGCCGTGCCATTACGTTTATTCACTCCTAGTATTCGTAAAATACATCCCAGCATTATGTGTCAAAAAGGAAGCAGTTCTTTTAAACCTCATTCACAGGTTGACTTCTGTGTTTTTACATATCGAAACTACGCCACGATCGTCACAGACGTCGTAGTGGAGGGCTGCGAGAAATTTCGAGTACCTGGTGTGCTTTAACGTGCGCTGGCACCTCACAGTTCACAGGCCTCAACGTTTCCCCTTCATCGAAATACGGCCACCGCTACCGGCATTTGATCAATCGACCCTCAGACCAGAAGCCGAGTACTATATGCGCTAGACCACCGTGGCGGCAGGGCTCTATTAGACCACGATGTCCACCGCCGTATTTCCAGCCTGTTCGCTTTTCCCATATTCTTTTTTGCTCCTTCGCAGCCCGCTCCATCGTGATCACAATAATCCAGTGATCCTCGCATCTCACCGCACTATTCATTCAATTCGAATTACCTGGCCACTTATTATTTCTATGTGCTTCTTTAGACAGATTGCAAGGGATTAGAATGACCTGCCTCAAGACACCCTGATCATTTTTGGATAAACTGCGTACTTATTTTCCACAATGAAAAGTCGTGGCAACAAAAGAACCTATTTATTTTTAAATTTTGTTAACGGACGTCATGCGTAATACCATAAAAGTAATGCGATGTTATGTGCTGTCTGACAGAGGAAGTAATGAAAGCTTTGAAAGAGATGCAAGCGGGAAAGGCACCCGGTGAGGATCAGATAACAGCAGAACTGCTAAAGGATGGCGGGCAGATTATACGGGAAAAACTGGCAAGCCTGTATACGCAATGCCTAATGACTGCGAGCATACCGGAATCTTAGAAGAATGCTAACATCATCCTAATCCATAAGAAAGGCGACACAAAGGACTTGAAAAATTACAGGCCGATTAGCTTACTGTCAGTCGTTTACAAGGTATTTACCAAGGTAATCAATAACAGAATTTGTGCCACCTCAGATTTCAGTCAACCTAAGGAACAAGCAGTGTTTCGTAAAGGCTACTCAACAACAGATCATATTCACACTATCAATCGGGTGACAGAGGAATGCGCGGAGGAGAATCAACCCCTATATATAGCCTTCATAGATTACGAGAAGGCGTTCGACTCGGTCGATACCTCAGCAGTCATGCAGGCATTGCGGAATCAGGGCGTAGACGAGCGCTACGTAAGACTGCTGGAAGACATCTACAACGGCTCCACAGCCACCATAGTCCTCCATAAGGAGAGCAGCAAGATACCTATAAGGAAGGGCGTAAGACAAGGTGACACAATCTCTCCAATGTTATTCACAGCATGTTTACAAGAAGTACTTAGAAGGCTGGATTGGGAACAGGTGGGTGTAAGGGCTAATGGGAAATACCTCAGTAACCTCCGATTTGCTGACGACATTGCCTTGCTAAGTGACTCGGGAGATGAATTACAAATCATGATTGCTGGCCTTAACAGGCAAAGTATAATAGCGGGCCTGAAAATTAATATGCAGAAAACTAAAGTAATATTCAATAGCCTTGGGCAAGTACAGCGATTTCAGATAGCTGGCGAGGCACTGGAAGTAGTAAGTGAATATATCTACTTAGGCCAGGTAGTGACCCCTGATCCGAATCATGAGGCTGAGGTTATTAGGAGGATTAGAATGGGGTGGAGTGCATTCGGCAAGCATTCTCAGATAAAGAATGGTAGCTTACCATTGTCTCTGAAGAGGAAAGTGTATAACAGCTGCATCTTACCGGTACTCACTTACGGCGCAGAAACTTGGAGGTTAACTAAGAAGGTTCAGCTTAAATTGAGGACGACGCAGCGAGCTATGGAACGAAAAATGGTAGGTGTAACCTTAAGGGACAAGAAGAGAGCAGTGTGGGTTAGGGAACAAACGCGTGTTAGGGACATACTAATAGAAATTAAGAAGAAGAAATGGGCCTGGGCGGGCAATGTAATGCGAAGACAAGACACCCGTTGGTCATTAAGGGTAACGGAGTGGACTCCTAGAGAAGGCAAGCGTAGCAGGGGGCGGCAGAAAGTTAGGTGGGCAGATGAGATCAGGAAGTTTGCGGGGATAAATTGGGCCCAGTTAGCACAGGACAGGGATAATTGGAGATCCATGGGAGAGGCCTTTGCTCTGCAGTGGGCGTAGACAGGCTGATGATGATGTGCTGTCTACTCCGATCAGTCGATAGTCACCGTTTGTGTTGTTTACTTCTTTTCAATTGTGTCCACATTCGCAATAAAGTTAGTGGACGCTTAAGCTTCACCTTCCAACAGTGAACGCGCCTTGGACACCGTTTGCATCGCGTTCTCATTACCGAATTATGTCCTATCGTACAATCAGATTAATCACGTGCGTAGGTGTTAAGCAGTAACTTACAATTTCTCTGACAGGTATTAGCTGGAGAAACTGAACCTTGTCCACTGAACGCACCTGTGTCGTAACGGAGGGCTTCTGCGGTCGGGTGCTTCGGGAAACACAGCGATATCCTATGATTATTTCCGCCCCGCCACGGTGGCCTAGTGGCTATCGTACTCGGCTGCTGATCCAAGGGTCGCGGGATCGAATCCCGGCTGCGGCGGCTGCATTTCGATGGAGGCGAAATGTTGAGGCCCATGTGCTGTGCGATGTCAGTGCACGTTAAAGAACCCCAGGTGGTCAAAATTTCTGGAGACGTCCACTGCGGCGTCTCTCATAATCAGAGCTGGTTTAGGGACGTCAAACGCCACATAACAACAAAAAATAATCATTTCCACCGCGAACGCCGACGCCAGACTTTCAGTAACACGAGTTTCTCGATGCTATCGCGTTAAAAAAGCAGGTTGACAGACATTTTTATGCACTCGTCGTGGTAGCAGCGGCTTGATTAAACTTGCTACGTTAAGGCCCGTACTGTAGCTTGGCTACAATACTGTCTTCTTCCTGCCTCAATGGCTGGCGGACACGCCGTAGGAGAACGTCGTCGAGCACATGAGCGGGTTCGTTATTATACAAGGTAAAGTACCGCCGTGTTGTGGAATTATGTAACGGCGGTATTTTAAGCCAGTCGGGAAGGCCGTGTCCGCCCTCTGGCCCTACGAGAGCCGACGAGACGGCGAAGTCGACAGTACGGCTTGATTTGACGTTGTCCAGAACAGCACTTCCTGACTGATTCTCTAAGCAGAGGCAATCGGCTGATACGCTTCGCTCATATTGGCAGAACCTCTTCTGCCTTCAGTACGTTGTGTGTCGACTAATATCCTTGCACGTTTTAAAAAAATGATTTGTATGGAAGCATACGCCCTGTAAGCCTGCCGCCAGCAAGGCGCGTTTTCTTTTCTTTAAAATTTCACTCGGCGACGGGCGACGTCGGTCAATGGGGCGCGTTTCGCGGCATTGGCTTTTCGTTTGTCGTTCCCCGGCCGTATCTGTTATTCATTTTCTTTGCTTTCTTCATATGTGTCTTCCGCGTCTTCTGGGGACACGGACACACCGCTGCGGGGCTGTGAGGGGGGATGCTTGGACAGTGGTCGCGGCGGTGACGCAGGCGGGCCCTTTGGGCTGCTTTAGACCACGATGTCCACCGCCGTATTTCCAGCCTCTGCGCTTTCCCCATATTTTTTAGATGCGGAGCATCTCTTGCTCGCGGGTATGTCACGCGTCCGGCGTCTGCACTCACACTACGCATGCGCGACTCTCCTCTCCCTTCCCTCTCTCCAACAGCTGCTGCAATAAATAAAGCGGGTAGAGAGCGCGCGCGCGCTTCGCTTCAGTAGTATCTCCTCCTTCTCCAATGAAAGAAGTTGGTGGTGTTGTGTGACGGAAGCAGCAGTTCCGTCACCGAGTGGGTTGACGCAAGTACGCATCAGCATCAACCCACACTCTGACAACGGTCACGCGATGCGTGGTAACGAACCTAGTTAACAACGTAATAACACGCAACGTTCACCGCAAAGGTAACACCGAAAACACTGCAAACCTGTAAACACCGCCGTTAAATGCACCGTTGAAACTCCCAGCGATGCTCCGCATCACCCCATGGACCCCTTCAGGTAGATGGTGTAATTTTTTTGGCTCCTTCGCAGCCCTCTCCGACATGCTCAAAATAATCCAGCGGCCCTCACATCTCACCGCACTATTCGTTCCCTTCAACTTGACTGGGCACATATTATTTCTAAGTCATTCCTTGTACGGAATGGAAAATACTGGAATGACCATCCTCATGGCGTCTTTGCTACTTCCTACCCTCAACATTTTTGGATAAACTGTGTACTTATTTTCCACTATGAAAATTGTGCGACAAGAGAATCTTCCCATTTATAAATTTTGTCAACCGACGTCTTGCATAATACCGCGAAAATAATGCTATGTCATGTGGTGTCTACTCCGTTCAGTCAATAGTCGCCGTTTGTGTTGTTTACTTCTTTTCAGTTGCGTCCGCATTCCCAATAAAGTTAGAGGGCCCTTAAGCTTCGCCTTCTAACAGTGAACGCTATGGCGCCTTTGACACCGTTTGCATTGCGTCCCCGTCACCGAATTACGTCCTATCGTACAATCAGATTAGTCACGTGCGTAGGTGTTAAGCAGTAACTTACAAATCTCTGACAGATATTAGCTTGAGAAACTGAACCTTGTCCACTGAACGCACCTGCGTCGTGGCGGAGGGCTTCTGCGGTCGGGTGCTTCGGGAAACACAGCGGTATCCTGATATGATTATTTCCGCCCCGCCACGGTGGTCTAGCGGTTATGGTACTCGGCTGCTGATCCGAGGATCGCGGGATCGAATCCCGGCTGCGGCGGCTGCATTTCGATGGAGGCGAAATGTTGAGGTCCGTGTGCTGTGCGATGCCAGTGCACGTTAAAAAACCCCAGGTGGTCAAAATTTCCGGAGACTTCAACTACGGCATCTCTCATAATCAGAGCTATTTTCGGGACGTTAAGCCCCACATAACAACAACAAACAATGATTATTTCCGCCGCGGACGCCAACGCCAGACTTTCAGCAACACGAGTTCTCGACGCTATCGCATTAAAAAGCAGGTTGGCGGACATTTTTATGCACCCGTCGTGGTAGCAGCGGCTTGATTAAACTTGCTACGTTGAGGACCGTATTGTAGTTAGGCTACAAGACTGTCAGGTGATACCTTCTCCATTGAACAAAACATTCGTCGTTCATCTTCTTCACTTATACATAATCGCCATCACGGTGAGCGCCATCTTCATTCCGCGCGAGGCTCGGCCAAATAAAGGCTTCGAGACAACAGCTGTGCTCCTGCCTTACACTCCTAAGTTTTTTCCGGCCTCAATGGCTGGCGGACCCGCCATCGGAAAACGTCGTCGAGCACATGAGTGGGCACGTTATTGGACACGGTAAAATACCGCCGTGTTGTGGAATTCTGTAACGGCGGTATTTTAAGCCTGTCGGGAAGGCCGTGTCCGCCCTCTGGCCCAACGAGAGCCGACCAGACGGCGAAGTCGACAATACGGCTTGATTTGACGTTGTCTAGAACAGTACTACCTGGCTGTTTGTCTAGACCAGAGGCAATCGGCTGATACGCTTCGGTCATATTGGCAGAACCTCTCCTGCCTTCAGTACGTTGTGTGTCGACTAATATCCTTGCACGTTTTACGAATTAATTTGTGGGGGAGCGTACGCCCGTTGCAATAAGCTTGTAATAAGCGAGCTTGAATTCTTTGCTATCTTACTGCAGGGATATAAAAACAGTGTAGACGGGGTTCTAGAGAAGAAGGCTACAAAACATTTCTTTCAGGCATGACCGCCGCTGTCGCGCCTTAGCAAAGCAAATATGTCGCCGGGCAGACCCGTGAATAGAACCTATGGCTGAGAAAAAAGAACAACAAAACGTACGAGGAATGTTGCAGAGCTTCATATTCTAGTGGTGCCGAAATAGGGATCCAAGACTGTTCACTTCACGTTCCGAGTCGTTCTACGAAACCCCGTTATACGTGGAGCTAAATTGTTGACCATGAGCGAACGCTACAGTTCTCAGTAGTCAGAAGTAGTTTGTACTCTGACTGGAGATTCGATTTCACACACTCGCTAAAGACGCGTTCGCCTCATCCGCCGGTTAGCTTAATGAGCTCTGAGCACGAAGCGAAGCCAAAATACACGAGACCTCGAGAGTTTCGCGCAGCTACACCTGCGCGACCATGCACACGCAATGTAACCTCGTTAGAATGCTTCGTTCAACCTTATGATTAACCTCGTGTGTGATTCAGCCGGTGAAGCTACAATTACACCTGTTTCTACCATTTCAAAAGTGAAAGAATGGAGCCCACCTCGTCAAAAAAAGTACCTTCGTTGCCTGCATATTTGTGTGGCTGTCTTTAATTACGTAGAAGACGGCCGTTACGTTGTTGTGACGGTGCCACAAGTACGCGTGGCACCACCAGAATAAATCCCTTTTGATGATCCAGTGCACGTGTGATCACGTAATTGCATCATCTTATAACTATATGTTTAACTGTAAATGAATATTTTAATAGGTTGTTGTACGGATGCGTTTCTACTTACGACAGTCGTAGTGACGCGAAAAACCGTGACTGCGGCATATTTCTTGAGATGAGCTCCTGGAATTTCCATGAACACTCCATCGGGTTCCTTGTGCGTCCAGTTTGCGACCTGGAAGGGAGCAGAGGCGAGGTTTGTGGACACGAATTCAAAGGTGATTGGTTCTAATTACCATTCCAGCGCTTCGTTTCATTCCTATAGGTTCACTGTCAGTTCTGCAGCAATGGTTTAATGCTCACTGTATGATTTAACGCAGACTTTATGAGAAATGCGCTCAAACCGGTACGAATCGATAACGGATTGCATGCCCGTGTAACAGTGCTTGACGCAGATGTCATCAACAATCGTTTGCTTTTCGCTTTCGATTTTACTCTCGCGATGTAGAGTAAACCTAGACGCGGAACGCGATGCTTGTAGTGTAGTGTACTGTACTTACGAAAGGGCAACTCTGGTGATTTCTCGGTGTGCAGTGATCTCAGTGAAACATTGAATATATATTCTACTCGGTAATATAATGATATATGGCCAGCCAGGCGGTTTCAAGTCATTTAGGTTTCCTGAAGATGAATTCAAAAATTTTTTAGTGCATTTCCATGTGGGCCACTCTGTGTTTTTGATGTCATCACCTTCAACGCTGCCTACCCGATCAGGCGGGTCGTCAGAAGCAAAGCTGCGACACTTCCGCGCCCAAAATTGTTGCTGTCAAGTCTGGGAAAGCTAGCATAACTCTATACATCGTCGGATGACCTCGCCGCTGTAATGTTCCTGGCACCAACCCCATATTTCTGAAAGCGGAGAAGCTGTGACGTCACCGCATACGCTGCATGAAGCGCCTACCTTATTCCGTTTGAACACGCTGTTTGGTCGTCTATTTAAAATAATTGGTGCGCTTCGGAGCGAACTGAAATACCCTGGCTACCACAGGACTATCAGCACCATTGGAAAACGTCGACATCAGAACGTGGTTCAGAGACCGACTCCACGTTCAGCATGTGGTTCTGAACGTAGAGTTACCCTTGAAGAACTAGTCGAATGTTGAGAAGGAGGTCATACGTTGGACGCAGATGGCGCTCTCTCACAAGCGAAAAGATACGTTAGAATGCTAGGGCATGGAGAACAGTGCTACATCAAGAACAATACGTTAGCTGGTGCAGCGGATCGGCGCCATCATCGCTTGATCATCGCCCACTGTTCAACCGTAACAATATATTCAACGGGTGCCTTGGACGTGCCCGTGCAGGGCGGGATACATTCGCTGTGCCGAGTGGACAAAGAATGGGGAATGGAAGGAGCTGCCACGCTGAGGTATGTGTTGCAGGACCCGTTAATACAAGTTCTAAAAGTTCTGCTATTGTGCCTGAAGTAAAGTTATGGTGATGATGTCTCTCGGAAGTAACTACACAAACTGAGGGCTGCTGCTGTGGAACCTACCAATGTGAAGGTCATGCTTTCTCCTTTTCGCGGAGCATTGGCTCTTTTCACGGACATTCTCATTTCTTGGTATCCGTTTTCCTCTTCACGTATCACAATTGGTCCGAACGGTCCCGCGTACCGCATCTGGAATTAGATGCGCAGATTTCAAGAGCAAGTTCATGATATAATAATGATAATGGGATCAAGTAGAGAAAGAAGCGCGTATCCAGCCAAGAGCACCGCAATCAATTCAAGGAACAGAAATATATGTTCTTTTGTAATAAAACTGCCGAACGCAGGTGGGCCGTGCTCCCTGCATGGGCTGCAGAAATTAACCAGCAGAAATCAGCGGGCCGTTCAAGGCAAGTTTGAATAGTTCTAACGACATGCTGACCTCAAAAACAAGGTTTTTGCTCAAACATGGCGTTTCCTTGGTACAAAACGAGCCCTAAGACGTTTCTTGAATAGCAGCAGGCAGGCAGGCAGGCACAGAACTTTATTTTGGTCCGGAGAAACTGAAGTTGGACGTCCCCTTCTAGGGGGATCCTGTAGCAGTTGCGGGCCGCTCCCACGCAGGGACAGGAAGACCATGGCCCTCCGCCCTCTCGCAGGCTCTCTGGACAGCCCGAAGTTGAACCGAAAGGTCGCCGCTTCTCAGGGCTTCCTTCTTGAATAGCATGTCCATAATCTATATGTCTATAGTCCCCCTAAAGTGTCTATAGTCTGTCTATAGTCTATATGTTTATATATGAGAGACTATAGAATAGTCTGTGAAGCTAACATCGCGGAATTGGCAGTAGCCTATCCTTCCATGAATATGGCAAAGCCTTGTAGCCTTGTGCAACATAACGGGTGGATGCTAATTTTCTCTTTCATATACTTCCATGACCAGAAGAAAACAAGAAACAAACTAACCGACACCTTTCACTTGTTGTAACGGAACTAAGATCTTATAATAAGCGAGCCAGTACACGTACCCGCATCATTGTCTTCCTCAGTGTAATGTTCCTGCGGGCCGCGGACATGGAGCTGGTGAGATCCATGTTCGTGCACATAGGGTACCCAAGGTCGGTTGGGAATCTTCCGCTCGCTCTCTCTTCTTTGGCGGCCTGGACGATCATTCTCGTGACGTCAGCGTAGAAGGCCGCGTCAAGCTGCGACAGACAGGTAGGGTGAGCTGGAGGTCCTTGTACACGACGCATGCGCGGGGAGCTCGATTGGCAACTGGCGCCTCTGAGTTTCTGAACTTGTTTGACTATCTCGTATCTAAAGCTTTACAGAGACTGGTTCGGTAGATTTGTGGTAATGGCTGGTGGAACAGTGGTTGCCAGCCACAGCGGCTCGCTTGCGCGGAGAGAGTGAATCAGATCACAGTTTGAATCATTTCGGCGTAGACTTGCCTCAGCGCGTAATGGTGGACATGTACGTGCGTGTTTTATACGTGTGCGACAACGATCACGATGTCAGCAACCTCTTTCACTTTACAGGCGCTAAATTGTTTAGGTTATGCGTCTTACGGGGGCCTACTTCGTTGTGTATACGCGTGTTTTGTGGTGTGCTGCAAGGTACAGTGAAATCCAAACTAGAAGAGGAGCTCAAAAGAAGATGGAGGCTTGAATCGATTCCGAGATCGACTTCCGAGATCGAAAAGGATGGAGAACAGGGAATTTCGCGGGAGCCAGCATTTCGACAAGTGGACTTGTCTTGGTCAGGACGGTAACATCAGCACACCTGAAGAAGTAGCATATAGGAGGATAGCAGGCGCGTCAGCATCAGCTGTAGCAGTGTAGTTTCAGCGAGGAAATCTTTGAGGAAAACATGCTTCTATGAAAAAAGTCGCTATCTTTTGGCACGTGCCACAGGGACGCCTTACCGGATAATTAGGAAAGTGTCTACTACTCTATGTGGACGCGCATATCTGTTCTAAAGAAACACATGTGTAAAAAAAAAAGAACACCTACAGGAGACGTGGTTGTGCTTACTGTGAGAAGAAGAAATGCGGTGCTACGCCTTCTGCAGCTAATTAGCAAGGGTCAGGAGTACAAGAAAGGGATTGATTGATTGATTGATTTGTGGGGTTTAACGTCCCAAAACCAGCTGTAATCATGAGAGACGCCGTAGTGGAGGGCTCCGGAAATTTTGACCACCTGGGGTTCTTTAACGTGCACTGACATCGCACAGCACACGGGCCTCAACATTTCGCCTCCATCGAAATGCAGCCGCCGCAGCCGGGATTCGATCCCGCGACCCTCGGATCAGCGGCCGAGTACCATAGCCACTAGACCACCGTGGCGGGGCTACAAGAAAGGGAGTACCGCAAAACAAAGGAAAGTCGAAGAGCTGGATAACTTGAAGCAGCGCGCGGTACGGCCGCCCCCACACCAGCGACATCTGTGCGACCAAAGACGAGGAAATAGCGGCACGAAAAGTAGCTTCGGGGACAGCCATTATTTATTTACGGGATTTTACTTCCCAAAGCGGACAACCCATGGCACGTGTGACGTGCGATTGCATGACCATCGGTAAGCGGTTAGAAGGGAGTGTGTCGGTCTCGTGACTGTCTCAAGGCGAAAAAAAAAAAAAGTAATGCGTCGAGGAATAGACGACATTACGGCGAATAGGTAGGCGGAAATTTATGTTGAGGACCGCCACGATTCGATGTGCCTCACAATGAAGACGAGATCGCGGGGTGACGTGCGTGTGGGTAGAGATGACGGCCGTAGGAGTCGTGTGTCCAGAAGGTGGGGTTAGCCTAACACGCGAAGTGAGAGATTGTTACGCGTGAGTACCCTACGCTTTGTGAGAAAGGGTGTGTCGCCAAACGTAGGAAAAAGTCCGCATCTCCGAGGAAGCTGATGCACGGCCAAACTCTATTCCTTGACACCATGGGCCCTTGGCGAATTAAAGTATCTCGGACAGTCGAGTGGGTATCCACGCGTTGTTTACCCCACGGCGGTAAACAACACGTGGAGCCTGGTGAAAAATGTTCTTGAGCCGGTCGCTTTGCATGAGAACGTTATGGTGCTCTTTCAAAATTCCCGCGACGTTTGGGACTGATGCTGAATGCGTTAATATTAAGTTTATCTGTGATGGGCAAGCTCGGCGACGCCTTGATCAAGCAGAAATACCCAGAGAACCATATCAATGATGCAACTGCACGCGCAAGTATTCTTGACCGCCAGACGCTCCTCCGGAAGATAAAATAACCAGCTTGCCAATCACAGACTAACTTCGTACTAACGTATTCAGCGTTATATATATATATATATATATATATATATATATATATATATATATATATATATATATATATATATATATATATATATATATATATATATAAGGGCAATGACATTGTGAAATTTAGCAAGCAGAAGCAACGTTATCACTTCTGTGCCGTATGCAGCTAGGACTGCACAATTAGCATGTAAGATAATAATTGGGATGCGATTAAGGAAACGACGCTACTTTCTGCAGCTCATGTATAGGAGCACGGACCTGCGCCCATAGGAGTGGGTAAAAAGAAATGAAACCTTAGCAGGAAAAGGAATGCAGTAGTGATTAACGCGCTCTGTCAATACACAGTACAGAATTAAGTCTCTTGCCATTCACGCCTCCAGCAATATGCTACCGCCGGGGCTGGGCTTGTACCGGCCTCTTTAGTTTCCAAAGAAAACTGCCATAAGCACGAAATCGTGGCGGCGGTCTATATAACGCATATGCTTTCGTTATAGGGTGTGTTTCACAGTTTACATTGCGGGATTACCAAGCGTGGTGTAGAGTCACAGATTATGCTGCCTGTGTTAGTCTCTCGTTTGAAGTTCTTCCTGCCCTAGTTTATTAAAGACTGAATTGCATGACAACGGAGGATAATAAATAAATAAATAAATAAATAAATAAATAAATAAATAAATATGCTGCGCACCCTACCTTAAAAATGACTGGATTGTACATAACGTATTTTCTTTATTTGGCATACGCTAGGAATTGACAGATAGAAGCAAATGCCTCACAGAGAACCGAACGAATTCTTGTACCTGTTCCTTTTGGTCGTTGAAGTGCTTCTCCTTCTGGGCTTCCCCGAAGAGTTCGTGGTCGGCGGGCTCCGGCGTGGCCATGATGAAGGCGACGTTGTGGCATTCTGAACATGAGGGAGTGTACTTCTCCTGCAGGAGAAAGGACAAGCATGAACAAAAACAGCACCTTTTGTATTACGGCTATTGTGGTATCAACGATGCTTGCACATTCCTGCGTCAAAGAGTCACGCTCGAGTGACAGTAACGAAAACGTTACGAGTACAAAAGTGCACGTGTGTATACACTAAATCACTTCCCCTGGTTTTGTGGCTTGCAGCCTTGTCAATTTTCGATCGCGTGCGAATTTTTCATGATTGCCGCCTTGTGAAAGCGGATGTCGTGAGTGACTAAGTTGGAGCTGTCCTCCACGAGACTTGCGTGAGAAACTTCACGAGACGGGCCTGAAAAACTCACGCGACCAAGCGTGCGACGTCGTCAAATGACGTGATTGCAACGTCATAACGTAAGCAGAAATTTAAGTTCGTGACGAAAGCGCTGAAAAATTTGAATTAATAGCTTAAATTAATTCCTGAAGGGTAGCGATATTCATCAATAAACTGATGCTTTTATCATTCCTTACTATTTCGACGTCATTATATCGTGTGCCTGCTGAGTGTGTTACCTCGACCGTTATGTCTTGTTGTTGGGCGCTTTAACTTGCACGTGACCACGCAAATGTGACATATGTGCCTCGGTGGGCTCTTGAGAGGCCCTTATCTTGATAACAATATGGATTATATTTTTACATTTTTTTATTATGTCGGGTTGTTATTTGAGCATTTGTGAGATACCGACCCTTTTTTTTGTTTTCGCTGTATTCTTATCTTGCAACGCCGTTACGTATTACTTTGAGTTTGGTGCTGCGTGCCCCTCCCTCCCCCCCCCCCCCCAATTAAATAGGTTTAGCTGGTGCTGTATCTGTGCATCAGCCTCCCCTGCTGTGAAGACAGTGCAGTTGAGGTAAACTGGGCGAGCCATAGACCACGTGTATCGGGAAAAACTGAGACTAAGTTCATGCATCACTTGTCGAAAATGGAAAATGCGGCCAAAACACAAAGTATGCACGAAGAAAAAGATGCTTCGTTCATCTCTGGAGCTCACGCACATCTTTACAAATCGCAAATAAGGAGAACAATTCCTGTCGCCAATTGAGTTAGTGAATGAGTTTCACCTCAAGGGGAGCCATATACTGGCGGATCGTTGACAAATACAGGCTGGAACATCGCTTGTAAAACGTTTCACAGTGAAAAGCGCGGTGATTAGAAATATTTGCATTTGTAATTGTACGCGCATAGGGCTAGTTGGCTGCATTACTACAGTGAAACACGCGGAGTTGGACAAGTATATTTCCTATTACTTTTCGCTGTTTGCGTTACGCAAACGCTGCAGGCGCGTAGCGAGGTGCGAAACAGCACAAAATACTGCACACTCACCCTTGAGATCAGGAACCATGCAAATTGGCGGTTGTTCCACTTGTTCTTACGGATCTAATAGAAATGAACAAAATAAGAATGCGTACGCATGGACTTGAACCTAGGTGCTTCACAGGTATGCAGTGCGCACACCCTTTGAACTGAAGGACGTGATAAGAATGTTTTCTCGTAGCTTAGAAGTTACAGCCGCGATTACCAAATTCGTGACGTACTGATTTAACTTCCTCCAGAGCCTCCATACTTACGTAGCAATATTGGTATGCGTAGGTAACACTTAGATTTCGAAGAAAGTCATTGCTGTCGCGAAGAGCATGTGCTATTCACAGATATTATCAGACTCATTACCTTAACGAGCAAATTTCACTGCTTGAACAACAGCAACTCTGACAACAACTGTCAAGACTATAATTGTCAGGAGTATGCAGGAAAGTCTCAGGTACATAAAAAAAGAGCCAGGCCTGCGCGGAACCGCAGGACAGTGGCAGCGTAAGCTGGAGGACCGATGTTCTTAGATGCCATTTTAAACGCTCTGACAAGCGTTACTGGCCAATTGGGACACGGACAAGACGGAGGCACTAATAACAACGCCAGTTGTGCGCGCCCTGGAGATGTTGTGCCTCTCTCTGTCCAGGTTGTAGTCCGTTAGTAACATATGTTGTTGTACACAGAGACACACACGAGCACAAAAGCAGCACCGGCACTGCGGAATCAATCCGCGCATGATCGCCTTGGCCTGAACACACACATATTGCACACCGCGTATTTGCGCCAGATAACAACAGGGAGTTTGAGAATTGGGGCCCCAAGGAGCTTGGGGACCCAAGAAGCTTGCGACCCGCCAGGGCGCATGCGCAGATGATTCTGCGCATGCGCCCTGGGTCCCCAGCTTGGGTCCCCTTCTTGGGTCCCCAAGCTTGGGTCCCCAATTATCAAACTCCCTATTCTCACGCACTTTCGCCGGGTGCGGCGGAGGCTCTCACCAGCTGCAAGGCTTGGTTCATCGTATGACCGCTGCCGAGCACAAAGAAGTTCGACACGTCCGCGGAGAGAATGACCTTCACTTGTCTCTTGAAATCTCGATCGGTGCCGTCCACCTTCCGCATGATGTGTCGCGTCGGCAAGTTTTCCAGCAGTCGCGCGTACTTGTGGTCGATGACTGTAACGACATTATTAGCACGGACTTATACCCCTGACACACGGGTATACTAAAGTACTCTAGGTAAGCGGATATTTACCGGAAAGGCGTTCATTCCCAGTGACACACGACAAAGGAGCATCTACTTCCCGGCAAAGTTCCTTTGCAGAAAGGTAGATCGGCGATCTACTTTTCGAGCGTAAGGGGAGTACTCTCGCCGACAGCGTACACGACCCGTAAATGGGACAGAACTATAACAAAATTACAACGCCTCGCAAGTATTTTCTTGGCTTGTGTGTAAGCTTTACCTTTTAGCCGTAAGAAGATTTGTTGGGACGCAAAGATTTAGTTATACCCCACTCTCAAACGATCACATCGCCGTCATGCGGGATTCCGGCAGTGTCATTTGCTTATTCGTCGTGGCAGGGATGGCGCGAGAAACGAACAATCAAAGTTATAAGCCATGCGCAATAAGAGCGATATTTTCATCTTCTGCAGTCTCTAAAGCTAATTAAATGCGCGGCTTTTTGAAAGTGTTCACTTTCTTGCTGCTTTAGCAAGCAGCGCCATTTTCTTGCCACGTTCGTCTTAGGAACAACCTAATGAAGTTCACGTGCTGCCGTCTGTCCTCGGCACAACTACTTTCTGCAGAGGGCCCTTGAGAGTAGAAAAAGGGATTCACTACAAAGGACTTTACTTTTGCCCGTCTGTCAGGGGCATAGGGTCCTTGATATTTACGCACTCACATTTTTTTTTGTTTCACGGGAACCGCCTTTTAACAACGAAGATGTTCGAGTTTTTCGTAGTATGTCGTGCCACGAAATATGACCTTGAGATGACCTTGCTTAGCAACCAAGCGACGCTCCATCCACCATCATAACCTTGTACGGTTTCGACATCATGGTACATCACGTAACATGACGCCACAACGAGACGTGACCACAAGAATAAGCTAAAGAAGATGATAAAAAGAATAAGAAGGTGAAGATGAGCAAGAAGATGAAGAAGAAGACCAGGACCTGCCAAGTGCCTATCAACTTCGCTGCTTCATTAGACATGCGCCGCTAGTGCATGATGCGCTATTATCTTTTTCACTTTCTGGAGACGAGCGTCATCTCTCAGTGGAGGCCGCGCTTAACTTTCACATCGCTTCACGAATGATGACGGCCCCTCTACAAAGTCTGCATGCTCGACGGGCATGTTTGAGTACTTTCCACAGTGTTCTGGTGCGTCAGTGATAGCAACAGAGGTAATGCGATGTATGCATTAAAGGCGACGCACTTCGCCGCTGATCAACTTTATCGACGACCGAGGATTGTACTTCCATATCTAAGGTGTGATCTACTTTTCTTTGCTGGACACATGATCGCCCAATAAAAGGTTCGATTTTTAACAGGTACTACATCTTCCATACTTCACCTTCACGACCACGTGACAATATAGCGTTACAAAACTCGCGGTGTAGGGTGGAGGTTCATGTATTCAACCTCTGTGCAATCGGCCACGAACAGGAAGATCGCGCAGAAGCGTCCGGGCATGAGGCACACGTAGGCCAAATTTGGTTGCGCAAGAGCGCGAGGATATTGGCAATGTAACGCGAACATTACGGCTCGTGAAACAGCGTTCAGTGTCCAGATAACTTAGCGACATCTTGTGTGCCACAATTTACACTTTCGGTCGTCTGTACCGCATAATATTCCGGACCGTATTTAGCATGGTCGCCAGGAAAAAAATGCTTGTGTTTAGGAGTCTTGCACCAGCCAAGATTTGGTCATCTGCAGATTGGAAGCTCACCTCTGTACAAAATTTGTTCATTTTCGCTTAGTGGTTATCATCGACGCGGTGATGGTGAGACAGTTTGCTTGCGACAGTAAAGCTCGACAGTTTAAAAAATAATCGTCACTACTGAAGCATTCAGTATGACCATTCCAATTATGACACATGTTCCCGTAGCATTCATACGTAAAATTATGACGAAACTGCGATAAATATATGGCACCTATACTATTATTGGCTACCTACCAAAACTTAAGGAATTAGTGGAATACGCAATGAAGAGTACCATTAGGGATGCGCGACCACTTCGTGTACATGGTGGGCCAGCACGCTACGTTGAACAACTTCTTCGTCTATAGATATAGCAAAGTTAAGGCTGCCAAACCCTTTAAGTAAGGTCTTTCTGCGCACTGACATACCTTGACAGTTGCGCTTGTGTCTACCTAAACGGTTTTGGGTGATTTTCAAGAAAAGCCTAATAGGGTACAGAATTACCACTCACTGACACTACTGTCGTAGATGATGCCGGCTGTGGAGAGGTCCATCTTCTCACAGAGGTCGCGAATCACCTGCGTGTAGCTTTCTCCAGGTGGCGTCACGTGAATCAGGTATTCTCGCTCGAGAGGTGTGAGTTGGTTCCAGCCGCTCAGCGTGTAATCGTTGTGCACTCCGTACGTGAGGCTCAGCGTAGGCAGCCCCATCCTGCGTGCCGTGTCGCGCACCGTCGTCGACAGCTTGTGCACTGTGCTGCCCGGTGTTCGTACGGCGTCGATCAGCACGTCCGGCTTGTGGCCGGAAAAGATGGCGCTGCACACTGCGTTGGAAGATTTCGGTGAAAATCGAGTCAAGTCGGGTTAAATTAGACGTTGGAAACGCAAGGTTCTAAATAGGACTTGTGCTTCGAGACGATCAGTCGTCGTTTATTTCAAAATCATAAGCCACTCGCCCGATGAACTATTACTCAGAATGTGATGCCCCGCCACGGTGGTCTAGTGGCTGTGGTACTCTGCTGCCGATCCGAGGGACGCGGGATCGAATCCCGGCTGCAGCGTCTGCATTTCGATGGAGGCGAAATGTTGAGGCCCGTGTGCTGTGCGATGTCAGTGCAGGTTAAAGAACCCAAGGTGGTCGAAATTTCCGGAGCCCTCCACTACGGCGTCTCTCATAATCAGAGCTGGTTTTGGGACGTTAAACCCCACAAATCAATCAATCCTCTTGCAAACGGACGGGAGGCCGGGCAAGCGGAGAGAAACCGCGCGCGTTCGCGTCTTGTCATTGCGCCGCTGAGGCATTGATTGATTGTTTGATTGATTCATTGATTTATGGAGTTCTACGTCACCAAAAGACGACCTGATTATGAGAGACGCCGTAGTAGCTGAGGGCTCTGGAACATTTTGACCACCTGGCGTTCTTTACGTGCACTGACATCGCGCAGCACATTTCGCCTCCATCGAAACGCAGCAGCGGCGGCCGGGATTCGATCCTGCGACCCTCGGATCAGTAGCCGAGTACCACAGCCACTAGACCACCGTGGCGGGGCCCGCCGTGCATAGCGGGGCTGCTTGCGCTGTTTCGACCCTCTTTTACTTGAAGCCGATACGACCTGCAGCAAGAACTTATCTTCGAAGAAGTGCCGCGATTCGACTGCCCAGCAGCACGACGGTAGTCGAATGAGCCCGAAAACAAGTGTAACCGCGAGCAGCGAACCTGTACCATGCACTATGACGTATTATTCATGCTTTGACGTTCCAGTCACGTGCTGGGCCGCCACTGCTGGCTTTTATTTCGTGACATATAATGCTCCCTCCTAACTTTTACTTCCTCTACGGACGTAAGGTACAAAGTAAAGTAACAGCGCTTACCGTCAGCGGCTTTGAATTCTTCGGGGTCTAGTTCGACGACGGAGTATATCACGGTAGCATCAGTGGCCTTCTTGAGCGTCTCGGTTATCATGATCTTCGCCACGTCGTTGCCCTTCTCCACCACAACGACTGCAATAGACGCAAAATGCAAAAGGAACAAAAGCAAAGTCGCTTTGCAGGTGTGAAGGTCTCATTTCTTGATCTTACGCCAGAACTCTAGACGAGAAGGAGCAGCATCGTAGTTACACATTTTAGAACGGGAATCAGATTCAAAATATTTGAATTTGAGTTTATTTGCATCAATACAGACAATACTGCGGGAAACCATCCAGAAAAAAGCTGACTTAAATAGCTTGCGAGCGACCTGGCCATGATACATACACGTCAGTAAACAGTTGCAAGGATGAAAAATAATAAAATGAAATAACAAGGACGCGCACATATCCACGTAGTTAAGTATACATACTTTTGAAGCCAAGTATCATAAATTTACAAGGCAAAATATTACTGGTAAAGAGCAACAACATATACCACCAATAAAAAGCGCAAATATAAGTCCATGTCTCCACCCGTATAGTCCACGTGGCGCTCAAAGACGTAGTAACACGCATACAAACGTACGCGCACGCATTTCTGCAAAACTATATTATTATGCTGGGCACGTAGGTATTCTGGTTTGTGGCGCCGGTGGACTGGGACACTAGGTTGACAACGCACTGTAACGTCAACATTTTTGTTCTCTCTTCGTATGCTAGCTCTAAACGTGCTAGCCCAGCTACATGTTTTCCTTAGGACTTCTGTCAATGTTAGCCTTGTATGTGGTGGCGATTTACGCGCTGTTCAATAGAATCACCGTGAAAAAAAAACACTGTTGTAGCTTCATCACGTGTTCTTCAGGTGAATGTTTGAGGTTCTACCCGTTGTTCCATTTCTTTCCGAGTTTCCAAGCATAAAGCAACGCTTCCAAGCTTACAAAGACTTTGAGACTGCGTTGTGCTAATCGCTTTCATGCACTTTGGCTAAAACGAAGCACTGAAAAACTTTCACGCCAAGTACGTTGAGAAGCTATATCGCCGAACTTAAATGCTAATAAAGCACATTAATTTTGAGACCCTCGTAATAAGTATACCTCCCATCTCATGGCTTTCGTCCCATTTTGAGCTCACTTGAGTGAGCGTAGGGTATTTGAGAACTATAGACTCACTTCAGTAGGTCACAACACACACAGGCGAGGAGAGAAGGGAGAAAAATTGGCCACCATCCCACCGTGGGAGCGTGAATGTCTAGCGAAGCCATGTCAAACGCACATACCGATATGAGGTTTGCGCTTCACACAAGGGTTTCGAATGACGTCAACGTCAAACAGCTCTTTCCAAAGCATCTGCAACCTAATATTTAGCAGAAACACGTAGGAGGGTGTTCCCATTGTTCACAGGCACCTTATCACGCATCATGCCGTTTTTATGCTTGTTTTGTTGTTTTCTTTCTTTGAGGTATTGGGCTGTTTCTCTTCGAGCGTAGAAGTGGCACACGGTTTCTTAGTAAGATCTTGTTCTAGTCATGTAACCTGCGAATATATTTATATTCTTTCAACCAACGATACTAATTTCCACAGTTAACAGATAGGCTTTTACCGAAAAGCCCTCGTTTGTGCAGAATTATAATTCATGAATAAAGAGCTCCATGCAGCATTCCTGGTCGCAAAGAAATAGATGCCGTGGGCCTTCAGTTGTTTGCCTGGTGTTTAGTGTTTAGCCACGAAATTTTCACACCACCCAGAGCTATACAACTTCGCTGTAAACAACCTGACATCATGCTACCAAGATCACCACAGCGTTGCCAACCCACCCGCTCAATCCGTCCCTGTGCACTTAAGCGATTTGGTTCAAATTGGAGCGTTTATGTACAACAACCCTAAGTGTGTTGCCGGAATAGAGCACTGGCAGGCACTCGTGATCTCTTTGAACAGAAGTTCGAGGAGCCCAGGTGTGTGGTCAAACTCTACGAGGAAGGTTTCTCGCGCCGCAGCGCTGCACATCGAAACACCCCGTCGCAAATACACCCAGAGGGGACCTAACGCGGTTCTTTGGGGGTGTGGGATATAGTCTAGGGTATTATACGTGCGAAATGAGGCAATAAGTGGTAAACATTACAAGTATTTCTGATCGTTAATCCAACGAAATGAGCCACTTCGGGCTGCGATCGAGAGAATCTAAACAACAATGAATCATACGTTTTGCCTAAAGGTGATATTACTATCTCTGAGAAAGGTGATAACGTGTCTCCCTGACTGCAGTCGACTTAAACGCTCAACCGTGATTCGATTTTATGTTTATCAGCTGTATATTTCGGGAAATTGCGCATTAGGCAACGCAATACCGTTATAATTAAACAAATAGCACAATCGCATTCGCCTTCCAGCGTGATATCTTTTCCATTAGAAACTGTCATTTCACCGCCTATTTATTTTATACGTTGTGCGATCGGCCGTCTATACCATCAGACAGCCAATAAAGCGGAAGAAATGTTTTGCACGACACTTCATAACGCTTGCAAAACTGGAAGCAGAGAAGTTCAATAACGTGCTCTCATTCACGAGAAAGGGAAAAATTCCGCCTTGCTGAAAAGACATGACATTCTGCTGCTAAAGCAAAAAGAACATATGTTGCAGGAAGCACATGCCTTGTTGTCTCTCTCTCTAGATGTGTAGGTAACGCTTTAGTTGCAGTACGCTATGTCGAGACTTAAATTAAAACTCACCTCTTGATACATAAGAAAAATTGTAAGAGCTATAACGGAGCCGATAAGCGCAGTGGAACGAATTCTCCTGATACGTTGGCGTTTCTCTCTTATGATGTTAACAGCTAATTTGCTGAAGGAAAATCTGGAGCCGTACCGACCGTATGCAATGCACAGCGGTGCTGCCACACGGTAGGTAAGAGCTCTTGCGCTTGACCCACGAAACACACGGCTGCATGATGGTTATTATGCGAAGGAAAACAGAGAAAGAAAGAAAGTCTCAGGTTGGCAGAAAGGAATAGCGAACCCGTGGTTGCCGTCGAACCCACACCCTCCCCCGTAGCCCACAGCTACATGGCAGTGACAGCGAATTTGACTCCCTTGCCCCAGTTGCGCTGTCTGTTCAGATTGCAGGCATCAAACTGGCTTTGTCTTTTTGTCATTTGTTGACTTTAATGTGATTTCTTATTTCGATGTCATTTCTTTTTTGTTTTTTTTTATACTCGCCTTCTTAACGAATATATTTGGCCGATTAATCCGTGTGGGGCTTGAAATAAAGAATAACGACGAAACCAGCGCAGCCGCTCTAGAGCGTGTTCTCTTTCTTTCCGAGCAGGTCCCTGCTTTCTTGACTTCTTGTAATGCTTCGTTGATTGATTTCTGGAGTTTGACGTCCCAAAACCACGGTATGATGATGAGAGCCGTTCGCCGTATAGTGGAGGGCTTCGGAAAAATTGGTCAACTGCGGTTCTTTGACCTGCACCGACAACGCACAGTAGACGGACCTAACATTTCGCCTCCATCGAAATGCAGCCGCGCACGGCCGGGATTCGACCACGCGACTCTCGGGTCACCAGCCGAGTTCCACAGCCATTAGACAACCGTGGCGGGGCTTGGGATGCTCCGTGCCTTTTCTGAGCTTTCGGCGTTTGTTTTGTGTATCTTTGGTCATAAACTCACATACGGCAGGAAGCCGTTGGAAATTTTTGCTGAGCGTACAGATCACTTCCTTTTTGTTTATAAGTTGTTATAAGTCGCCATCAGAAATGAATGTCCTAGCTGCTACGAGCGTGCATCATGAGTCGGGCTGACATAAAAAAGAAGCGTTGCACGGGTGAAATTCAGCCCCTTCGACTGCGAGTGCTTATGGACTGGCTCCGAACTACAGTAGGGCTAGCGTACGTCTGTACAGTAAACGTCAACCCCGGCCGTTAGATCATTGAAATATTTTAGATGGTAATAGTTATCTCACTCTCTGGATATTTAACATAGTACTGCTTTTCACGACAAGCAAAGTCGTTTGCAAGCGACATGAACCCTTCTTACCAAAGTGGAGCGGGTCCTGAGCTGCCGAGGCCAACAAAGTGACGGCAAAGAGTGTTGCAGCGATGGTACTTTTCACGATCACCCCCATGATAGTTGTTCTGGAACAGCGGCAAGGCTCTCACTCTTTCGAATTTTGTCAATTTAGGTGTACCTGCATGAGATAACCAAATTGAGGGACTGTACGTACCAAAGGAATGTTCTTTAGTGCATTGACACTCGCGCCTCACGTGATTGGTCTAACTTATACAGACGAAGGAACAAGCGCCATCGGGTGGAGTATAAATGTATTCGCACAGAAGGTGTATTTTCCCCCGACTACATGTAATTCCGTCCAATCTTCTTCGACTCTGACGAACCTTGGAAGCGGCTAATTGGTTCACGATAACGCGGAATCGTCGAAGCCTATTTTATCAATAGAGAAGGAGACAAATCTGTCGGCATCACATCCATTTCATTAGTAGAAAAAGAAGTTCATTTTCTCACAGGTTTTTTTAGATTTTTACGATGTGAGCGCACGTATATGTTTGTCGTTTCCTCTCAATAAAACTCAGTTGAAAGGCAGCGCTTCTGCTGTTGATTTCGTGTACCTCCTTTGTCATTGTCTTATTCGTCCTGAATAATTATGCTACGTCGACTGTGCTTTCATAGTTCTATGAATATTCGTAATAATATCTTTTCTGGTTTAACCCGAACATGACCGTCATGCGGTAGGGCCTGGATTAAGCTATCCCTAGTGACGTCAACAGAGGGAACGCCTTTAACGTGCACGAAAATGTTAGTAAGCGGTCGTTCTTGCATTTTGCTCACCTCATAACACGGCAGCCGTGAGAGCTGTTCTCCCCCCTCTCTTTCTCTTTCCCCTCAATCACAAACTATTCTTTGCAGAACCGCGAATTCACTTTGGGAAAGTTCCAAGTGGGGCGAGTTGGTGGAATTTCTTCTCAATGTTGCGAGTTGTAACTAGCAATATCAAAGCAGTTGCGAGCAAACGGCGGTCAGATCTGTTCCTTCCCATACTTGTGTCTTTTTTGTTTCGTGTGCGCTGCTTCGTGCATCAAGACGAATTGCGTCTCTTTTCGCAGGAATCACACCGTAAGGAGTTTATGAAAGTCCGAACACCTTACGCAAAGCTTGACGTCGTCAGCGATGGCATCTCCGCCCTTTGCGGTATCGTGACGTCGGGTGATGAGATTACGTGATGACGTCGTTGTACGATCACACGACATGCGCGGCCAGTCGTGTTCGCTCCGGACCATTCGAAACACCGTATTTCTACTCCTGGGGCATACAATGCGTATACGTAAACATAAGCGCGCCTTCGCGAGCGACAAATGCAAGCTCGTCATCATGGATGCGGCGAGCTAGTAGTAGTAGTAGTAGTGGTGTTGTGGCTACAGGCGGTGTTAGCCTGGCAGACCTGGCCGGCAATTGCTCCGCCCGAGCGTCTCTGTCCATGTAGCATTGTTCACCACGTGTCACTCAATCCTGTCTCTTGAAGAAACGCTACAAGCAGAGCTGACACCTTCTTGCGAACCGACCGTGTCCCTTCCGGATATATAATTTCTTCAGTGCTCCCATGCGCAAGCCCTCTTTTTTGCATGTTGTCCATGAATGCTGTTCTCTCGGTGCAAAAGCGCTTGCAGTACCAGACGCAGTGGTCATTGTCTCCCAGTTCATTGCACTCCGTGCACAATGGCGAAGCAGCGCCCCTAACTTTAAAAGACCATTCGGGAGTGCATGCTGACCCCGTTCTGACTCGGTACAGTAAAGTTGATTCGCTGCGGCTAAGTCCTTTAGTCACACAAGGCTGGTGTGGTGGCTTCCACAAAGAACGGAAATGATCACGAATTGATTGTTTTGCTGATATCTGATTAATAGGAGCTCTTATCGTCGGTTGTCGTGAAAGCGCTGCGTTGGCCAGGGCATCTGCTTTTTCGTTGCCGTTGATACCAACATGCGAAGGTATCCACTGGAAAGTTATCCTAATTCCTCTTTGGGCTGCTGTTTTCAGTGAGACCAATGATTGTCGGCAGAACTTGTTTCGAGGAGTTCCACGAGAGAGCTGTTGAATTGCCGACTTTGAGTCTGTGAGAATGACGGCTTGATTTGTGGGTCCATTCTTCAGTTTGCGTAGTGCAGCAGCAATAGCAGCACTCTCTGCAACCGTTGAAGAGACTACGTTGTCCAAACGTCCAGACCATGCATAACAAACAGATGGAATCCAATATGCCGCAGAGCAGCTGTTTGTGTCCATACAAACAGATCCATCCGCTACGGAAAACAGCGTTTGCGATTGAATGCGAGGTCGTCGATGAGTGCTTGAAGTTACGTCATCACTAAACGCAAGTGCAATTATGCCGCACAGCTGACACAGTGAATTGGTGTCTTAATCCGGAAAGCCCTCGATTGCTGTGTATCATGGCCGCCGCGTTGTGAGGTATGATAGGAGTAAGCGAGAGCGTCAGCAACGTGGCATGCGTCGCAATTCTATGAAGTCGAGTAAAGCGACTGTGACGGCGCATCTACTGGGTTTCGCTTTTTTTGCTGAAGCGAGCATCCTACACAACAGATTAAAGTGTTTAGCACGGTGGAATTTTGGCGTTATAAGTAAATAAGCAAGTTATAGTGTTTCCACATTACGTGCATGAACATTACGCATTTCTCTCTTGACGTGGAAATGGAG
Organism: Hyalomma asiaticum; assembly: GCA_013339685.2. Lineage (NCBI taxonomy): Eukaryota > Metazoa > Arthropoda > Arachnida > Ixodida > Ixodidae > Hyalomma > Hyalomma asiaticum. The sequence continues at coordinate 30,835,807 of CM023491.1, read as the reverse complement.
CTGCAACTGCGTCTCGGAAGACGCTTCTTAACTCCTGGGTTAGGAGAAATTACTGCGAAAGTGTTGTCAGCCATTTTTTTCGACGAACTTGCTGCAATACTTAGGAGGTTCGGAGATGTTAGCGCTATTCAGTTTGTATTTTCAGATATCCTGACCTGTAAACGGGTAAAGGGTCGAAAGCACTTTCAACTTTCATGCCAAATTTTAGCAAGTTTTGGTAACTCGTTGGCACTTTTGCAGTGTACTTCCTAAATACCTTCTACTGAAAGTAACTGTGCCATTTCAGCGCCGTTATGTTTTCTTTTACCAGTGATTTTCTTATCTGTTAGAGCGGTGGAACACTCAGTCGTTGAAGGATCACGGATCCTTCAGGGATTGGAAGACATGACAAAGGATTGCATTCAATGAAGATGCTGAGGCAGGTGGGGTGGGAGAGGGAGAATTAACGCACGATTTAGATGATCCCCACAGCCAACTGAGGTAACTCTTTGTCGATTCTTACTGTGTGCTGAGAGCCGCACCTGTAAATGGGGTTTTCATTAAGGATAAACAAGTTGGCCTTGAAACAGAACGCTTTTTTGTTTTGTTCTTCGAGCACAAGTTTCATGGAAACAGCTATATTGCCTAGAATTACTCTGATTCACATTTGAGAACCACTGCATTAAAGAATGCTTCCTCACCTGACGTTCCGCACGACGTTGCCGTGGCAGCGTCTCGCATGCTACTGGCGAGAAGCTACAGAAGACGTGTGCGTGTTTCGTTTGTGCAAGAAGGCTCACCGGAGTGGCAATCAACAACAGTAGACAAAACGCGGTTTAACTGTGCAGCGTGGAATCGATACCTCGCACACAGGCGCCCCTGTTTTCTTAACGCGTTCTGTAGCCAACCAGAGAGCTCCTCTGGTTAACCTCCCTGTCTTACCTTTACCGTTTTCTCTCTCTCTTATGCTCTCAACTCTCCACGCGTTTCGGACCGGCTGGCTTCTCGAAAGAAAGTCGCAGGGCCTCTCTTCTGCGAGACACCTGAAAGTAAATCAATCCCAGGAGGCTTTCGCTTTTCCTGGTGAAACTGACCCGCTGGCATATCTTTTACAGACGAGGAACCCCGCTTTCCTAATATTTAAAGGGCCGACGTGAAAGAAGCAGCAAGAGAATTCTTATCTCGTCTAAGCCCGTCAGCAGATTGCAGCCGTTATCTTTCCGTTATTATGAGAACCTATACGAGCGAGGAACTTTAGGTTTGTTCTTAGATTCACCGCAATCTTGCTTGGATGTTTCCTGTCTTTTTTGCAGGGAAAGACACGTTATTCGACTATCAGAAACAGAGAACCTCTTTTCAAGCAACCTCACGCATGCCTAGAAACAACGAGCGGTGTGTGCTTTTACGATGGCTTTTATTTTACAATAAAGGCGGTCGGAAGCGACGGCTTGCGTCTTTCTTTTTAATTTTTACACTACCCGTGCCTGTTTCATTTCACCTGCCTTGTCACCATGGTAGCCGACGGGGATGCACGTCCCTACTGATTGTTTAAAGATTATATTAAAACGAAAGCATCGTGCGTCTCACTGAAATGTGTTACTGAGAAATATCGCTACTGAAAACGTCCCGTTCCGTATTCCAATAATTCCGTGTTTTCCATACAAAATGTATAAGTTCTCCATTTATTTATCGAATATTTTGCATATACTTCACATGAGTTTTACGGAAACAAATGGAATTATTGGAACGGCCATACGGAACGTTTCAGTACGGGTGTGGACAGGAATCATAAAAAACTTCTTAAATACGCGCTCCTGCACTTCGTCTGTGCTAAAATAGACGTGTAAGGTTACGAACTTATGAATGATATGAGTGACAGGTCATGAGATCAATAACTGGACGTGCTTGTTTTCTATGTCAAGAATTATGACAATGAAATCAGCTGTGGCGCATGACCGCATTCCTCAGCCAGGAATAGGCTGGCATGCGTCAGACGGGAGTGGCTGTTGACCTTTACAGCGCATGCCAAAGTAAACTCACGACAAGTAAACTTGCAAGAGGTTCCGGGGTCGACTACAAAAGTCCTCAGCATTTGGCTACCATCACGTCGACGATACCTAAGAAATCCTAGGATCGTTCCGCTCGTTACGGTTCACCGGTCTCATTGAATATGTTTAGAGCAGCCCGTGTTTTCATTTCGTTATTTTCTCTCTCTCTTTCTCTCTCTCATTTTTAAGTTGTTTTCATGAACTAGGGTACACCGTAGGAAACCGACGTCTGGTTTCTGGTTAGCCACCTCGCTCATCATAAAGGTCCTGTAGTACTGGATTGCTCCTTACAAGCGTGCTCTTCCACAATGTGACCAATATTGCGGCGAAGCACCTTAGAAATGGGCAGGATGAAGCGAACGAAGTTGAGGAGATTCTACTGTGAGAATGGCACATGCACGCTTAGACAGACCCCCGACTGTTTGAAAATTGTAATTTTTTTCACGGAAATAACATCGGCAAGCGTACAGCAAAAAGAGAACTGACTCAATGGGAGAGTAGCATAGAAACTCAAAGTGCGCGTAAAATGCTCGGACCATCATTGGAAGCTACATCCAGACATGTGCGTCGTTTCGCGGGGTATCTTTTCCGTGCCGTTGTGGTAACAGCAGGTTTCATATGGGAGCTGTTGTTGGCAGTTGTCCCCGACGTTGTCAATATCTTGCTTAGCTTTTCGTTGCCCGTACCGAACACAAGGGAAAAGACGTAGTTTCAACGATGTATTGGACCCTGAATCCATTTGCCGCAACAGTGTGCATTTTAAGTGGCTGTCTCCCGCTGTGCGAAACCGCTATAGGAGAACAGGCCAACCAGGGCTTTATGGCGACTCCAGGACGATGGCGGCACGGTGATGAGGACGACGTGATTAATATATTGTATTTTTTAATGAGTCGTCTTCGGGATATGAACGAAAACAAAGAAAAAGAAACCTCCTCTATGGAACAGTATTCTGCAAATGGCGCAAGAAAAAAGAGGCGATGTTCGCGCTCAGTTGCAAATAGGTTAACATAGCGAAGCTGGTCGATTTTAAGTTTGACATGGTTTTGCAAGGTGTTACTTGGCCCTTCTAGGTCTCCGTAAGTCTTGCAGCTCAGTTGGGCTTGCCTCATTTACTCATAGTTTAGTTACGTCTGTCTTAAATAGTACTGAATTAATCAGACTCTTCAACTTACTCATTGTTGGCTTAATTAGTCTTAGCTTAATTAGGCGTGAGTTAGCTTAATTAGTCCCAACTATGCATAGCTTTATTGGCTATACTTAGTTGGGCATGGTCACTATGGCGACGCGTGTCTCGACGAAGGCTTTCTGCGGACGTAGACGGGCGCAATGAATAGGGTGAACAGCTTCACTGACACGACTTATTTCTGCTTCCGAGCACTTGTGAGCGACAATAGCGCACGCTATTTACTTTAAAGTGCATTGACTCAAGCTGCAAATGTCGACGTGTGCACTACTGGCACTACAAGCTATGTTAAGCTTGACAGCGTAGGAGCTGCGCGATAGAATGGGAGAGAAATGTTCGCGAGGTGCAGGCGGCGTTAGTCTTGAGAAAGATTCCAGGGAACGCACTGCCGGAGAACCGAAGCACAGTTTGGGTACTTAAAGGAGATTCTCGTGTACCTGCTTGCAACGCTGGACAAGCATGACTGTCCGCACACTTTTGCCTGAAAAATCCAATGAGTGAGTGTAGACACATGAAAAGGACGGTAAAGATAATGCCATGAGCGCGTCAACACCAACTCACGTGACACATCCCCAGCAAGTATTCTTGAGGGTGACACGCCTTCCCTATGTGTGGGATAGCTCACTGTTATTAGGACATGTCTGTGTAAGCAGCACTATGGCTGCAAATGTAGCGGGCATTCAGGGCTGATCCTGTGCTCCGTGTTACCGAAGTTTTTTGGCGCTGAATGCAATGAGTAAATTCCTCTGCCTACCGTCACAAGAGCGATGAGGTGTAAATGAACATGCCGTTTGCTATGGGGTTACTTGAAAGAAAATGTTCGCAATGCTGCTTATATAATTGATAAGCGGGTATGAAAGCATGTTGAAACTGAAAATGCTCGGTACGTATGTCTATTAGGAATAAGAAGTGCGCTGAGAGATACTCTAATAAATTTTATTAGTTTAGCAGGTGGATGTTACAGCGACGTATAGGCATGCCGATTCTGGTGAGTTGGCGCAAGTATTTAGGATAAAGGTTGGGTAGGCTGCCGAAGAAAGCGGAGTGGCCTGCTTAATGACTATGGCGTCTACACGGAGCGCTGACATAGGATGTCAGGACGAGACAAGGAAATTAGACTGTGCTGCCTTCATATCCTCGAAAGGTTTCTGCTTTCCTGCAACCCCTCCATCAAACGGAACGTCGTTTCAAGGTACTCTTTTTATGATGCCTGTGCGCTTGATGGTGTCCAAGTAAGCTGGTTCTTGCCGTATAACTGAGCCTGACAAAAACGCGAAGCAACGGTGTGTTAAGACTGGCACTGTACTGGAGCATATTGTATGAAAGAGCATTATATCAGAGTACTCTAGGAGTCCAAACAAAAGCAGAAGTACAGGGTAACATGGAGGCCTGAATTGATGGAAGACTTGATGAACAGAGAATGCCGATAGAGACAACATTTCGGTATGTGGACTTGTCTTCGTCAGGCCAGAAACTGCCTTCCGTAGCTGCGTGGAGGCGTAAGCCTTGTGCTACTGCTGTCCCGGCTCAGAAGCGTAGGAGGAGAAAAGTGCTTGGTTCCTGACTCGAAATACGAGAGCTACATTTAGGCAGTGGTGGTTGCACTTCGATGGAAGGAAAGATCCGAAAGGTCCGTGTACTGTGCAATGTAAGTGCACGTTAAGGAACCCTGAATGGTGGATATTTTTGGAGTCCTCCACTACCATGTGCCTCATAACTATGTCGCGGTTTTGGCACGTGAATCCTCAGGAATTGGTGAGCAGAAAAAGAAAAGCATCCATCACATTTACCTTTCTGTAAGTTGTTGCAGACTGTTGAGGAATGACACCTTGAAGTTCATGTAGTTCCGGTTTAACAAAAATAAACTGCGTGTGCTTGAAAGCTCACGTTTCGAGCTTATTTACAGGAAGAAGAGCTCATCGAACACATCAACAAAGAGACTTATGAAGAACATTGTGTAGCACTGACCTAATAAATGTAGCACTTCAGGACAAAGTCAAGTGCGATAGATCTCTCAGAAACATGAAAAGCCCAACTTCATATATTGGGGAAACAAGCTCAGATATAGAGCAGTCGCAGGGCCAAATTTACTTTGAAATAGGAGTCAATGCGTTCTGAAAATCGGGAGGAAAGCCCGCGGGAAACACCAAAACGCTCGCAATAGTGGAAAGTCTAGAGTACCGTTTGCGGCAAATGGATCTTAATCCAAATCACTGAAAGCAAGTGCATGTGGCATTGTTTCTGAGATAAAATGCACAGTATGCTGATAAACGTGCCGTGCTTCAAGTGTACCGCAAATGTGGTCGCAGTGTGCGAAATTCCTCTATGAACTATGCGCACGTGATCTCAAATGACACGAGTACCAAAAGCTTCTAATAAAATTTGCCAGTTATCGGTATAATTATAGTTGTGTTACGGTTCCCTGGGCAGTCCATAGCGTGTATCACAATAATCGCCTGATAAAACCCGCCCGGAGCATGCTTGCTTAACCCGACCATCAATAACTGTATGAAACTTATCGACCAAATTTTACTTGCTTCATTGGGGCCTATGAGAGAAGCTCGGACGAGTTGGTGGTAATGCGAAATCTGCAATCTGGGCCAAAAAAATGACAAGAAACAAACAAACAAGCAAGGAACGCGGGCACGAGTGGAAGGGTGTTGGCGACGGCAGACTCACAACTGAAGGTTTATTTTAGAAGATATCCTATTGTGACCATATCCCCATGTTATATCTAATAATCCTCTATTTCTAAGTCAGCGCGCACCTGGCTGCTTTCTCTTGCACTTTCGTATCTCCAGGTCGTCTGCTTTTCAAATAATAACGTACTGAACTGCGGGAGTAACTTCAATAGAAAAGCAGAAAACACATTCTCACAGGAAACTAAACCAAAGACCACAGCCACTAGACCCCGCCACGGTGGTCTAGTGGCTATGGTACTCGGCTGCTGATCCGAGGGTCGCGGGATCGAATCGCGGCTGCGGCGGCTGCATTTCGATGGAGGCGAAATGTTGAGGCCCGTGTGCTGTGCGATGTCAGTGCATGTTAAAGAACCCCAGGTGGTCGAAATTTCCAAAGCCCTCCACTACGGCGTCTCTCATAATCAGAACTGGTTTTGGGACGTTAAACACCACAAAACAAAACAACAAGAATTGTCCTAGGAAAGTTAGGCCTTCCATAATTTATTTTCTCGCGTTTTAACCAAGGCTCGCTAAACATAACCTAGCCACATGATTACTCGCTCGATCACAGCGGCAAGTGACTCTCCCATAAACAAGTAAACTAAAGATAGAAAACTAAAGGAAGTAACTTCGCTCTGTAGCCAGCTAGAGAGCCGCACGAAGTTACGAGGCATCAATAATGACGTAGGCGAGTGCAAAACCAGAGCTACATTTTCGCGTGACACTCCAAGCGTACGCAGTGCTATAGTCTGTTTGAGAAGTTCCCTGCAGTAGAGCCAAGGCTACGGGGCCATCGGGCGCAGAATTCTTCCGAAGCGAGACGAAATGCCATTGTTCGGACACGCAAACCCCGCTTCATCTTCCTCTTTTCAAGGGGTGCAGCTGACACTGCAACGTCCACCATTGGCAGATGACAAGCCGCGGAAGGACACGTTTAACATGTGTTCGCCCTCCGGATTGGCCGAAGAGGCCTGTAGCTTCCACAGTGCTGCACGGAACTTCTGAAAGGGACTATAGGTGTTGTCGCATGGCAAGAGGAGTAACGAAAAAGCGGCAAAGAGCTTTTCCTTTGCTAAAAAATTCTGTACGTCAGAAAAAAAGGAATTTCGCGCGAATGGCGGGATGGCGCAGTAGCGAGCTTGCGACTGGTCAGGGATGTTCTTTCGAAAACTTGCATCACAGTGCTAAAGAAAACGCGACGACCGAGGGTGCAATCATACAAGCGTTTTTGAATTTTCACGAGCTTTTTCAAAGCCCTTATAATTACTATGCTGCTGCGTTTCAAACAGCGTTGTGATTACGAGGCAGGCCTACTGGAGTTTTTACCACCAGCAGGCTTCCTTAATGCGCGCTGACCAGCGCACAATACACAGTCCTGTGTGCCGTTAGGCTTGAAGTGAAAATAATTGGCGACGAGCCGCGGCACGAAGACGAGTGGATCGGATGCACGAGAATGTAATTATGTCCTACGCAAATTCTCGCCCTGTTTGCTGTAACCATAGAAAAAAAAAATAGGCGCGGCTCTGCTATCGGAAACACCAATGACTAGCGGAGTTGTGGTGGGTTACCAAGGCGGCTTCTTCCTCGGAGGTCGTGACGGTAGTCTCTCTCTCTTTCTCAGCTTCTCTTTCTATAGCCCGTAGAAAGTTGTTTTTATCTATATCTCCCTGTATGAATATCTTCCCTTCTATCTCCATTTCCTTCCTTCCTTCCTTCCTTCTTCCTTCCTTCCTTCCTCCTTTCATTGCTCCCTTTCTTCTTTCTTTCTTTCCTTCTTTCTTTCAGTTTCATTTTCTGCCGCCCGTAGCCCTGCCACGGTGGTCTAGTGGATATGGAATTACATCATACCGTTATGGTTGGAGAAATTGGTGCTACTGTACACATCCGAAGAACCCAGCGCGCAGGTGAAATATCCGCTACTACGAAGCCTTAGCTGAGTATAGCGGCGTACAGTTTCTCTTTTATTTTTAGCCTCATAGCCTCAGAGCATGCCTATGCAAATGGCAGGTAGCCCAACAAGTTAATCATCTTAACTCTTATAATCATGTCATTGCTTAGTCTCCATCAATATCAACCCAGCTAGCACACAAAGGATTTAAGACGTCTTCGAGACGGATATCCGAGACGTTAACGACGTCTCAGAGACGGCACGCGTAAGAAGTTTTGGTCTAGAAGACGTCGTATATCTCGTCTAATGTCCGTCTTGTTGCCCATAAACGAGACGTTTCCTGAACGTTTTTGAAACGTCTTCAAAAAGCTGGTCGTTTCGACGGCTTGGGGGAGCCTCCAATAATCCCATTTACCGGGATTTCTGAATCCGTTTAAAGACTTACCAAAGACGTCATCAAAAAGCTGGTCTTTTCGACGGCTTGGGGGAGCCTCCAATAATCCCATTTACAGGGATTTCTGAATCCGTTTAAAGACTTACCAAAAACGTCATCAAAAAGCTGTTCCTGAAATGTTAGCCGTAATCTGAAAAAGAAGCAGGAATAGTGGTCGGGAACGGGGCGCGCCCACCAAAATTTTGATCTGGTTACCACCCTCAGAATGTAAGCTAACGCCTGAGGGGTACAAATAACCACAAAACATTTTTTTGCACCCCTCAGGCATTAACTCCGTGGTTCTGAAGGTGTCAACGGGATCATAATTTTGGGGGGCACCCCCATCCGCGGACGCCGTCCCTGCTGATAACATAGCTGCGACCTGCTATGTTATCAGCAGCACCATAATTTTTTCGATGCTGCAGAGTGGGGGGTAGTGCCAGCAGAATACTTTCGTAGTTACATCCTAGGAAGAAGTCCTGGCATCGCAGTTGCCTGGAATTCTTTTTTTTTCGTGGTTAAAGGCATCAGCACTGAGTGCAACAGAGCAAAAATAGTGCAGTAAGGTAGGTACACAGTTCGCAACAAGGCTTCATCAGTCTTAGCATTTAAGTCAAAATTGGCTCTCATGAATACAAAAATCAATCTAGCATGTAATTTGTTGAGTATGAAGCAAATCTACCAGAAATAGTAATGACATTACTATATCTTTCTTCAGTGAAGGATAGACAGTTTCATGGCAAGCGGCCTAGCAAGGAGGCCTCTGTGCCAATGATCACGAAGTCGAAACACTGCTACATCATCATTTTATTGAGAAACTAACTTGCGCAAGTTCAAAAAAGAAGAAAATGAGAAATGCCAGAAAAACAAAACAACAAATATTCAAGAGCAACTGCAGAAGAAATATTTTAAATATATTTGGAACTTATTAAACACTAGAGGCTCACAAAAGAGCACTAGTAGTCACACAATAATCAACAGCCAAACGACTATGCGCTTTTCACCATGAGAGCAGCGCATCCGGTTATATGAGCAGAGACAGAACAATGGATGACTGTGTGACAGCCGCTTTCAATCACGTTATGCAGTATCTTCACCGCATAAAATCAAGGAATATAAACACAAGAACTCAAATATGACTCAGACATGAAAGTGAAAATTTGTCTAGGACATCAGCTGATGTAATGAAGCAAACTTTAAAAGACAACCAAAAATATCAATCAAGTGTCAACGAATATTGACCAAAGTGACCTTCAAAGAAATTAGCGCATGAAATATTAACAAAATCGGTATAATGAGCAAGGTCGCAATGCAGCGCACAATCTCTCACAGCGAGCAACGTTACATCGAGGCAACCTCCATTTCATAATGAAGCTACATACGTGCTCGAAGTTGAATACAGTGGAGACAGCATTGAGGCGACGAAAAAGAAAAAAAAGAAGCAATATTCTCAATTACATATACAAAATACAGATGTGGCGCTCTACAAAGCACTGTATTACGCACATATATGCAAATCTGACATGAACGGAGATCAAACTGGCAAGCATCAGTTGGAAGCCAAAAAAGAAAAAAAAAAGAAGATTTTGGCACCCAGCACATGAAGCTATTCCTAAAAGGGACTTCAAATAACCATCAGGTCTACATGTGCAGGATTAAACTGAGAGTCTTCTAATTTCGCCCTGTTTCACATTTAAGGAAAACACTGTTACCTTATACCTAGTCATTAAACAAAACACTTCGAACAGCCAACTTCTTTGAGAATGCAAGCTCCACCAAACGCGCAACCAGTTCACGTTCACGCTCATCAAAAACTAGTTGTAGTGTCCAGGCTTAGTGCAGCTGGTGAATACGATGCTACTGGCATCATATGACACGCTGAAACCGCCGTCGCGGAAATGCTTTCAATGTAGAACCTCGGTGGGGCCGTGGTAGAACACAGTTGGTGCCCTATCAGGTTATTCCGCCGAAGCTTGGACGCTCGTGCTAGATGCCCAGCGATGAAAAGGAAGAGAAGAAAGAAGTCAGGATACAACAGCCGGCCTGCGGCAAAGGCGCTGTGTCTATGTCTCTATCATTTACAATATACATTGGTGTTCGGGCCATCTCCGCAGGAAACTTGATGCATCTCCTGATGCTACCAACGCCGAATAGTATGGCACTCGTGAACGTTAAACTGCACATTACTGATTCGTAGTTTATTTTGGACGCATTCCCATACACAGCATGTAGAAATCGGGTGACACACATGCTTCACACTTAGACCGTGAGAATATTCTTCGAGGCGTGCTTACGTGCTCACTGCGGACTCGGTATGAAAGGGTCCCTGCAACACTTTTCGAACGCACTGAGCAAACGGTGCCAATCAATCGTTGAGGCTTCTGTGAACGTGTGAGCCAAATGTTATTGTGCTGCAAGCAGCAGTGGATTTGCAGTTTCATTTTAAGTACATCATGCAATCGCCTGCAATTGTTCCAACAACTGACGTCACTAGCAGCACCGACCAACGACTTGTCTGCTCTTCTTTCAACAAGTAACGTCACTGGCGCCAACGACAAGGTCCCTTCGCTCACCTCGGTCTTTTTAAAGACAGGCACTCAGATTGCCTTTATTTCTTTAATGATTGATTTGTGGGGTTTAACGTCCCAAAACCAGCTCTGATTATGAGAGACGCCGTAGTGGAGGTCTCCGGAAATTTCGACCACCTGGGGTTCTTTAACGTGCACTGACATCGCACAGCACACGGGCCTCAACATTTCGCCTCCATCGAAATGCAGCCGCCGCGGCCGGGATTTGATCCCGCGACCCTCGGATCTGCAGCCGAGTACCTTAGCCACTAGACCACCGTGGCGGGGCTTATTTCTTTAATGCAAAATGAACAAATATATATATAGGCAAATGAGTGCTGCGGAAACCCGCAAGGGTGGGTAACGTTTGCCTTGTGCTACAAAACGGGTGGATGCTAATTTTTCCTTTCATGAACAAATATATAATTGCAGACTACCTTTCCGTGACCGTAAGTTCAGCCAGTGATATATCTGCCTCGAAAAAAGTAGTCGACGGCCTAGTGACATTTGTTGGAACGAAGAGCAATGTTAATTACAGCTGTGTTTGAAACCAAATAAAAAATTCCCTGGTGCACGCAGCTCAATAATACTTGGCTCACACGTTCACAACAACCTCCACGACTGTTAGGCATCGTTTGCCATCGAGATTCCAAATGTCGCAGGGCTCCTTTATTAAATGGGACCTTCAAGGTCGCGCGATCTACGGGCACAGTGACTGCGCATCACATCTGTGCATAGCATCAACAAATTTTCGCTGTGGCTTCGATTTCGCCTGCACAAAACTGCCTTCAATGGCCAGAGAATAGTGAATTTAGTACAATGCAACGAAATATGGCTCATTTGGGGTAGCGAGTATGTCGCGGGGTAGGAGGAAAACGTCAAACGTTCCGCTGAAAACTGTTGAATGGCACCGTGGCTTTGATTTGACGATATAGGTATAGGCATGCACAGCTGGATCCCGGCACCGGACAAGCTGGCGGCGCCCGTACTAAATAATAAAAATGAACAAAATACGTCCAAACGTTCATGTATAAGTCGTCGTAACACGCCGCTCACCCATAGCCCGACGTACTAATTTAGTTCGTCGTTCGTCGCCTTATCATCACTGTCCTACGCTATCAGCCCAGCAACATGGATCAAGTCTTCACTCCCCAGTCCGTACCACGTGAAACACTGGACAGCTTATGGCATACCAAAAATCTACTGTACACAACAGCGTCCCTGTAACACCACTGTGGAACCAGATAACAGGTCGTGTAATTATTTTGGTATTTGCGGTCTGCAAGAATAACGAACCCCAAATGCAGAAAACCGCAACAGCGTGGACAATGAAAAATAATAATAACGAACATTCGCAAACGAGTCACATGCCTCTGACAAAGTTTAAATATGACCGAGAACGAGCACAACGACACTCATGCTCATATGAATACTGAGCTGCGAGAAGTCATTCCACCACCATAAGACGTCATGATTGCCTGCTTCAGTTCTGCTGACATGCCACAATAAACAATGCGCGATTTTCACATCCACATCACATGCACGTAAATTTCGCAGCTCTGAACTGAAATCTCACGACTGCAATGCAACAGTGAAAGGACGCGCGGCAACGGTTCCCCTACAACGCGCGATATCACATGCATGTATTCGTCTGTGTAAGACACGAGTAAATTAGTACTACCCGACATTGTTGTACATGCGCTGCACTCGCTACCCGTAACGACCAAATGACAGGATGGTGGGAACGAAGCCAATGCACTCGTTACTCACTAATCAGGCTGAACACGCACATAGACCTAAGAAAATTTCAGAATGCAATCATATACGATGATCTGAATAATAAAACCACAGTAGCGTTGCTTTGCGTTTAGTGCGTCAACTATCTTAGACCTTACATAGCATTAATCCTCCTTGTATCTGTCACAGACCGATTCGCCCTATCCACGGAACACATGAGTGATCTCACAGGCATCATGCTAAGCCATTCAAATGTGGTACTTACATTTATTTTCGGCGAGACGTAGTTATTGGTGTTACGGGATCCAGTCACAGAAGCGCCGGAATTGAACCAGGGTTAACATAAGGAGGAAAGTAGAAAGAACATATTGCCACCACACAAACACACGCAGCAGTTGCAGCACGCTAACAGAATTTTCCCAGAAACGAAGGAAGAGCCGGCCGCCAACTTGACCACACTGACTCCACGACCAACCACGCAAACGAGCTTCGCTGCCTTTGCCAGAGAACACCTATATACGCGTTGCCTTTGCTTCGTGTCTCCGCGTGTTTGCGCCAGCCTGCGCCCTCTCGCCTCATCTCCCCGGTAACCGGCGAGAAGGAGCCAGACATTCTGGCGCCTCCCTCCCGGCCCCATTGCAGCTGGCGACACCTCGGCGCCGTGCATTGTGTCGACGCCCGCCGACGCTTTGGGGAGGGAGGTGGTGGGGGGCGGTATTCTTCCACGTCTGCTTACCGTCTTGCGTAGGACGTTTCGAAGACGGATTCATTGTCCCTTTGATGTCGCTGCCCCTTAGTTCGCGTGGCTGACGTCTCAAAGACGTCAGCCACGCGAACCAAGACGTTAATCCCCCAATAAGACGTCTTTTTGGTCTTGTGTGCTAGCTGGGAAAGAGCATAAAACATACAGACGAGCGTCCCAGAGTACAATTACTGCAACGGGGCCCTCAGTGAAGGTTACGGATAAATAACACAGGGATTAGCCGCAATATGAACAGTATTCGTAAATAAAGCACAAGACATACCGAAAAAAAAAACAACCCATGAAAAAAAATCTTATAAATAAATACAGCATATAGAAACAAAAATCTACTGCTACTATAGTAAAAGGCAGGTAAAAAATTTACCAGACAATTTTAGAGTTTAGTGATGTGGGTAGACTATTCCATAATGGGACTTCACGGACTTTTGAGGATGTTTTACCGTAAATAGTATGAACCTTTGGAAGCAAAAAGTTGTTGTTAGCCACAAACCTGATAGTAGTAGTATTTACGCAACCCCAGGAAAAGCGAAGTTGCAAGAAAGTTTATTTGTTATTTGTTTATACAGGAGCTCTATTAGATTAAACCGAAACAAGTTATTAATAGTTAACACGTTGTAGCTACGAAGAAGGCCAGCGGTCCTACTGTCGCAGCAACAACTGAAAAAAACGCGATAGGCTCGATTTTGAATATGTCAATTCTAGATATGAAAGATGACACTGATAAGTATTCTCCCTTGGTGCGATGCCATATCTGATATGAGAATACTTGAAAACGAAGTAAATAGAAAGAAGAGCCTTATGAGAATGTGGGGGAGCTTTAAGCAATGCCCGAATGCCGAATGCTGCCTTTTTTCCTAATGCGAGAAATATGGTTAGCGATTGTAAGGTTAGCATCGAGGTGAACGCCAAGAAATGATATACCGTCAGTGATATTAAATTAAAAACAATGCTAATCAGTTACGATCAACGGTGTAGAAGTTTTGAACACTGGTGCTTCTCTAGGGATCCGATGCAAATATGTGTTGCTGCCTCTTCAGCGCGATCACACGCACTTAGGCGCATAACCAGAATCATTTTGACGTAACATTGGCATTCATTTCCTCTTTTAATATAGAACTTGAAATTCTGAAATTAACGACGTTCGAGTTGTCGAAATGTAAATTATCATTATCAACCGCTTCACCTTTTCCCTGATGCCCTAAATACAGCGGCTAGAACTATAATTTCAATGTACAAGGAGACATACTTCTGTTAGGAGGAGGTGATTCCAAGAGAGCGCGATGTCCCTGAAGCACCCTCCAATATCTTTTTTTTTCCTTTTGGCAAGCACCAACGAAGGACTACCCAAGGGTAGAAGGAAAGAAGACGAAGAAGATGACAGAAAGTGAGGGCATAGATTTATCATCATTAAGAAAAGACACATTGAAAGATTCTCTTCATAGGATTGGGCTGGAATTCTCCGTCTCCAATATTCTGTCTTTGGGAGCCTCTTCATTAGGACATTGCCACGGCGATGCATGCTCTATTGTTTCAAAATTCATAACTGATTCATAGCCGGTTCTGTTCATAAATTTGTACTCTTCACCGTTAATTTCATCCTGATTATTCGATTCTGATTGGTATTTTATAGTACTCCGGACTTAATTCTTTTCAACTTCTCACATTTTGGCCACTCCCCCAGGGTGGGTATGTGCCAGAATTGAGGACAACAACAACTACATTTTTGCAGTTAGCGTATCGCCGCACTAAGTGCGTGGCTCCGCATCTACCGTTGCAATCTCGGAAATTTATACTCACTTCACAGGCAAAACACCAAGCATGCATCACTCTACGCCTGCAATTGATACGGTGAGCAGCTGTCGACGAACTAATGCCGGTGCGCACATCGATTTCGTGGAGCGGCAACCTTCGGTCGCAGTGGATATTGTTCCCTTGAAGCTCCTAGATGTTGATAATTTAAAGCGTTAACGCTGCCGCATGTAATTTTGGAGATGCGTGCTATTACACGCGCCTGTGGAGCAATTGAAGAGCGTAGAAGTTTTTAAAATTGTGATTGACTAATGTCAGGTTCAGAAAATGTCTACCTAATGAAAGAGCTCTTGAGGAACCATCAGATAAGACATCATGGAATAACTATTGAGCTGTGTATGCAGCCAGCTGCTCTGCGTTACACAATAGAAAGAATCACAATACCACAATGTGCTAATCGGTGTACAGATATGAAAAGAAGATGTCTGCTACGGACGGTCATCATGGAGAATGGGCTCAAAAAGCTACAGGCGTAGCGTTTTGACGATGAAAGCCCGCCCACCCACACCCCAAGCAGTTTAAAGATGCGTTTAAGGCATGCATATGTTCCATACCTAGAAAGATCACATTCAGCCCGCTCGAAAATAAATTTGTTTGACGTGTACAACATCGGCAAGGAAGAAAAGACAGAGAAGTTAACCTGCGCTGATTTCACTTGCTCGCTTTGCATCATAGGAGCGGAGGAACAGTAAAGCCGTAAATAATACTGAAGCTCAACATGACGGCGTACTACACTAGGAACATCCCTTGCGTTCGCAACGCGTTTTAGATATTCGTTCACCTAATGGCAATCTCTGTCGCCTTATGTCCCAAAAGCACGCTATGATTATGAAATGCGCCGAAGTGCAAGGCGCCTTTCATAATCATTGGAGACTAGACCACCACTGCGGGTGGTATTACTACGCCTGATTTTGCCTTTATTGTACTGTCCTTCAATTACAACATTTAACGAGCACTTCATTATGTGAGTTTTAACAGTGAGTAAGCCGTTCTATACATATTCTCTTTAGGTGGCAGGGCATCCGTACGATGATCCCTCGAAACACGGAAAGAAAGGTCCGGTTAAAGAACGTTTTTCGAACGAGCTAATGTGCCTGCTGGTGTTGGTGCTGGCGTGCCTCTCCTTGGTCTGCTGCCTGCTTGTCATGTTGTTATTCAGCGATACTGGCCTTCAACGTGCCACCCAGGGACACCGCCAAGGAAGCAGTCCTACATTTGGTGCCTGCTTCGGCTTTCCCTGACCGCGCTTACGAAAGCGGCTACATACACGTCAAAGTGAGTCCGTGTGTGGCCAGAACAGATCATGAATATACTAACGCAAAACCGCAAGAAAGCAGCAACTATTGAGTAATCTAACAAATGGCGCTATGGGCAGAAGGCAACAGCAGAAACAAAGAAACGACATTGAAGATTCGCAGCCAGATGATGTAATTTCCAATTCGTGTAGAGATACGGAAGGCTTTGCTCTACATGTATCACGTTTTCCATAAGTATGAAAAGCCTCAAGAAAGTTAATCCTACTTAGAACACTTGGTTAAATGCGAAACCATTCCGCAAAGGTAATTCCTCTCTGTCTGATTCGCGTCACATGGACTGACGCAGTACGCGTCATAACGGGGCGGACAATCACTCTGTAATGGGCGAAGATTCACATATAGAAACCTATACGATTCACCCATAATACGAGATAAGAAAGTTAACGACTGTGCTCTTTGCCACTGTCGTGCTTTAAGTGCAGCTTGACTAGCTGGGCACATCTTTATTCAATAAAGACGTCTGTCTTTTGCTGTTAGGGCTTGTAAGCCGTTCGCTTTCGCAGTTACGTGATTTTGTTGTACTACAAAACGCGTAGGCCACTTAAACAGTGTCACTATGTTTTAACGGTGTAGGGGACTTGCATGGGTGTTCAGTTGGCAGATATAGCTTATAACTATATCTGCAGTTCCCTTATAATGAGATCACGTGCTGCACCATTTTCAGCCCGTACACGCAATCCACGAGGCCCCGGGCCGAGCGAAACCTTTCGAGTCGGATAGCGATACCGCTTTCGAAGTGGTTTCCTTTGGTGTAACGGACCCGGCCTACGAGGAGCACCGGTACGGGAGCGACAGACACCTACCAGCCGTGCGGCCCAGGAAGAGGCCTTGGAAAGCTCTTCGCCGACGAGCTACCCCAGCGTCTCGGTCGCATGTCAGAGACATGGACGGCAGGAACCGTCGACTGCCCCGCGTACTCAACATTGAAGAAGTGCCCAGACCGAGCGGTGTTCCTTCTTCGACTAACGGGTAATCTAGCCAGACGCCTAACCAGACAAGCTTAACCAGAGGTCATGCGACCAACTTGAAGTGATATTTAGGCGGTGTCGCAAGGCTTCCGAGCCAATTAGCGATTGCAGGAACATGTCGATGTACCAGTGCCTGTGCGCTGCAGCATGTAGTTTATTTACGTGTCCGAGGAACGAAACAAAGAGAAGAAGCCATTGCAGGTGTGGGAGACGGTGCTTGACGGTCGTCATTTTGAGCGCCGTAAAATGAGAGAGGCACATAACGGTGGTTGCGGCCTCTTTTCGTTTGATATTTTTTATCATCTCAGACAATCTTTTCTTCAATGAGCTCCGATACTTAACTCGCTACCACAAAATACAGTAAGCTGTCTTTATGTTACCCCTGTCACGTGAACGCGACGTAACGCGTTTCTTTCTCTTAAAGGCCTCAAGAAGAAACTTCGAGTTCCCACGACTTCCACAACCGGCTAGCGCAAAGAAATTCGACCCAACCGGACTAGTTCACGGTTTCTACTGGTGGCATCACTCAAGAAGACGGCTCATCGTACAGCACCACAAAAGACCCGCCATTTGGGAATCTTCAGCTCACTCGTTTGTAAAGAAATGTCATGTGAAGACGAACGTTCACGTAATCCTTTTACTGGAACGCGTATTTCTTCGCTGCGTGCCTTGCTACTCTGGTAATGTTATGTGAACATGTCATATCGTTGGCTTCATTCTTTAGTGGTTTTCCTTTACTGCGTGTCGCACTCTTCTTCTGTGAAATAAAGAAACTGCAAAGGTTCTTTTGGTGTGTATGTAATTTGAGAGTTTAGACGAGGTGCACCCATGGGTCCGAAGTTTGTTCACGTGAGCACTCAATCTCGCGTGTGAAACTCATGCGGCAAGCTTGCTCGACTTAGCCGTTGAGACACGCTGCAGTGATTCAGTGATATAAAAAAAAAAAACTAATAGCGGACGTGGACCTATGCAAAAAACTTATAGTGGAAAAATAACACGCGTATTTAAAGTGAAGCTTTGAAAAACGACTTCTTACTGAGATTTTATTAACGCGATAGAGTTAAGTTGCCCTCTCTTTCTCTCAGAAAGTGCAACTGTGGTGTCGATAATGAGCGAAAAGTGTGGGCGGCACGTCAAAGGATAAAAACTGGCGGCTCCAAGGAAATTGAACAAACACGAAATTCAGGTAGTGGATAGGAAGTGAGGCAGGGATAGTACTCGAAGCTACGAGTTTTTGGTGCGAGGACACCGAGCTGCGAAAACGCCGCGACGGCTGCTTCTATTGGATCATTAATTGTTGATCGTCTTTGTCCCCATCGAATCCTTTTTGATCTGTTTTAAACTGGCATTGCCAGTCTCCCTAGTGGGTATGTGCTGTCTTAAAAAAAAAATCGGTATCTCGTGTTCCCGCGTTGCACGCGACGGCCGGAGTGTGCTCCTAATTTCTAATTCTAATTTCTAATTCTAATTCTAATTCAACACGTTCCCTTTTAATACATTATTCAGTATTCTATAAGTACGCTCATGATATCAAATTCGTATTAAAGAGCGAATAAACCTGTGAGACAATCTAATTTTGTAAATTAAAATCCAATCCGCCTGGGTTTTTCGCTAATCCCCCTAAGTGGGTATCACGACCTACTGTACTACTGTAGCACAGTACAGTAGGTAGTACGACCTACTGTAGTACAGTAGGTCGTGGTGGGTATACGGCAGATGTTAAGGATCATCATCATCATTACTTCGTTCATGGTCTTCGCATCACGAGCGGTTGCCCGTCCACGTACGCTGTTCCTTTGCCCGATGTCCTGCGGAGCATCTGCCGAAACTGACCGCCACTCAAGGTGAACCTCGAGCACCAGCGTGGCAGCTTGCTGCTTGTACACGTTAGTACGAAGCCAACACATTACACACATGAATAGGGCGCAGCCGCGATAGCTGGTCATGTTTGGTGGGAGCGGGAACGGCACAGGGAAGACGCCAAGATTACCAGCGCGGTCGATCCCGCACCTCACAAAACAGGACGGTTATAGTTAGTGAAATGCCTGGAAGTATTATCATTGGTTTCGGCGTAATAAATTAGCTGGTTCGATCACCCTACCGCGGTGTACTATAGGCTGTGTTCTTTGGGAGCTGCACAAAACCCTAGTGTTCCAGAGATACATCATGTGTAGTCAAGAACTCCAGCAGGCCACTGGTCGTGTAACCGCAGACATTGATGACGACCCACACAGCTGGGTGCACGTCAACTTGAAGTAACGCTTGCATCGACGCATCAAGGTAGATGGAGACCGAGTGCGTGATGTCTTGCCGAAATTCTTCTTGGAATCGCTGAGAAATAAATTACATAACTGGTCGTCTTCATTGGAAGGTACTTATTGTTTCTGCCTGTGTATACAGATATGCGAATGGTGCAAGAAATGTCAACTGGCTCGCGGGAAGTGACAGTGTAGTCACACGCTTATACCTCACACTTACGCGTTACCGAAATTTGTAAGGGAGCCTGCCACGCCAGTGCGACAACGTGGACCCCAGTGAGAAATGGAAGCGCGAGGGCAGACAGCATTTATCCGATTGTGTGTCTACATGTACATGATTTAGAGTGTGGATTGATTGATTGATTCCTGGGGTTTTGCGCCCCAAAACCAGTTCTGATTATGAGAGACGCCGTAGTGGAGGGCTCCGGAAATTTCGACCACCTGGGGTTCTTTAACGTGCACTGACATCGCACAGTACACGGGCCTCAACATTTCGCCTCCATCGAAATGCAGCCGCCGAGGCCGGGATTCGATCCCGCGACCCTCGGATCTGCAGCCGAGTACCGTAGCCACTAGACCACCGTGGCGGGGCTTTAGAGTGTCGAATGTTCCATAAGTAGCTGTTAGGGCACATGATGTTTCTATGCTAATTGAAAGCGTTGCAGCGGTCAGTGACCGATGCGGAGAGCATAAGGAATGCAGACATTGAAGTATAAGTAAAATAGAAACACCGCTAAAAAAGAAAGAAAGCTGAATGCTCGGCACCTGACATGGGCGATCGCGGACGCGAGCAGCAATGCTCAGTAGCTTCTATGATTGCATGACGCTCCCATGCCGTGGCTGAGTTTCGTTTGCAGAGTGATTAATTCTAAATTAAACCGCTATCAAAGGAGGAAACGACATACTTTTACGTAATACCTTGGCAGCAGCGTGCACCTGCACTCGAGAGTTATGGGATTGACGTAGCTCATGGTAGGGACGATACTGCCTAAGTTTATCTGACAGGTGCCCCTAACAGCCTTTAAGACGCGCACATTCTTCGAGGTTCCAGTACACCTCGACCCGCCTCTAGTTTCTCTTTTCATTTGGCGATAGCAGTTATATGGACAGTCTCAGCTGGCTTTTGCTGTCCCCGTCGCCGCCGTCGTGAACCGTATATGTATAAGTATATATATATATATATTTATAAAAGTCCCAAAGAATAATGATCCAGAAAAATGCTTCCGAAACGCGGAATCGAACCAGGATCCTCTCGCTCCGCAGCGCGTGGCGCTAACCACTACGCCACAAAGAGCAGATCCTTCAGGGAGCTAACGGCGAGCCTTATATACACACCCTTTACCGCTGGCAGGACTCGGAGACGGCAGGCGCTCTTAAGCGTTTCTTCATTACCAGCGAGATAGCGCGAGGAGCGCAACGGGTTTCAAGCTGCCTCCACGCTCTTAGCGTTGCAGTTTCCATTGTTGCTATCGCATTCATTGCTTCGGCCTTGCGGCGAAACTGTGACTTTTTTAACGTTATTGCAAGTGGCGCACCACAGACGCAAATGACAATTCGCGCTTAGCATTGATGTAAAAGCTATCTATCTATCTATCTATCTATCTATCTATCTATCTATCTATCTATCTATCTATCTATCTATCTATCTATCTATCTATCTATCTATCTATCTATCTATCTCTGCGCCTGTTCGTAATCAAAACGATTTTACTTCCTATATATCTGCGCAGGTGCGCTGTTCGTCACCGCCAACTGTCACTTGCGGACTTCCTCAGGGCTTGAGGGAATAAAACCATCCAACAATGGGTAAGTTCTGCTGCACATTCGTTTCATTCGGTGGCCCTTTAATGGAAACGCGTTACGCTGGCTCCTACGCCTAATTTCTTCTCTCTCTTCCCGCAGCTGAATCCGAAATGTCATTCGCGAGTAAGTATGAGAACGTATCACGCACGATTCGTTACAGCACAAAATACAAAGAGCAAACCTTTTCCGCTAGGTTTTGTTCACACCACGTACATGTTCTTGGCAAAGCATCTTGACCTGCTATAAGCTGACGTCGCCAAAACCGATGGCGTCAACGCTAGGACTTCGACGAAATGTCAAAACGGCGTCGCTAGCCATGCTTACGTTGGTTCACGCCTTCTTGTTATAGGTGGCCTCCTTTTGTCGAGAGAGATGCTAGCGTCACAGCGTTGTTAGTATAGCGAGCGAAGTTATATTTAGTGACAATCGTATGGCAAACAAGCTATTACGATTGACGGAAGGGCACCCACATAAAAACTTCGGACAAAGTCAGCTCCTGTACTTAATGGCTTATCGGTGGGGTAATACGTCCCAAAAGCTAACTGTGATCATGAGAGAGCCGCCGTAGAGGAGGGGTCCGAAAATTTCGACCACCTGGCCGATGTCCTTAACATGCACCGACATCCTACAGCAGACGCGAATCAAGATGTTCGCCGCTATCGAATTGCAGCCACCGCGGTCGAAATTCGATCCCGTGACATTCGCGTCAGCCGTCGAGTGCCATAGCAATCATACCGCCGTGGCGGAGCCCGGTGGTTAGTTAATACGCCACCATATAATTAGGCTGATGTTGAACAAACTGAACGTTATATGTGGCCGATACCTAGCCATACACGCAGAGATAAAAACGCAAAAGCAGGGGAGGGAGAGCTCCCTTTATTTGTGCTACATTGGTGAGCTCAGCCAATGTTTATATGCGCTTTCCTTGTCCTATTCTAGTCGGGGCTTCCACTTTTGATGCAGGGACTCACCCTCGCCCGCCGATGTCGTGGCCGGGACGTAGAATATAGGCGCACTGTTTAGCTGCGGACATTTGACGCGGCTTACTTGCAAGATTCACCAGAGAAAGTAGCAACGACGCGACACCATGCCCATTGACGATGGCGGATACCTATCGGCTTTGCGATGAAACCTGAAGACAAAGATTTTTCTTACTGTTGCCACAGCAACAGGAGGGTGTGCGAAATCCCAAATGATAAGCAGCACGGTCAAAGGAGGTCAGCGGCGGAGAAGGAGTGCGTGGGCGAAATGATGATGATTATGATGATGATGATGATGAAATTCGTTTATTAAGAAAAGGAGGAAGGAAGGTCACTGGTGTGGAGAGAGGGTACTGGGGAAGGGGTGGGAAAACACTAAATCATGAGCGCCAGGCCGCTACAAACTCCAAAGTGGGCTAGTGTGACGGGACTGTCAGGGTGTTCAAGTATATCCTTTTGTAGAGCACCCAGATCTGAGCGTAAGAATATATCGCTGTTTTTTCGATGAGGGCGAAAACCAAGTGGAGCTCGCGCCGACTCTTGTTGCGGCTAGTGTCGGCGCCGGCGTCACTTACTATGCGCAAGGTCACGTGCTTTCTGGACATGGCTTTTGCGGGCGACAGTTGGGTACGCACTTCCGCCAACCCAGCCAAGAAACACTTCCACGTGCATAAGTACTGATGGCGTTTTACGTACCAAAACCGCGATATAATCATGAAGCATGCTCCATAGTAAATGGAAAGGTGGGGGAGGCGTGCAGGGGCAGCGGAGTAATTTCAACTACTTGGGGTTATTTAGCGTGCACCTAAATCTAAGTATGCCGGTGTCTTTTGCGGTCCGCCCCTATCACAACGCTGCCGTCGTGGCCCGGATTGGTAGAGGTGGTAGTGATTTTGATAAGGAAAGAGACGCTCATTTCCTTATCACAACCACTACCATCCCGCGCCCTCGAGTGCAACGTTCCATCACCCTTGCCGTTAAGCTATCACCCTGGGTACAAATACAATGTTGCCATCGTTCCGCCCGTCTCTGCGCCCTTTCATCCGGCGAACTTTAATACGTTTCTCGTGGCTGAGGATGCTAAACCGCCGCATATTTCTTCTGCCCCGCCACGTTTGTCTAGTGGCTATGGTACTGGGCTGCTGATCCGAGGGTCGCGGGATCGAATCCCGGTCGCGGCGGCTGCATTTCGATGGAGGCGAAATGTTGAGGCACTTGTACTGTGCGATGTCACTGCACAGTACGCGGAACCCCTGGTGGTCGGATTTTCCGGCGCCCTCCACTACGGCGTCTCTCATAATCATACCGTGGTTTTGGGACGTAAAACCCCAGAAATCATCAGGACGCTAAACTGCCGGGGTATTTTTGGGAAGAGCGAGGTCGCAGTGGGGCTGCAACATCGCTGTCTCTCCTAATATTGATGTTGTTAACGCGGCGCTCAATCTGGGGTAATCGGTTTAATCATAGGTTGCGGCGCTGGTATCTCGGGGGTGATGAAACGCAAGGAAACAAGTGTGCTAAGGGTAAGCGGTGGATAAGGACCACAAGTGGTCGAAAACAATCCAGATTTCCCCCTATTACAATCCTCCCATCCACGCTCTTTTTTTTGTTTGTTTCTTTGCGCGTAATTCCAGAATGTAAAATTATTTTTGTAGCGTTCCTTGGCAAAACATTGTTTTTCTCTAACAGACCATGCTATGCAGTTGAGTCGCAAGCCTCATAAAAGCACGACCTTCTTCTTTGCTTTTTTCCCCGAAGATCTGCATATTTTCGCGTGTGCTCTTGATGCTTCAACTGATATTGAATAGGTGGTTAACAATTTATTTAGATAATGTTGTTAGGAAAAAGAAGCGTGACTGTTTGAATATGCCTAGTTTAATGTATAAGTTCTAAAGGAGCTTTTTCTAACTTTTTTTTTTTCAGGTGGAGTGGAGTCGTCCAGTAAGAAGTATATCTCAACGTATATTTTTCTTGTGTTTAAGGGGCCTTTGTCGTTACAGCAGCGTCCTTTGGGCGCCTTCTCAGCTTTCGTAACGTATGCGATAATGGGACATTAAGATTCCACAATGTCAGCTCAGGGTTCATAGCAAACTTGCGTGTACCTGTGTAGTCGGCATCGTAAACTGTAGAAAACATCCCTCTATGATAGTTGCCCCATGAAGTAGATCTGACACGTATGGGGCTTTTGAATAGAGAGCATCACATGGTTCAGCTGGCGTTGACGGTGTCATTTGAAAGAGCTAGGCGGAGAAGAGGCAAAAATATTGCGTAGTCTTCAGAACAAAGTGCAGGGGCGATCGGGGCAAGGTTTCGAACCTTTCCCCCACGCTGACACTATCCCAATTAGGACAGGCCTGCCAGCTGCTGCGCCCATGTTGCATTACGTAACGTAACCACTGCAACAGCAGGCTTTGATGAATCTGCGCACGTGACTGTGCCAGCGGCCGATTTAATAGATGGAACTGCAGCCGCTATATCTGATCCTATTCGCTGTGCCCTTGGTAGTTTTGAGCAGGCAATTCGCTTGAACATTAAGGAATAGCTAATCACTTTTAGACATCATAAGGAGTTCTTTTAAGCCACCGGTTTCATTCAAATACGCGTGGCAATAAAGTTTTCTATCAGAACCCTCGATTCGTGAAGCACTACTCCACATGTCCAGCATCAGCAGTAGTGCAACAATAAGGTATAAGTTCTTTGCGAGTTCTCCTTTATGTTCTGGTCCTCCGTAGCGACCTCTGAAAGAACTGCGCGTATGCATGAAAAGCGTGCATTGAAAGCACAGGCGTCGCTTCTTCCTCCATTGTACATATGAAAGGTAAGCCAACGGCATGTGGCGATTACACCTCGTATGTTCAAAGAGCTAGCGTATACGTTATAGCACATCTAGGAGAATTATGCCAGTTGGTGCAGTACCACATTTAGTAAGGATAATCAGTGTTTGGTTAGAAAGAGAAAAGGAACAACATACAGGACTGGTGCACTCAGGGACATTGTCGATGCGTCTAAGTCTTCATCCGCCTTCCTTTGCAGGTATGGATGCAGGCCCCGCCCGTAAGTCCCATCCAATGTCTTTTTTGTTCTGTAACAAAGAATATTCGAAATTAAACAAACTGCAGATCGCGGTCTTTAGAACGAATCCGCGAGCCATGGAAGGAAAAGAATGATAGCTGTGAGGTTAAGGAACAGAAGAGAGCGGAGTGTGCCAAGGAACAAACGTGAGTTAATCACTGCCTTTATGGTAATCAAGATGTAATTCGCGGTGGGCAGAGCCTGTAATAATAAGGCAAGACAACCATTGCTAATTAAGAGTACAATACTGGAATCCCCTTGCAGGCAAGAGTGGTAAAAGCCGGCAGAATGTCAGGTGTGTGCAGGCGAAATCAAGAAGTTTAGGGCGATAAGGTGGCCGCAGGTTAGCACAAGACCGAGGCATCTCGAAAAATATGGGAGACGCCTTTAATCTTACGTGTGTGTAGCAGGCTGGTGATGATGTAAGACCATGGTTCCGTCGACTGCTTAGAAGCGGACGGACGCTCTGTACTTTTTCAGAAAAGAAGTAGGACTTCACTTGTTGCTTTAAAGGCGATGAGTGCACTGCGCTTACATTTGAGTTACAACCTACATGTGACCACAAAGAAAAAGAAGTTGAGCAATCCGTAATTATTCTTATGAGATGAGAACGCGAAAGCGTTTCTTTTGGCTAGATTGATGCTGCGGAGGGGTGCTGCAAACTGGTGTTGCAAGTTGTTTTATAAAGAATAAGGCAATGTCGGATTTTGTATTTGCGTGATTTAATGCCATAAAAGTGGTGTCGACACTTCACATGTCCTCTTCTATTTCTACGTCCAGACACTACATGCAGATATGCCTGAGGCAGGTCTCGGGCATATCGAAGTAGTAGGACCGCCACGGCGTTGTGGGTGGTGTCATTAGACAGTCAGCGGTGTCGTCCCTCTTATCGTTCCGGTGACGGCGTACTTGGGCCGGGGACCGGGGTACATACACACTGCCATGGCCTTGTATTCCGAGTAGTAGGTGGAGACATGCAACACATCTCGCACAATGTATGGGTCGTTAGTGGATGCGAGATTGAGGCACGTACATCTCGACGTCGTGATGGCCTCAGTGGGCGTCTTCATTTCGAGATTGAACTCGGCACGCATGGCGCCGAAGAACGACGGGCTAGCTGGCCGCCCGTCGCCGTTCGCGCGCCGAGTGGCCGCGCGCTTTCGCCAACCCAGCGAAGAAACACAGCGACGCGGTGTCGACGCTGTGGCACGCCGCTACAGGTAGCTGCAGCGGAGCGGAGGGTGCGCCGACAGTGGCTGAGGCGAGTGTTGGCGCCGGCGCCACTTCCGGTAGGAGAGGCCACATGCTTTCCAGGCACGGCTTTTGCGGACGCTTTTTGCGGACGGCAGCTGGGTACGCGCTATCGCCAACCTAGCGAAGAAACGCTTTCGCTTATTACATTCTGTACTCAATTCCGTGCGATATGAAGTGCTGGTTGATAGCGAGGCCAATAGACTCTTTTCACAATTAGCAAGTGCGGTTCGCTGCATTACAGATCATCCCAAGTAATGGAGACACCTCTCCTGATTGAGCTGAAGAGAAGATTGTAGCTCCACATGCTGGGCCTTGTATATCATATGTATTTGTAGCACAAGTGGCGACGTGGCCACACTACGTTTTCTGCACCATAGCACATCCATACTGTACTCGTATACATGCTGTGTGCAAAATTCACTAGGCCACCTTTGGTTGGGAAAGTGCATGGCAGAAAAGCCAGCTTTACGATCACGAAAAATGCCTATTGTATGTCCAACTAATTCTTATCGAAGACAAGCGTGCCATGCAGTGGCAGTTCAAGCGCATGCCGTTGCTCCTAAAGACTTGAGCAGAATTTGGCATTAGATAAGCACGCGTGCAAAGATGGCGAATTCGACTAGTGAACTGATCTGCTGGGACACTTCAGAAGACATAATAGGGTTCCGGCGCATTGGTTTGTCATCCATCAGTGGAGAATACAGCACTCGACATTAACCCTGATGTTGTCTTTCAGAAGAGCAGATGAGAGAGTTTGGACGTGTTGGTTGGTCATCGTTGGTGCAGGAACACAGTGGTTTGATGGCACTGTGGGCTATTTACTTCATGATAGCTTTATAGGCTCCCCCTGAATTTCTTAGTCACCTCCACGTGCAATCGTGAGAACCGCCAAATAAAAGTGAAGCAGCGGGCAACATGCATGTCATTGTTCTTTTTTAAGGGGTGATAAGAAAGACACTAGAGACTTACGTATAATACGATACGCATTTCAACTTACTGTCGTTTGTTTTGTTTTACATAAAATCATTCAGCTGGTGGTGCTGGCAGGTAAGTAAAGCTTGAATTAAAGGAGACCCTTTTGTTGACTCAAGTGTCGAAAATAGCGCTAGCACATAGGGTCTCGGTGAATTTTATCTGGAGTTTCAACACAGAGTTCTTGATCCTAATTCTACCGCACGCAGCACTAAGCCCCTTATACCGATCCGGTTGTGAGCAACACGGTATTTCTTTCTTACCTATAGCTCATACAGGCATATCCGGTGCCGCCCTTACCTTGTTCAACTTAACTGATTTTCATGAAATACACTGCCAAGAAAATGACTTTTTTTGCATTAGACTTATGCTCTCCTACCACGCACACCTACACGCTCTCCTACCATGCACACCTACACGTTGAGCATTGTTGCACTTACGTTGTATTCTTCCCTCCAACACCCCACAAGTTGACAGAAAGAGCTTGTTCTTTTCTCCTAATACTCGCAGTGGTGGTTCGAATAAGACTTTAATCATCGTCGCCGGCCTTCTTCTGCTCGTTGCTGTTGTCGGCATTTACTTCGTGACATCATCTTCAGCATCATCAGGTAAGTAGCAACCCTCTCGCATAACACTTGGCAGCGCTTCGTAGTTCTCCGCGGCACCGTGACAACTCCCTGCCGGATGTGATGTGCTGCCTTACTGATTAGCCACTTCACGTTCCCTGAAATAAACGCGACATTTAGTCAATATCACCCCCCTTCCCAACCTTTCTTTTACACACACGCTCGGCTACTGTGGTATAGTGGCTATATGGACGCGACTGCCAATCCGAAGGTCGCGGGATCGAATCCAGGCCGCGGCGGCTGTATTTCGATGGAGGCGAAATGTTGAGGCTTGTGTATACTGTGCGATGACAGTGCACGTTAACAAAAACCCCAGGTGGTCTAAATTTCCGGAGCCCTATGGGATGGCGTAGCTCATAATCATATCCTGGTTCTGGGACCTGAAACTCTAAAAATTGTTATTAATTATTATTCCTACATACACACGCAAACGCAAGAGCGTCGTGAAAACAGAGTAATAGGAACCTGAGTCAGAAAAAGGTGTTGCACAAGTAGAGCTTTGAATACGCGTTTAATGCTGCTGTAACATTTCTGAATCCATGAATATCCACTTTAACACGCGATTCTTGTAACCAGTGTGCAGGACAGGCCTCTGAAATTGATAAAAAATAAACAGGAAATGTCTGTTACGAAGGCAGGTCCGCTTGTCGAAGGTTTGGCTGTACGACATTACTCTTTTCACCGATCTCCGCGACCAGTCCAGCACATGAAGCCTCATTATCCCGTGAACTTCTGTTGTTGCTGTTCTAACCATGTAGCTTATATTAGCTTGTAGCCAGCAGCATCAATCACTGTAGCCTTAATAAAAAATAAAAGAAAAAATCAGGCACGCCTGGTAGTAAAGGGCCTCGGAGTAATTTTTGACATCCTGGGTTTCTTCTACGCACACCTGTGTACACGGGTGTTACGTACACGGGTGTTTTGCGTACCTAGCCCCCGCCGAAGTGCGGCCGCCGTGGTACGGGTCTCGATCCCGCGAGCTGGGGCTCCGCATGTGCACACTCTAGTCGCTAGCATTTCTACGCATTTCTACTCATGTTGATAAAGTTAAGAAAGAGAATAATTGCGGTCGATATTTTTCCCTGGGAACTTGCGGGGGGGAAAATATGGACCGCAATTATTCCCAGGTTCCTAGGGAAAAATCTTGGTGTGAAATTTAACTTAGCTTCGGTGGTGAATCTTAAGTGCACATATGACGCAGTGAAAGTCAGTGTGACATACACATGCACCTACACATGCGTGCTGTAAACCTGGACAAGACATTTGGGTTGAAAGCCTGCAAAGTTCCAAGAAAAGGGGTAAAAACTACCCCGCAGAATTCTTCGATCGTAACGACGCGCCCAAGAAACAGCCCCGGGAAATTATGCGTAGCCTTCATCGAATCAAGTCATCATTTCCGCCACGCACAGGAGTGTCTACTCTGAGTACGAGCACGGCGCACAACGGCTGCTCTCTTCGGAACGCCAGGCTCTCGCGACCTGGTGGTGCACTGTGACCTCTAAGATACTGTGCACCCAATAATGCTGCCATGCAGCGCCGTATTCGTACTAATAGTGCACGACCCTGTGCGTAGTAGAGGTAAAAACAAGGCAACGTAACGAGGCTGCTTCACTAGTCCTAATTACGAAATAATGGGCTTGTTTTGCGTTTTCTAGACACGTTTTGCGTATCAGTGGCGATCCCAACGCCACAGATTTTGGTCCATCCTTGAGTGGCTACAAATCCCAAGTCGGTGTCTTTCGCAAAGTGGTACATTCCATGCCGTTCTACAGAGAGGGTTGCCGTGAAACAGCGCTAACATGGCAGCCAAGGTGAACAGGCGCGGATGCGGCGGCCATGTTACTCGCTTCTTGTCTTTCACTTTGTAGTGCCGGTAAAAAGGCAAGTGTAATTGGCTGTATATATATATATATATATATATATATATATATATATATATATATATATATATATATATATATATATATATAATGGCTATTTTGTATATTTTTAAACGCTGTACATATTTAAAACCAATATTAGTGCGCGCTTAGGCATGTCTTTATAATAATTTTGTGTACCAATGCACTCATGTTTTTTGTATAAACTGTCGTCTGTCTGCTGCCAAGCAATAGTACGGGCAGGGGCCTTTGTCAAGCCGCTACAATAGTGGCTTTTTCGCTCCTGTCCGAGCACTTATGTTCTAAAGATGTAGGCTAAATAAAGGATTGGATTGAATTTATGAACCTACCACTTCCCGCGCGAACCGCAGACGAGGCCGAAGAGTCTGACGGATCTGGAGGCGGCCCTGACACGAGCGGCGGCTCCAGCTATGGCGGAAACAGCGGCGGAAAAAGCGGCGGAAAAAGCGGCGGAACAAGTGGCGAAAAGCCTCCTTCGCCTCCATCGCACGCAAAAGATGGTGAGTATTAAAGCTCGAGTACGAGTGCCTCCCCGGATGAGGGTAATATATGTCGATCAGGACACCGAAATTCCTTGCGTCACTACGGACGAGGTTAGAAAAGCAATTCAGGGCATGTCCCGCGGAAAAGCGGCTGGAGAAGACGGCATAACCGCCGCCTTGATCAAAGACGGAGGAGACTTCCTAACTAGAAAGCTCGCGACACTGTACACACAATGCCTCAAAACTTCGAATGTACCTGTCAGCTGGAAAAACGGAAATATTCTACTATTACATAAGAAGGGAGATGTTAAAGACTTGAGGAACTACAGGCCGATGAGTCTACTCTCAGCACTTTACAAAATTTTCACAAAGGTCCAACAGAATAATCTCCAAACAAATCTCCAACAGAATAAGGGCCACACTTGAATTCAATCAACCAAGAGAACAAGCAGGGTTGAGGAAAGGATACTCCACCATAGACCACCTTCATGTGATCAATCAAGTAATAGAGAAGTCCGCGGAATACAACAAACCCCTCTATATGGCTTTCATAGACAACGAAAAGGCTTTCGACTCGGTAGAGATATCAGCAGTTCTAGACGCACTACGCCGACAAGTACTATGCGATACGTAAACATAACAGCCAACATCTATAAAGATTCTACAGCCACCCTTCCCCTCCATAAGAAAAGCAGAAAAATCCCAATACAGAAAGGTGTCAGACAAGGAGATACAATTTCTCCAATGCTGTTTACGGCATGTTCGGAAGAAATCTTCAGACGACTAGACTGGGACGAGACAGGGCTAAGGATTAACGGCGAATATCTAAGTAACTTACTGTTTGCAGACGACATAGTGCTCTTTAGCAATGATGGCGACGAACTGCAAAAGATGATTAAAAACTTAAGCCGAGAAAGCTCTAAAGTAGGATTAAGGATGAACATGCAGAAAACAAAGATAATGCTCAGTGGCACGGCGAAAAAACGTGGCTTCACGATCGGAAACCAGACATTAGAAGTCGTAGAAGAATACTTATATCTAGGACAGCTACTGACAGGAGAACCCGCCCATATAAGGGAAATCCACCGTAGAATAAACATGGGATGTCGCCCGTACGGGAGACATTCCGAACTCATGAAAGAAATCTACCACTATCACTGAAGCTGAAACTATGTAACTACTGCATTTTGGCAGTACTGACATACGAGGCGGAAACTTGGAGAATTACGAAGAAGCTTGAAAGGAAGAACCGCATAGCGGGCGATGGAACGAAAAATGATAGGCGTTACATTAAGAGATAGAAAGAGAGCTGAATGGGTCAGAGAACAGACGGGAGTCACCGACATAATAACAGACGTCAAGAAGAAAAAATGGACATGGACAGGCCACGTGATGAGAAGGATAGATAACTGATGGACAGTTAGAACGACGGAATGGATACCAAGAGAGGGCAAGCGTAGCCGAGGACGACACACAGTAAGATGGGGGGACGAAATCAAGAAATTCGCAGGTGTCAAATGGAATCAGCTCGCGCAGGACAGGCAAGAACGGAGAGGATTGGGAGAGGCCTTCGTCCTGCAGTGGACACAAGATAGGCTGATGATGATGATGATGATGATGATGATGATGATTAACGACCTTAATCGAACCGGTCCATTTTCGCCAGGGACTCATGAATAGATGTTTGAAAACACAGCCAGAAACCCGACAGCTCGTCTAACGAACATTATACGACGGTGCGCCAGCCACTGACCAAGGGCAAGCATGTACAGCCGACAGCACGCTTAACGGGAACGCTCCGCAGCATGGCCTGGACCGTAGACCATAGTGTTCGGACTCACTCCGGCTCTCCTTTGCGGCGACTGACGGTAGTTGGAGCACAGATGGAGTTGACTGTTCGACTTGTCTTTCACGTGTTGTTGACCTGTGTGCACGTTGTTTTCTCGGCTCCGCGTTAGACGACAGCACGGTGTATGATGATTACTCTTTAGGCAGAGACACTTCACGACTTGTAGGATAGCGATTGACCAGATAAAGCAGCAAGAACGCGCGCCACGGACCAGTGATGGGAGCGGATGCCTATGGACGTTTTTTGTAACGAAGCTTCCTAGTGAGGAATGCTTGGTCGCTCCGGTCGCTATGGCAACAAATCAGCGCTTAATAATGTTGATTCGGTTGAGTAAACGAGGAAGAGGCGCTACTTCCTGCAGCCCATGTCGGGAGCTCGGCTCATCGCTGGTGGGAGTAGGGGGAAGCGAATGAAAAAGTGGATCAGGGGGAGAAGAGCCCTAGTGGATGGCTCCGGATGTTTTTCATCACCTGGGGTTCTCTCCGGAAATCTGTAGTGTTACGAATCGGTCTGTTGAAAGTAGACGAGCAGGCAGAGAGGGGAACCATCGTCTTTCTCAAAGTTGTCTCGGCGCATCACTCGGCGCGCCTGAAAAACAGTTCTTTAATGTGCACTGTTATGTCGCACAGTACACGGGCCTCTATATTTCGCACAGATTGAAATGCAGCAGCCAAGGCGGGAATCCGGATCAGCAGCCGATTCTTACAGCCACTAAACCGTCGGGGCGGGGTTAAAGCAGTTTTTAATAAGGTGCTTAAGTCATTCGATTTTCCGCTCATAAAGCGGGCATCGTTTCATTGAAATCTGCTGTGACATTATCGGTCGAATGCAATTAACAGCCGCAGCTTTTAAGCGATAATGAAATAAAATTATTCGGCCGTTCCATTCCTTGATGGTAGTCGTCACTGGGTTTGGAAATAAGTTTGTAGAGACGCTTGTCTTAGGTTTATCAGAGTAGACAACAAAATTGCCGCATATTGGGCTGTGTCCAATGAGCATCATATTATAGTGAGCTGAGGGCAACACCGGGTTGAGCGCAAGAGAAAAATCAATGTGCTTTGTTCCCTCTGTCATAGGAATCGTTACAACACGAAGCTGAAGCCTGTCTTCGCGAAGCTGTGGAATGCAATCTGGCAAATCGGGGGGTGGGAGATGGGTTGAGTGCCCTGGACAAGTGAAGCCGTTGCAAATAGACATCAGCGGCACCTCGTCAGTGAACGTGGATCCTAGTGTCGGTAGAGCTTGCAGCTCTTATCCTATCGTCGCGTTCCGGGTGAACATGGGTTCAAGGCCGGGCGGGGAGCACTTTTCATCGTAAATGTGTGTTCATTTTTTCAGACATCTACTTCCTTATGGGTCTACATCGCTGATTTGTGTTTAGAAGGCCTGGGTGCGCACTTTTGTGTTGATGACAGTATCCATGCACTCACGGACTGCCACATTTTCCCACCACCTAGCCACGTACACCTTCACTTCGGGATATGCGCAGAGCTAACGCGACCGCTCTACTTTTCAGCACGCACGCTGTTTGTTCTTTACGCTCGTTTGAATATGTTGTCGCAGTTATTGACTGTTTTCTTCATTTTGTTTTCGTTCCCACAGCCTCAACGACGAGCCCTCTTAAACTAAAGCCACGTAAGTCGTGCCCTGACATGTTCAACTCATAGGCTGCGCTGTTACACTGGACTAAACGCCAACCGTTGCATGGCCGACAGAAGATACCGCGTTCTTACTGCTCAATTCCATAACGCCATAGTAATTACATGGAGTAGTTGTAGTTTTTAACGGCTGATAAGCTGCTGGTGATGTTCAGGCGCAGTTAGGGTGCGATGAAGGAGTCTTAATGCCTGCGCCGAGCGTGTATCTGATTCTGCGTTAGCCGCGGCACTTCAAGTAGCTAAGCAGAAATGTTGCCGTCGCCGTAGCCGTATACCTGGCTCTATGCAATGCGCACGCGGGACAAGTGCTTATCAGGGCATTCGCTCACTTCGCCGTGGCATCATCGTGAGACAGCACACCGCCTACGCGAAGGCAGGTAGCGGAAGGGGAGGGGGCACATGATTCAGGAGCACCGTATTCACGGAGGCAGACGTTGACCACGGCTTCTACCCTGTACACTGTCAAATGCGCCATCATTGGTCCAGAGGGCTGCTACGGGCTACCTCGGTGGCTCAAAAATCCGGCATTACGGAATTCAAGAAGATGTGCGGAATTCGACAGTACCCAGGATAGCAACCCATGTCTAGGTAAGGGAGGGGCGGGTAGAATTTCGGGAGAATTATGCATCTCCTCTATAGGGACGTTTCCTGAGATGATCACTTTCGGCCACAGTGCCGCTCTGTGTGACGCAGAATCGCGCCTCTCCAACGACGAAGCGACTAGTACGTGCTCGCCTTGTCTCTGCCAGTCATGTAGGGCAAGCTCCAGGCGACGCTGACGACATGGCCGAAATCGATCGTCTCAGGTTGCGCTCAGCGCGTGCGGAGCTGCCGAGAGACCTAAATGCCAAGCCCACAGATCGCAGGTGGATTTCTGCCCGAAAGAGCACGCTGGGGACGGACTTGCCGCGCACACCGGTTACGCGGCCGCAGTAGATTGGCTTGCGTCGCTCTCATCCGGGCATCTTTTCCTCATAGACCTTTCGATTCGTTAGGCAAAGTTAATGTTTCACTGAACTCTATTTGCTTAAGCTAGTCCGTAGAGCTTTGTGAACATATGATTCAAGTGGGCAGGCATTAAGTGAATTTAATCACGTGTGGCTCTTTGCCCGCATATATCTGTCCCATAACCTGCTTTGGAGATGCGCGTGTGAGCCAGATATAAGTGTGTACTAACAGCACCCATTACTCGATTACGCTATTAGCGAGATATATTAGCGAACACTGAATCTCTTGTATTTAACCGCGGATTAAAATTTGCTAAGTGAACCATAGCTCCGCAGTGCCTATTAAGCAGAGCCCTCTACAACAAGATCGACGTTACCTCATTCACATCCGCTGCACCAAGGCACACTTCCCTTTACGGAAGTACCATGCGCCATCCACATCCGTCATTCAAACACAAAGATATCCCCAACCGAGACTTGCCGTTCACTACAGCATCCCGAAACTGAAGGAAGAGGAGCTGAACAGTCAAATTCAACGTCTACAAGGGATAAGACAGAGACCTCATATTGCATCCAACTCGGGACGCATCTTGCCAAACAACCGCCACAGGAACGTAAAAGCCTTTCACTTGACACTCTAAAGAAATTTCAAGTGTTCCCGATTGCACCAAATATGCGTCCCGACAATCGCAAAAGGCCGGTGACGTGGAATCGTACAAGCTTCAATGAGCGTTCTAGGTCGAGGTAGGCCTCACACTGGCCCCGTATAATAGTGCCAGTGTATTCTAGGCCCTATACCCATACACTGAAATGAGGAGGTAACCCAAAAAACAGGTCATGTGTCTAGTCGAATCGGATACTAGCGACGCTCTAAATGTTTTGACAGTGCCTAACACTGCGAAGAGGTGCCACGGCCGAAGAAGCAACTGTCGACCTGGCCACGTATGTGGGTGGGTGGGTGTATTATTCTCATATCACCTGCTTTTCTGATGCAAAGACTCCTTTGCTAACTATTATGTTCCCGCTAGCTTATATAAATTAGTCCGGTTATACGTTCCAATACAGGCGCATCATTATGAGGTACGCCGTGGTGGGATGGCTCCGGAAATTTCAGTTACCTAGCACTCCTGGAAGTGCACTGAGATTGTGCAGTACGCGAGACCCCGTCATTTCGTAACGAACCAAATTCAAACACCGTCGCGGCCGTGGTCCAACCGGCGACTATAACTCAAGAGCCGTGTGCTGTACTGCAGTGCCAATTCCCTATTAGATGTCCGGGCCGTTATGTTGGCGAAGGTGTTCGCTGAAGGCTTGAGCCGAAGGCCGACTTTCGTTACACTTTCGAGTGGTTTCGTAACCACCTGTCGCCTGAGTGGCCCTCACCTGTCAGTTGAAACAAAGATTTGATTGGTCAAGTTTCTCTTCGGCGTTCTCCCCTCATTTGGTTGAGTTGATTTACCAGAATTAAAATTTTAGTAAACGTTTTCCACTCGGTTGTCTATGTTTCTCTGTCGGGCCTGGAATTCCTGTGTGTTAATTTGGCAAGTACCAAATGAGTAGTCGCAAGTTTAAGCTCACTTTGTTTTTCCAGTGTGCTTTCAACTCGGAAGCGGCACACATTTTTTTTTTTTTTGAATAAGTGGTTTCTACAAAGAGAGATTTTGTTTACTTGCTTTACGGGTGCTAGCATAATCATTTTCTTACCGCAAATGTTTGCAGTGCCTGCGCGCACAATCATCTGCACGGTTAACGGACAGGCAGTCTACCCCAGTATGCTGCCATTTGACAACCTGTGTGACGTGCTCTTATTTTGCCACGTCACTCTTCGGGATACGGATATTGTCGGTGCGGACAACACGGTCAGCTTTGAAATGTTCAAGAGAGTGATGGCCAAGTATGACACTCAAGCCGGTATCTCGTTTGACATACGGTGAGTGAACTAAACTGAGGTATATTTTTGTTTATTTTTCACATAAGGGTATAAGGATCACTGTTCGGAGGGAACATGAAAGGAGCCTGGCATCACTTGTGGAACTTAGCCGAAAAACAGTGCCGCTCATTCTTCGTT
Source organism: Hyalomma asiaticum (assembly GCA_013339685.2). NCBI lineage: Eukaryota > Metazoa > Arthropoda > Arachnida > Ixodida > Ixodidae > Hyalomma > Hyalomma asiaticum. Next base: position 30,798,565 of record CM023491.1, on the reverse strand, counting down.
GCTTCTGAGAACGTGTCAGCCAAGCATCAGTCCTTTGCAGTCACCAGGAAATTCGGTATTTTTCCAAAAATTCACTTCGAATTCGCTTATGGCCTCCTTCCAGAAAATCATATCCGTCGTCTCAGGCAGAGCTAGCATTTGCCTGATCCCGTATTGCTCGATTTGTGTGTTTTTAGTTCATGAAATGACGAAAATTGAGTCAACCTATGTTTAAGAACACGGAAACAAGTGTTTCGAAGTGATTGGTTCTGCTATTGGCGCGACTCTGCGAAAGTACAGATGCGACGATTTCCAGCTGCACTTGAAGCCAAATAGCTAGTTCCACGGTCCGAGAACTGCAATAAACATTTTTGTGGTACGTCAACGGATGCGTGGGACACATGTCGGCACCGCTTTCTCGAAACAAGATCCTCGAAAAGTATTGCAGGACAAGTTTACACCGACAAGATACTTCAAGTTTGAATTCCTGACTCTTCTCTTCAAACAACTGAGGAGTCACCAATGACTGGTTTTTGTCGCGTATGAACGACAGGAGATTTCATCTAACCAGACTTCTAACAATAATAATAATAATGGGATATTCCGTACCAGAACTGTGCTTATGAGAAACGCCGTAGTGGAGGTTTCCGGAAAATTCGACCACCTGGGAATCTTTAACGTGCACTGACATCGCACAGCACACGGGCCTCAACATTTAGCCTCCACCGAAATGCAGCCGCCGCGGCCGGGATTCGATCCCGCGACCTTCGGATCTCCAGCCGAGTGTCATAGCCACTAGACCACCGTGGCGGGGCAATTTCAAAACTAAAGCGTTTACATTCATTTTCTTGTCTTTAACGTTGAAAATAAAGTGTTGAAATTACGATATTCAAGTTCCCAAAATATAGGTTATCATTCTAAAGAACTTAACATTCTCATTTTAGTGCCCCTTTGAATTGGTGTCGGGCTCAACTACAACATACGTTCGTTGGACCAGCGGTCGTAGAAAATTCCTTCGCGTACTCTCTCGTGATTTCCACATTGTCAGTGTTTGGCAACTGCGTATGTTGTCCTCTCGCCTAACCATAGAGCATGACAGAAATTCGCGCTGCAATTAGACACTGAGATCGAGCGCTCGTCCTGGTCATTCTTTGTGTGGTCCTTGTCTTTCTCTGCGCTGTCCTTTCTCGTTATCAACACGCCCAACTAGCCACGTGGAGAGATATATATTCGTAATCCTGAAAGCCAGTACGGACGTACGAGATCACCTCGAAACTGGTGTAAGCTTCCGCTTTACGAGTAAGTTTCTGGGGTTTCATGTCCCCAAGCCACGATATGGTTATGAGACACGAACACGCGGCAGTGGAGGTCTCCGGAAATTCCGACCACCTAGGTTCTTTAAAGAGACGATAAAGTAAAAAAAAATTACATCATTAGCGGACCAGTTTTTCACTATACCAAGAATACCAATGTTGCGAGAAGGAAGCGCTCGTAAGCTAGGAAAACGTGCAAAAAGACAGTTCATATGGTGCGATTCCGCTTTCAAGTACTGTCCCGCCACGGTGGTCTAGTGGCTATGGTACTGCGGCTGCTGATCCGAGGGTAGCGCGATCGAATCCCTGCCGCGGCGACTCCATTTCGACGGAAGCAGAATGTTGAGGCCCGTGTGCTGTGCGATGTCAGTGCACGTCCCCAGGTGGTCGAAATTTCCCGAGCCCTCCACTACGGCGTCTCTCATAATCAGAGCTGGTTTTGGGATGTTAAACCCCACAAAACAAAACAACAATTCCAGTATACACACGCGCGTCGTCGCAGACGTTTGACGGCGTCTGCTAAGGCCTACATAACTATTTAACGGTAAGCAAGACCTGCATTTTGTTCTAAGCGAGCCGTACACATACGATGGGGAGTTTCAGAACATTTGAAGGTGCAAATTTGGCTTGAATACGAAAAAAAGGAAGTTTGCCTTCTGACATCTCGAGACGGAAAATGTGGCGCGAATTTCAAAATTAAGCTTTCATTTTCCCTTTCAATATTAAACACAAAATTGCGTTAGTTATCAAAAAGTTATCATTCTAAACAACTTGATGTTTTCTAAACAACTTGATGCTGCTGCACACCTGTGCCGGCATTCCGCTTCCATCGGAATGCAGCCGTCGCGGCCGGGATTCCATCCCGCCACCTTCGTATCCAGCTTCCTCTTAACTCAAGTGCAATTGCGGCGCCATCTGTGCGACGGTTCCCTTCTTGAAGTAATCGTTCAAAGCGAGACAAGACAGTCCTGACTAACCTCGCGGCGTTTCGTTTGCCTTAGTGCGTGTATTCGGTGACATATTCCTCGTGAATGTCAACGCCACAAGTAAATTATTTATTTCTAGTTTCTCGACCCTCTTTAGAGCGCTGCAAACTTTCGCTTACCTCTCGCAGAAAGACAAAACCGTTGTCCGAATGAAGGACACAAAGACGCGAGCCGTCGACACACGTGCGCGACGCATTCGGAAAGCTTATGGTTACCGTGTTCATTCATTCTTATTTAATCGTCCGCAGGTACGTGACTGCCGACGACTTGGATTCCAAATACGAACCTGCGCTCGACAAACTCGTTAGCAATTCGAAGATCGCGCACTACGGTGTCCTCGACGTGTGGGCTGCGTCCACCGAAATCAGAGCAGTGTACGCCAGGGCCAAAGATGTCGTCAATGTAAGCGTGTGTCGTAGGCCACAAAATTACAACTCTGATTTGAAAAACCCGTTTTCACGAAGACATACACCGCGCGAGATGCTTTGTTTTTTTTTAGCCGCCTTATACAGCAACATTTTCGGTACATTACTTTTCAGCCAAGTATCCGCCACAACGGGTTCCCACAGAGTTGCTTAGAATAGATATAAATGTGACACTTTGTTGTCATATAGACCGGTTAGGGAACAATATCGTATTTGTGCGTATCTAAATACAGAATAACAACCTGTTAGCGCAGCCACTGGCAGCCGCTGAATTCATAACGAAGTCTGGCATTTTTATCTTCACACCCATACCAACTATATACACATCACAAAGGAGCGGTGTGAAGTCCGCCTCAAAATAACACGGACCACTTCCGTGCGTGGTGCTACGCCGGAGCTACGCTCGCATACTGGCACGGCACGGCCTACGCCTCGCTCAAATTCGAAACGATATTTCGGCTGCCAAGAGCAGCGTCGTGGCAATCGCGGAACAGGCGGCTTCGCGGGAATCGCTGATGCACTCGCTGCCTTCTTGCCGCGCCTCCTCTTGTTCAAGAGTGACGCCTTTCATAAGCCGCCCCACATTCATTACGACGCCTTCGGTGCGGAGAACCGGGGATTCTGTCGCCAGACCGGCGACGCGGAGTCTTTACCACGAGGATGGGCGAGCTGACGTCCCTTCCGCAGCTGTAGGGAGATTCCGCGCGGCAGGCATGGACACTGCGGGTAAAGAGAGCTCTTCACCTCCTGGTCTCCACACCCAACAGCGGCCTCAAGGCTTTGGGTGTGGTGAACTCCTATTGGGAGCTCAGGGAAGCCCGTCTTCTCAACCAGTACACACGGCTGGGCCAAACGAGCTAAAGTCAAAGTTTGACAGCACGACTACACATCAAACATGAACTCGGCCAGCAGGAACCAGAACTGTGGGGCAGAACCAGGAACGGGTCAAAGTACAAGAACTGTGGCGCAGGACCCACTAAAATGGACAGAGGCGAACACAGGGAGACGGGAAGCGCGCGCTCGGGAGCTAGAGTTGAAACACCTACAAATGACAGGTGTATACTACGTGGATGTGGATGGCCCGAACCCCAAGGAGTGTTACACGGCAGCCATTGTTCACGAAGGAACACGGGTGGATAGACTAACCTTGAGGGCCCCGCCCGTAATGCAGGCTGAGGAGGTCGCCATTGCCTTGCGGCTCCTCACAGAAATTCCTATTGCATTATTACGGAGTGGCGAGGAGCATGCCGTAACTACGTAGCAGGGAACATCTCACCACTAGCTGACAGAATATTGCACAGCAGCATAAGGGACGCAGGTCATCGCCCAACACGCAAAATATGGGCACCGGGCCATCAGGGATAGCGGGGAAATGAGGCTGCAGATGCGGCTGCACGAGCGCTCGTTTCCGGGTTTCGTACTTCAATCCCATTGGAGGCAGACGGGGAGGGTTATCCCCTCCTCTGGTATAGGGAAATTCTAGATGGTTATAAGGAAACACATCGCCGCTACCCTCCCTCTGCAACGGGGTTGAATAAAGCCGAGCGTATCCTGTTAAGGCTCCAAACAAACACACTGCTACGCCCGGCAGTAATTACACATGTAGACACTACGGTCACAGGACAGCGCTAGTCCTGTGGGGAGGTGAAGGGCACCTACCACACGCTGTAGGCCTGTCAGTACAATATAGACCATACCCCTCACCCAAACCCTACCCGAGAAGACTGGGAGGCGGCCCTACTCGGCTGCTCGGACCTTTAGGCCCAGAGTGTCTTGGTCCAGAGAGCCAGGGCGCCGGTCTCAACCATTGCGTTCCCGGAATAGGGACTCCACCTAGTATGTAAGGACCTCTTAAGAGGCCCCACACTTCTCTTTCCTCAATAAATGATTTCCACCACCAACATCGGCTTGGCGAAGCTAGGCGGAGCTGTGGCTCTGCTATTTTGCTATAGCGCCTGATGAAACCTTCCGCCTTTGCGTAGTAATGGCCAATTTGAGGGCACGTGTGCAAGAAAACAAAGAAGTCTCATGAACCGCCTCCGCCCTTATGTAGTAGTGGGCTGAAGGCATGAGCGCTACAAAGTGCTTGCGTAAATGCCGCACATTCGGCATTCCATACTGTGCAGTACCGACATATATGCCGTACCGACAGGTCAGCGAGCTTAAACAGGGCCTGCCCATACACTTCCCTCATCACCGTTTCACATCTTTACGGACTCTTGCTTCGGGTGCATCCAGACGAAGGACGGAAACCGGATTTTCCGCCGACGCGGACGGGTACCCCTCGGACTGTCAGGCTGCAGGAGCATCCACACGGCAGACGAAGCAATAGCAGACGACAGAGCCGGAGAACCGGTCTACTCTCCAGCGCAGTCTCCCCACTATTTATCAAAAGAATGGTTTGACAGTTTCTCCCCCACCGGCAAGCCGACGACAATCGCGCGGAGAAGGGAAGAAGAGTACTGGTTGCCGTACGCTGAAGCTGCAGCTCTCCCCCTCCAGAATCTAGATGTGAAAAAGGGGCTGGCATTATCCGCGTCCGCGGGTCGCAGGCGAGATTCGTACAAGCTTCCACCTGGGCGTGTACCCGAGCGGTACAGCACCTGGCGTTGGCCAGGCTTTCCAGCATCTGGCGTTGGCCAGGCTTTCTACCGGCTTCCCATCGTCTGGCGTTGGCCAGGCATTCCACCGGCTCTCCATCGTCTGGCGTAGGCCAGGCATAACCGCGTCTCCGGTTCGGTGTCCCATCGTCGGCTGAGGAACGCCGAGAGGTTGCTGACCCGACTCGCCCGACGCTACCCTCCCAGCGAGCGACACCTCGATCCAAGTCCGCTCCGAGTGCGGTTGCTGTCTCCACCCCGCCATCTACTATCGTGCGCCCGCCTGAACGGTGACAGTCTTGTTTCTTGTATTGGTTCTTGCGCACCGCTAGTTATTCACCCTCCCATTCATAGTTTTGTTAATTTATCCTCTCCTTCTTATGCTCCGTCTTGACTTTATCCTTTCTCCTTTTTTCCCGTGTCTGTAAATACAGCGAGTGTTGTTTGTTTGTTTTGTTCTGCACAAACGGTCTCGTCTATCCTTTCTCGATGACTGTCAAGGCATCGAGTTTTGAACACACGAACTCAAAACACACGAACCTACACGAGGGCACGTTGATTGGCTAGCCCCGTGACACAGTCCAAGCAAGCGGCGAAGAGAAGATGCACATCCGCACGCGCGCTTACTGCAACCGAACCTGCGTCCTTGAGATCAGCACTCAAGCGCCGTAACCACTGTACCACGTCGGCGGACAGCGTAAGCACGAGGCGTATATGTTAACGGACAACGAGGTTTTTCCAATCACTTTTTGCGCGGCCGTTCGGGGCAAATGATCTGCGTCCTTCTTTCAAGACGCGTTGAATGAAGCATACGTAAAGCACCTCGGAAGGTCCAAATTAGTGAGGAAAGCTCTACTGTGGCATATTTCATAAAACATTAACTGCCAGCCTTCGCATTGTGTAAGTATTCATTGTCGTCGGGAACAATAACCGAGTACAACGCTGTACCATCGGACATTGTCGCAGAACCCAACCTCTTAGCAAATTTCAAGATCCTCGTCAAGCTTAGCTTGCCATCTCATCATTTCTAGGCATGCGTCGTTTTTTTTTCTGGTGATCTCTGCTGCCGTGTTGCTTTTCTTACTTCTCTCCTTGAAAAAGAATTATGTACACTGTTTCAGCGCAAATTAAGTTGGACTTGCTTTTGTTTTCTTTTTGAGGTTCATAACCTGTAACAGGTGCCCCTGTCTTCCACGTCACACCTTTTCCATGAACGCCTTTGGGGGTGTTTCGAATAATATAATAATTTCTAGGGTCTTACTTCCCGAAACCACGATATGATTTTTAAGAGACGCCGTAGTGGAAGGTGCCGGAAATTTTCACCGCATGGGTTTTGACTACAGACATCACACAGTACACGAGCCTCTCGCTATTCGCCTAAATCGAAAGGCGGTCGCCACGGACGGAATTCGATCCCGCGACCTTCAGGTCAACAGTCAGGTGTCGTAGCCACTATGGAACACCGCGGCCGGTGCTACATCGAAATATATAAATAAATGCTGTAGTTGCTGGAAGTGAAAATCGAGAACGGTGTCATTCTGTAAATTAATTTTTGTCGCATTTCTTGCCGTTTCTTTGAAGAGATTAAAGGAATTGCAAAAGAAGGACGACTCGAGGAAAACGATAATATCCATGGGCATCCTGAACTACTGGGGTGAATTTGCCGACGTTCGTTTGCGCAAGGTGTTCCAGGACGCGGTAACGTGAGTACCGAACTGTTCGCAAGCGCTGCTGGTTTTGAAAACCTGAAAAGCCCAACCCGCATACGGGGACACTGGCGATAGCACAGTGCTCTATGAAACTTAGTTTCACTAGTTCCATGCAGCACAGCCAAGGGTACGAGGCCACCAAGCGCAGAACTGTTGCGAACCGACACGAAACGCCATTGTTGGGACACACACCTGCGAGCCATGCCCGCCAGTAGGGGCCATGCTTCGTTTACCACCTCCTGAGTCCAAGGCTGCCCGTTTAAGGCTCCTCCATTTTTGAACACACTCTGCTCGCTCCCATGTGTTGCGCGCACGCGTGAAACCGCACACTGGACATGCTCGAAGTAGTTCATTGTTAATATTTGTGGCTAGTTCATTGTTAATATTTGTGGCCTAAGCCACTCGTGAAGCTTCAAGCGGCAGAGACAATGAGTTGCGGAAGCTGGGGACACCTTCAAATTTTGAGAAAACGTGCGTCTTTGAGGCATGCTTCCGAAGCGTTTTCGGAGCGACTCTGCGAACAGTTTTCTAGTGCCGTGTCACGAAATATGACCTTGACATGACCTTGCCTTAGCCATATCCAATACGTGCCGCCGGTACTACCAGCATTACCCTGTACACCTCGCAACAACTGTACAAAATTAACGTAATTAACTACCAAAGGCACAGCAGCCCGGCATGCTAGCACGCCACGCTGCGAACGTTGATTCCGAGCTCTAATTCCTGTGCCTGCTGAAGCGTAAGGTGCGTATTCATATATAGTTTACAACAAGGATGCAACAAAGGCGTGTTCAATCTTACCAAGGTTATCCAAAGTTTCAAAGCGCGGGTTTAAAAACAGAACAGCCGCACATCCCGCCGGCGCGGCGACATATATTGGGCCCTTTGGGCGGAGCACGAAGGCGAAAAGTGTCACGTGTCACCAACCGGCCTATGGCGGGGCGCGGTGGCTACATCAAGACCTTTCGCTACATTGGAAAAAATAGAGGAGCCTTACTGCCGCTGTCACTGCAGCGCTCACCATTGGCAGATGCCCTGGCGCGGAAGGAAACGTTTAGCATGTGTTCACCCTCCTTATTGGTTGACGAGGCCCGTACTGCCCACAGTGGTGCACGGAACTATTGAACCAGTGTATGGACAAGCGCAACCCGCCACTACTCTGGTGCGAGAGTTTCTCGCATGTACACATAATGCATGGGAGGCCAATTTCGCATCACGCCACAAAAAATACGCAGATTAGGGCGTGAAATCTAAGTCTTCTTTACTGTTCAACGCAACAGAATTATCACTGATACGGGATCTTTCTCTCTCTCTTTCTTTCCAATATGGTGGCTTGCGTTCCACGACTGGTCCGGTTAGCGCTTCATGGTAGTCAGCGGTGGCGGCTTGACGTACAGCTGCTGTGCATTAATTCGGGAATGTTTGCCAGTTATGTCAACTCTCTAGTATACGAACCCTGCAAGTGATATGGAGACCAAACATTCCTGAATATATATGAGATACATATGAGAATTTCGTGGCCGTGGCATTTACGCGACTACTGCAAGTGCGAGAGTATGTAGGCTTCAAAGTTGTCAAGTGACGCCGTCCCCTCGTTTTCTTGTTTGTCCAATGGGTGCCTTCTACTTTGGCCAGTCCGGATAGCGCTTCGATGCCTGCCCTTCGCAATCATAGAAACGTCATCCGAAGCAGAAAAAAACATGTTGATTTTCTGGTAATACAAAGCAGTTAGTGTGGCTGTCTTTAGGAATTTGACAGCATGACAGATATGTGCCGACAGCCGTGTTGACTCCAACGGCGTAGCTGTAGAAGTGGCGTCGTTGAGCCCGGAATGGTGTGCCTATGCGTGAGCAAGCCTTCCGTTTCATTGAGTAATAAATAACTGGCTCCCTCTTAACGCCTGGTTTCACGGAGTAAGCGGCCACAATTATTCCACTCCGTATGCTAACCCCTCTCTAACCGTTTTGCTTAGTATTGTTTCGACACTCGCTTGCTTTTTCCGCTTCCCTCAGTCACTGTAATTTCGGTCTGTGTGAACAGCCCGCGGTTTCAATTAGAGCTCGTGTTTGCCCGCTATTGTACATTTTCCTTTTGGCGCTGTAACAACCAAGGGCACGCAGCAACAGCTAACCCGAAACGCCCCTCTTCTGGCTTTCATTTTCTTGGCATTTATGTTGCTTCCGTCACCGATTTCCCAGCCGCGTTTATTTGGTATTACAGCTACCGTCGCAATCGCACGTTCAGCCGGTAACTGCTACAACCTCCATATTTCCCCAGGGTTTCTTTCCGTGCGTCCCTCTGAACCCCTTGAGCAGAGCTCTCCGAGCTGTTCCAAACTGTTTCCAACAGCTTCGGAGGAACAACAGTTTTGGAGGAACAGAGTTCGTCTATCAGAATTGGTTGAGTGTATGTGATGCAAACATTGTTTCAAGTTCGAGTGGTCGCTCTTATCGCGCGTTTTTTGAAATCGTCAGCTTCAGAAATAGACACTTTTGGTTAGGAATTTTTGAAGGAACGAGGCAGTTAAGGGGTCAATTTTACTGGTTCAGATCGCTTTTATAACGCGCGCTTTACCGGCTTCTGCAACTATAATGCGCTGTTTCAGAACCACATTAGTTTTCTTTTTCACGAAACTATCACGCCAAACTTTAAGACAGTGCCAAGCGGACTATGCAGACATATGCAAACACGCAACTCTCTCGTATGTCTAGCGATATTCGAACGTTGTAGAATGTAGAAGTTTCGCCATATTATCTCTTCTTGGTTTGCTTGTTGAATGTAGTCTTCACTTCTTTGCAGAAACTCAGTGGCTGACTTTGTCATCGTAATGAGCTCCTACTCAAGGCCTGAGAGGTTGGAAGACTGCCACAGTTTTCCCCCTTCCATCTGGAACACTAGTGTGTTCTCAGGAGATAGCGCCAAAATGGCTCCGATTATAAGAGACCTCGTAAGTACCACCTCTCGGGAATGACGCCTTACACCCGATGTGTAGTCACACCACTATCTCGTGCACCGTACAGTGGGAATAGCCTGGCCGGTCGCAATGCTAACGCCTTTTCGGGATCGCTACAACTTTCGTCCAGCGGTGGGAGAGTCACGGTCAGCTCACGTTTTCGGCAGTATGAACCAGCGGTGTCTGGTGAATTACTGAAAGTAGCGTAAAACGAAGCTCAAGACGTCGAGCTCAAGAGTAGTGGTTTAAGACTCTGCAGTATCGGGCACATCACACTCTTCAGTGAACCGTGAGACCCCGTGGCCTAAAAGCGCAGACGACGAAGACGAAGGGGCTCGTCTGACAGGAAACAATTGGATGTAAAAAGAACAAGAGAAGAAAACAGTATTCTTTTCTGTGTGATTTCAACACTCGCCCTTGCCAAGTTCCAACCCATGGGCAAAAAAAAAAAAAATGTGGTTCATCCCTGTATCGTAAGAATCGGTATAACACGAAAGTCAAATGTGTCGCCTCAAGGCTGTGGAACACATGACCGGCAATCTGGCAAATCGAGGGGCGAAAGGAGGGTTGGGCATTCTGGACATGGGAACCCCATTGTGTGTAGACGTCAGGGGCACCTAGACACTCCCGAGAGATCCTCGACGGTTGCACACAAGCGAACGTTCTCAGTGACTCACATTTCTCCGGAGACACTGCATTGCACGCGCCGGAGGCCCTCGCAAACCTGACATAAGCTAGGAGAATCCACAAACTGTGAAATCTTGCAGGCGAAACCAAATGGGTTTTTAGCGGATTGTTTCGTGAAAAATTCCGCTGCAGCGAAGGACGCTTCATCTGCTTGTCGACGGCCGTCTTTAAGTTCCTGGACTGATCGATTTCACTTATGGGGTTTTACGTCCCACAACCAGCTATCATTATGAGAGACGCCGTTATGGAGGGCTCCGGAAATGTTGACCACCTGGGGTTCTTTAAGGTGCACTGACATCGCACAGCATGCGGGCCTCAACATTTCGCCTCCATCGAAATGCAACCGCCGCGGCCAGGATTCCATCCCGCGACCCTCGGATCAGCAGCTGAGCACCGTAGCCACTAGACGTCCGTGGCGGCACTTTGCGTTCCTGGAGCAGAGCGCGTCGCATACACAACGTCACATACACAACGCAAGACAAATGCAGCAGCCGTGGCGGTACATCGCTCAAGCAACGCGACGGCACGGCGGCGCTGTCTCCGCTGCGATGGAGGCGCGGAAACTACCGAAGTGCCAACTGCCGGAGCGCATTAGCACAAGAATTTGCCGCTTCACTACACCGTTACAAGATGGCTGGACCACTGCTGCAGATGAAAACTGCAGTGAAAAGGAGGCGATGTGAAGTTGTCACTAATTTTGCATGCTAACTGCCTTTGCTTTATCCGGACATCAGTAAGATGCAAACTGTGAAAGAGTGTACCAAAGATAGAGAGCGCGTTTGCTCCCCGTACCTTAGGTGTGTCGGTGGTGTGATCGCTTGAGCCTCAAGCTCGTATCGTCGCATCCCGCGTAGTTGCAGATTTGAATCCTAGAGCGCGGTACATTTTCCAACGTGAAATGCGTGTTTTTTTCCGCCATGCATTTCCGTTGCGGACGTACGTCAGTGATTTCTCGGTGGGCACAGTCATAACTTTCGAGTTAAAACTGAATTGCTGGTGTTGTAGCAAAGGTGAAGCGTGATAAGAGATATAATGTTCAAACAATACATAACTCTGCTCAATGTCCATCGCGAATTCACGGCTGGAAAAGCTCCAGCAGTCTGTCCGTAAGCGTCTATATACGTCAATGCCGCACGGAGAGTAGACGACGACGTCACGAGCATTGCAGCCAGGTAAACTGCGAAGAAGTTCACGCCCAGCGCGATTACGCATGCGCAACACATTTCGTCTACCTGTCATATAGCGATCTTTTCACATAATAAGCCGTCCTTACTTTGCGGGTTTGTCAAGCTGCCCGTCACCGCCGCAGGAAACACGAAAGGATACCTATGTCACCAAAGCGATACTACTGCCTTTTGTGACCTGTCTCGGAATACGGCCCCAAGGGCCGTATTCTTAGACGTGTCCCGGCCCAAGGGCTCCCAAGGGCCGTAATGGAGTGGCCGACAGGTCGTCTTCTCTTTCAATGCATGACGTCCCAGAAACAGTTAATGGAACACCTGGTACATGTCCTGGTGCTTCTATGAAAGGGAACACACGAATGCGTGGCCTCTGCTGTGGGGCGTGTGTACGCCGCGCCAACCAGGGCCAGCCAAGGAAATCAGGCCGGCTATTGGCGTCACACATTAACGGCCAGAACAGCTTTTTATCACGCAAAAAGTTCGCGCGACCTCCCAACAATGTGACGTGAAATGCGGGCCTATTTTCTGGCGATGCCATTTCCTGGCGCCGTCAGCAGCCACCGCGGAGCGCAGACCAGGTGGTCGCGTGTTCCCTTTCACAAAGGAGCCCACTTTGGGTGTGGTCGGACTAAAGAGCCAGTTGTTCCTATTTCCCCTACAAAATATTCCTCTAAAATACGGCACCGAAAGCTTGTAGGAAGCAATGGGGCAAGTATTTTACGAATCCACCGCACGACGCTAACCTCTTCGCCAGGATAACGCATCTCTAAAGCCGTTCTTTAGAAAGTTATTTTACCACTGCGATAGACAGTCCGCGAGTTTGGTTTCTCTCCTTTGTCCAGTGATGCGAGGGCATTGCTGAAATCGCGATGTCAGAGTTGGCCAGGCTGCTTGCACAGTATTCATTTTTTTTCTCTATCGTACAGCACAATTTTACCGACTTGTTGTCGGCGGATAAAAACTACACCACCAATGCGACAATGGGATTCTCCTTCGAGTTCGGCACACTAGGTTACCTGCTGAAGGTGGCGCCAGCGTCAGGCTCCGCGGGCACGGAAGTGGTGAATGCCCAATGCAAACGGTTTTTCCTCACCAGCATGGACGCCATGGTAGGTTTATTACCACAGCGCGTCTGCTTAAGAAGGCGTGTTTGCTTGGCGCGTTTCGCGTCGTGATTATTCTCATGCGTCTTGCACGACAGGCTCATTCCGTGGCGTCATCCGGAAGCACTGTTGCTGTCCCTAGCAGAATATGAGCAAAGTTATCCACATAATCGGGTCCACATACGGTTTCATGGTGGAATTTCATTAAAGAGACCCTGCAACACCTTTTTTTTCTTTCTTTCTTTGAAAGTATAGAGGGAACTGTAGCGACCAGTCGTGGATGCTCCCACGAACATTTGATGCTCCCGAGCACCAGGCAAATTTGCAGTTCCGTATTAAGTACGGCTACGGTAATCGCCTGCTGCTCTTTTAAGAAATCGCTAGGGGTGTGGGAGCAATCGAACTTTCCTCAAATTCGCCGACTATTAGGAACATCCGAATTTCAACGTTCGTATTCGCGATTCAAAAGTTATCTATTCGAACTTTTCGAGTATTCGGAAATATCAAATTCGCAATGTAGCCACACTGCCCAAAATGACCGATACTCCGCGTTCCCTCGAAGTGTCGAGATCAACCACGCCCGTACGGGTAAGTGTCGGTATAGTGCACGAAGGCGTGATGGCGGCCAACCACGAGCGCTAAAGTAAATAAGACCCTCCTCGCCAACACGCACCATCAAGATTCGTGCACTTCGAAGTGCGTGCCAGGCAGCACTGTGGGCGCTCATGGAACCGCTTTGGTGCAGTACACGTCTTCGATGGGCAACCACAACGCGGTGCCCCGCCGTTCGCTACCGCCTGCTTGTGCGGGTTTCCTGTTTGACATGCTTGAGGCATGACCAAGTGCTACAGCTGCTATATTCTTTCGAGACAGCCTTGATGTTTATTGCTACCTTCATGCACCTTATCAATACATTTAAAAGTGGACACACCGGTTTAGACAATGTCTTCGCGATGGTAAACATACTTCGCCCTGAAAGTTTATTAGCGTATATTTAGCACGGTTTTTTATTAAGTAACGAGTTGCCGGGGTTGAATGTGTGTCTTGGCAATCGTATTCGATGCGTATTCGAAAAAGTCATATTCGCCCAATTCTACAAACGACGTCACAAGGGGCACTGACAACGCCACCCCAGCTTGACTTGTGGTGGACCCACCATGCTCCACAATGCTTTAATATTTTGCCTTGTGTTCCACAGAGAAATAAATATGTATATTTTGTAAAAAAAAAAAAAAACATGTCGAAATGAAGACGGACTCAGTCGATGTGGCTTCTGACGTGCTTTCTTGAAACAAGAGTAGGCGAGCTACGGCTGTATTTGAAACTAAACAGCGATGTTCCATGGTGCGTGCAGTGCAATTTGAGTTGGATTACACGCACACAGGAGCGAGTGTACGCCACCTCAAATAGTGTTTCAGATCCTCTTTAAGACTTCTTCAAGACAGGAACAAGAAAGCGCCCAGGCATTACCGCGGAATGGCAGTTGGCTAATTGTAAACGCACTGCGAATAATTCAGTTCCAGAATTCGCTGCCGTGGCGGGGCTAACACGGTGATTTTACAAATCCGATGGTCGCAAGTCGCACGTCTACCAATGGCAGGCATTTTTTTCTTTGTCTATCTAAGTTCATTTCCATTTATCGCTGAACACTTGTACAAAGAGCACTCTTACAATGAAACTGCCTGCATAGCGAAGTAATCCTTACGGCTTGGCGGCAGTGCGTTATTTGCCTCGTCCAACAGTTTACAACGAAGTGACTCGTACGACGAACAGCTGGGAAGGTCCCGAGCCGCTTCACAGTGATTAATACGCTACACTTAAGAATGAGCGGGACCATGAGCGGGACGTTGAAGCGGATTGATCTTGAATAAATCCTTACGCTGACGTCACTGTCTATCGGTTACCTGCCCTGCACATGGCGCCACCTGCCAAGATCCACTTTTTCTGTTGACAGTAACGAGGATGACAACTTCCTCAGTTTCTTATCTTCTAATCCAGTTTGCCTTTTTCCTAATCTTATCTTTGAATGTTGCCACTATCATTGTCCGTTTCACAGCACGCTGCGCCGCACCTTATTTGTTACCTCCAAAATCATTTTTCTTTTGTCTTTTTTAATGCTCTTAGGAACACCAAGGCCGACGTGCGTTTACATTGTGAGGAACGGTAATGCCAAAGGAACCAATTTCAATTCAGTTATCCTGTGACAACCTTACTTTCGGTAATTCGTGATCATGGTGAAAAGGAAAAATTAAGGTTAAAATCATAAATTTATATTTGGCGCCCAAATCTTCACACGTGAATGTCAGATTGACGTCACTGGTATGAGTGCGTCATTACTTCTTTTTTTGCTTAGGTATGCCAGATACGCTCACAAACGGATCCTGAGACGTGGTATGTGCAGGGCCTCGCTTCCTGAGATGACGAAGCGCGCACATGCCTCCATTTTACCGTAAAGAAGGATGTAGACTTTAGTAACGCCGTTAACACTTCGACGTCACGATTAATTAATGCACAGGGATGCCTCTGCTCCCCCCAGAATCAGAATCAGAATCAATTTCATTATTAGAAGTTGGGTAAAGTTACAGGCATTTAGTATACAGAAGGAGGTCCCATAGTCAAGAGACTGCATCGGGACCTCCCGCACAAAAACAAGTGAGGTAGTAGGCAATTCACAGCAACAGCAGCGAAAGATAGTAGTGAAGTGAAAACCATAAAAATAATAGAAAAATAGACAAGTGATTACATTAAATAGCAAGGTTTAACATCTCACTAAAAATAGTAAGAGGCAAAAGAACAAGCGTACAAAAGTTTAATAACCTTAATTCAAGATACACTGAACAACAAAGCACACAATGAAAGAAACAGTAACTCATCTGATTAGTCTGCGTGAAGTAAGTACATTTTCAGCTCTTTCTTAAATTGATGTAATGATCTTGAAGTTTTCATGATAAGTGGAAAGGTGTTCCGTAAGGAAATGGAAGTGAATGTACAGTTTGCTTACCATAGTACGAATTCTGGGCAAGAGAAAATTGTTGTTTAATGCGAATCGAGTAGCACTATAAATCACAAGACTAGAAGATGGAGAAATGGCCGGTGGAAGTTCGTTTATGAATAAGTCTGCAGAAAAAAAAAAATGCCTAGGTTGTATTTAGTGAGTTCAGTAATGGTAAGGATGTTATTCTCACGAAGAAAAGATGTGGTATTGGAAAAGCGTGAACTACATGTGATTATTCTTATAGCATGGTTATGGACAATCTGGAGAAGTGCTTTTTGCGATTCTTTTGCCGCTTACAAACAAGAATAAAATTGTTTTGTTCGTTCTCGCTCTCCCTCTTGAGTACCACTTAAACGCTGGACGCAATGTAGGCTTCGCTAGAAAAGGCCGTGCTGCACATTGTACTGCACTGTTTTTCGTACGTAGAGTTCAATGAGTGTATTGGGTTGAGCATCAGGATTGTGACTGCCGAGCCCCCATTTCTGTTCGCAGACCTGTGAAGCAAGCTACATCAAGAAGGGCGTGCTTCCTGGCGTCAATGTGGCCTTCGCAAAGAGTGACCCATCGTACGTCTTCTTTTTCGAGGACGAAGATTCACTCATGTATAAAGTGAGTTCCGGAGACCGTTGTACTTACGTTTTTTCTGTCTGTGTCCTTACATGTGCGCGACATGTTTCGCTGGCCGCACGTGCGTTGCGCTTTTTGTGATATTAGATGCTTGTAAAATGGAAACAAAATTAGCAATAACTTAACGGTGGTTGGAATGGAGCCGGAAGCTATCCAACGCCATCTCATCAATGATGACGTCGGGGAATAATACTTGACGTTCTCATTTAAGGTTGTCGATTTCTGCAGGGCGCGCTGAGTGGGAAGCCACGCTAGCGCGCGTCATGACCTTGCACATTTTTTGTTCTTTTTTTTTGTTGAACGTATTCGCGCTTGCACATTGACGACGAGCCCGTGGCCTCAACGGATGTGGCACCACTCCGCAGCATCCTCGGTAACTGAGGCTAAGAATGTGCCGAGTGGTAGTTCTGAGTATTATTTAGTAGTCCGCGCTAGGTAAAGGCGATTTTTCGGGGTTAGTGGATCTCAAAAAAGTTCGCTGGGTGCGCCCAAACGAATTCTTGCCCCAACCCAGTTCACTTAAACAGGATCTTCCCGGATATCTGCAGATCGGCTCCGGCCACGCTAAATCACATGTTATGGGAGATTATAGGAGATAAGACAGCCGCTAGACCCGAGACTCTTCCGTCAAGGTGGACCTCCGCTCTGCGCAGCTCCACCCTTGACGACCTGCTTTGGGTCGTCCAGCAGGCCGCGAGGCAGCGCGGGGGCAAAACCTCGCCGTCCCCTCGGGGGAGATTTTGGCACGATCGTTTTAAACCCTGCAGGACCAAATAAATTTTGTTCACCACCACCACGTTCATTGGACGACTTCGGTCAATTGTGCAGGATTACGAACTCGAGAGTGCGCATACTGCTTACAAATCAAATTTTTGCTTATTTCTTCAAACCGCCAACCCGGCTTCCTACAATTTTTGGTCGCACTGCGTGTTGAAGGCACGATCTGCAAAGCGACAGAAGCGTACCGGTACCGTTACCATTGCCTTGGAGATCTGTGCGCGCCGGCCAACCTTGGCGACGTTACCGCCAGGAGTAGGGCGGGTGCGCTGTCTCGCCATGCAAAAGCCGGATTGTCTGACCGGACTTCACTGCTGGGTTGGATTATTGTTTCCGTTTCGCGTTCTTTATTATTTTTTTGCTTATTAAAAATCATTTTCGCATTCGCTGAGAATTTCTGTCATCAGGAGTGTGACAGGAGCCCCTCACGAACATAATGTCGCCATTACGGTAACATCTTCGAGAAATCGCCGGAGCTGGCCATGAAGACGTGCTTGGTTGCGCACAGGTGTATTTTGAAAACAAACTGCGAATTACCTGCTGCCAGTAGTTCGATAATATTCAGCTGCCATGCTCACAGGAGCCTCGAAGTTTGGTCGGCGGTGTTTTGACATGTTGATAAATTGTAGCGGGTCTGCTCCTAACATCGGTTAGCAGAGAACGAAGAGCGCGACTCGAAATCGTCAGAGTTGGCGCTGCCTTCGCAAACTCCACTATCATACACGACGAGTCTCATGCACACGTACGGTAGCATCGAGGCGACATGGCTCTGACTGTTGTGACGAAAGCTATAGCGGCAGTGTGAATGTTGCCCTATTGGTATTTGTAGCCTATTGCTACTCAAGAACCAAGGCGCTACCAGGTTTTGCATATGGCGAAGCCTAGAGACTACCGAATACACGAGGAAGAATTCCACCCGCATCCACGGCGCGGTTCTCTGCAGTATGCCTGCTTGAGCGTCATAAGTAGCCCAAAATATGGGAGTACATTTTTCTTTTTTTTTTCATAAACCTCGCTAAAGGTTGCGAGGTGCACAAATCACACAAGCGCGGAGGTTATGCCAGTCGATACGGTATTTCACCAAACCACGACAGTAATTTCCCAGAAACTTCGCTGCTACAAATTGCAATCACACTTGGCTCGAGGCTGCACGTCGCATTTATACTGGCTCCAATGTAGCTGCGCATGCTGCTCTTTTGTTGTAGGTTATTCCTTATTCACGATACAGGGTTAACTTGCGCTGTCTAGCTGTAAAGAACGGATGTCAGGAAGTTGTGAAATCTCGTTAATCAACGATTTTGTTGCCAGAGGCTTGTTGCTGCGCCCGCGCTTGCAAGATATAAGATTGATTGGTTGATGCCTGTGACGCGCATCAACCACTTCCCGTGGTTGTGCTTTTATTAGACATTTATTGCTGTATCATATACCTTCTGCAATATAAAGTGCGTCCAGTGATCTAGTGATCCTTATTTTCAATGCCAGAGACAGGCCGTTGTGGTTGGTGTCAGGGGTGATAGCATGAGCATCGTTTACGGAGCGTGTGAATGCCTCGCTATACAATGACCTTTTCGCGGTTTCTCTCCTGCAGCTGAGGAATATTCAAGACCCACCCACGAGAATGCGCTCAAACCTGGCAATACTTCTCATGGACGTCAATCTGGGCCCAGGTAAATTATGCCCGAATTTGGTTACCGCACCATTCAGCAGAATTGAAGCCGTCCGGCAAGAGTTCATAATAAACTGACAACGATCCGAGAAAATCCGCCGGATGAACGTTCCCGCTATGCCGCAGTGAACCTTCCGGCTATGACGGGGCAACGGTTTCTCGCAACGAAAGGCCTTTGTGGTATTCGTCATTCAGTAAAATAATAAAGCACTCAGTCATCGATGTCTTTGTCTGGGGGCATTAAACGGTACTCCTCCATTAAATGCATATTCCACACCGTAACGGAGAGTTCCCTCGGCTGTATGCATTCGTTACGGTTGTTCGCTTGCGGACCGGAAAAACAAGGATTCGATCCCAGAGATGGTGGTCGGAAATTAGAAAGAGGTGAATATGCTACAGGTCCATATTCACAGTCTTATTGAAATTTTCCGTATGGTCATTCCAATATTTGCATATCTTACCCTACGAATCACGTGAAGAGTGCGAAACATATGTGTACTTATTACGCATACGTAGAAAATTATAGCATTAGAGAACGGAACTTCTCAGTACAGTGCACATTTTCAGTTCCCATTATTCTTTCACTTGGCAGTGTTTCGAAAATTTAAAAAATGCTAAACCCGATTTTTAATTTACCTAACTGAAACACCAGGTTTTTCAATTTTTAGTCTGACATTCTCGCATTGTAATAGAAGACGTAAGAATGAATATTTCTTTAATTATTGGCACATTTGGAAACATTACATAGTGTCTGCAGACAAGGATATTCTGGGTTGTGTCACTCCAAAGTATTAAGAAGTTTCTGGGACTTTTCACTTGAAAGAAAAGCTTCCTACAATGAACGAAAGAAAACTAAAATATGGGCAGATGATCGACGATTGCAAGACACCGTAGTAAAAATAATCTAAAGCTTCTCTACCTACCAGATTTCAGAGATTTATACGAAGGTTCCTTTTTATTGGAACATACAAAACGACACCTGTGAATAGTCTGTCTTTCTTGAATAGTTAACATCCTAATTAAATTCTGTCCAAATCCCCCTTCTTTCTATCCGTTCCTTTCAATCATTTCAAATCAAAACGTAATTATCACATAACTCTTGGCCAATCCCCCCTGGTGGGTAAGTGCCTAGGTCTACAGGATCATTATCATCATCAAGAAGACCGCGGGGCACGAAGCGGCCCGCGGGAAAGCTCACGAAACAGCACGTGCTCTCGTTCAGCTCGATCCGCACGCGCGTCGCCTTGGAACGTCGAGATCGAACGCTCGATCGCGTACGATCGCGTCGTGACGGTTAGGCTAAGTATGGGGTGCTTTAGCTTTTGTTTTACTCTTCTTGTAGTCTCTAGGTTCTTTTGCCTTTAATGTTCACGCAATCCTTGTTGATGTCGACGAATTCTCCTGGCCAGGGGCAGTCCCCCTGGTCTGCCTCCCTCCCGACTAATGAATTGCCTTTAGACCTATTATTCTGCAGTGGTATCACCAGCATTCCTGTTGCACTGGTGCCTAGAAATGAAGGCTTCATCAGGCTCACAAACCCACAGGCTGCCCAGAAGGAATTCGAGGCGACTTCAAACCCCTCCCAGGCCATCACTGACGTGCGACAGTTTGGACGAGGGGGCATTGTGTGTAGTTCACCCGATCAGACCTGTGTACAGGACCTGCCTAAATGCACCTCTTTTGCGTCGACTCTGGTGAGTGCTTTCATTCCGCCTCACCTCGCGTGTACGAAAGGCCTCGTGAGAGTGTCGATTCCAGATTAACTCCAGCCGAGACACTGAAGAAGCTTTTTGACGCAGCCGTAATTTCGATTTACCGATGTAACCGACTGGTAAACAATGAGAGGATTCCCACTGAATTCGTCATCGCGACATTTGTGGGTACTACATGTTCGTCAGAAATAAAGTGATGGCCTCTCATTTTTCGTGTGGAGCCCCCGCATCTCGATCGATTCAATGTCAAAACTGCTGGAGATTTGGCCACCATTCGGGAGGATTTAAATCAAATATGCGCTGCCGTATCTGTGGAGAGAGCCACCCTTCAAGTGAATGTTCCGCAACATCAGAAAAGTTTTGCCGGTGTGGGACGAGTCATCCCGCAGATTTTTATGAGTGCTGACTTCGTGCTCAGGAGTCACAAATACTAGAGATTCTTGACCGCCGCCGCTGTTCACGAAGGGAAGCTATCGATATAGTTAAAGACAGAACAGATTCCTAGAGGAAGCGCTGCGGTTGGCAAACTTTGTCGTTGCCCATGGCAACCAAAACTGACAGGAGTTTCGTGACGCATCACCGACAGCACTCCGTGAATTTGATTGATTTGTGTGGTTTAACGCCCCAAAACCAGCTCCGATTATGAGAGACGCCGTAGTGGAGGTCTCCGGAAATTTCGACCACCTGGGGTTTTTCAACGTGCACTGACATCGCACAGCACACGAGCCTCAACATTTCGCCTCCATCGAAATGCAGCCGCCGCGGCCGGGATTCGATCCCGCGACCTTCGGATCAGCACTCCGTGAAATAAACACCTTGCCATGACCTGTGCGAAAGTGCGAATATGTCGGCGGTGCGTCTGATTGAAACCAGAAGTTGTCGACACAACTCTGTAACTAGAGCTAAGGCGCCAATGTGTATTAGTAACTCTGACGTACCGCATGTCTTTACTGTGCTATTTACATCACAAGGTGTTTGACATTGTCGTGTTTATACAGCGGTAGATGATAAATCTTAAGATAGACTGTCTGACGTTGTTTTGTGAGCTATAGGGTAGGACAGGGGGCACCGTCCTAGTTTACCACTTTCGGCGTCTTGTCACGTGCATATGCACTGGAATCTATGGCGTACCACAGACTATGGCATAGCTCTTGCGTGTTTATCTTCCTCTATCTATTCTGGTCCATCACGTCTGTAAAGGCATGACTGACCTATCTCTAACCAATACCCAATCCTTTATTTTATCAGCTGCACCTTCACAGGCAGAACTGTCCAGTAAGGGAGGGCCGACATGGAAGTCCCCATTCCGCGGTACGGTATAGTGCCCGTGTTTTCACTGGGAATGGTGAATTATTTATTACAAGAGCGATATTTTACAATTTAGCGGCACTTACTATTTTCTCATCATCATCATCATCATCATCATCATCATCATCGTCGGGCTGTCTACGCCCACTGCCGGGCAAGGGGTTCTCCCATAGATCTCCATTTATGCGGGTGCTGTGCTAACTGCGAGCAGGCTATGGCCGCAAACTCCTTGATCTCATCTGCTCACCTAACTTTCTGCCGCACCCTGCCACGCTTGCCTTCTCTGGGGATCCACTCTGTATACCCTCAATGACCGACGCTTAATTGTCTTGCCTTCACATTACATGCCCCGCCCGCGTCCATTTCTTTTTCGTAATTTCTACTAATATGTCCTTAATATTGTTGCATAGTGTCCCTTTGACAACTAAACGTTCGCATAGTTCGCACGGTGTCTGCTTATCCTGATAATTTTCTTCAGAGATTAATGCGCCGTACGCAGCACCCACCCGCGTAGCAGATGTTATGCGTCATTTCGGCCGACACGACGTTAATTTGCAGTCGCAGTATTCGGCAGCTAGCGCCTCCTGCCGAACATGCTAATCACATAGACTGCATCACGTACCCGTTTCAGTGCCGCCATCTTGGTATCAGTGGCATCTAATGAAGCTACCACAGATTAATACAGCTCTGCCTATTCATTCGACGTGCTGTAACCTTCTTACACTGAGTCAGGGCACGCAAAATTCCGAAATCATTCGCGTAACAATCCAAGGTGGAGCTGTACACGTGTCTTCATAAAAACTTCAATACAGGTGTCCTGGCTACGGCTAGGCTGTGTTTGCTCATGAGGTAAGGCGCGTAACCTGCTGTACTCGTTTTTCTCCTGCTCAGTGCACCGAACTCGCCAAAAATTCCACCTTCCTGCGACACGGCATGTCTTCGCTTCTAGTCAACGTTTACCTTGGTGATTTCTCCAAGGACGGCGGCCTGCACAGTTGACTCGACGGAGAAGACAGGACAGAGCCATTCTGGCGAATATGCTCAATTAAGAAGGCGCTCAGCAGACCGTGAAGCCGGGCCTAAGCGTCTTCACAGCAGAGGAGTGCCAAGTTTTCTGGTGCTGGCGACCATTGTTTTGTCGAGACTCATGTACTTCAGCGTGGATGTATGGACGTATTTCTCATTTCATGCCGTAGGTTATAATATGCAGTCGTGGCGTTCAAAAGTGAAAGACCGCTCTTATAAGAGCCCCAGATGGCGGCGTCGCTGAATCGAAAATAAAATCGCCGATATCGTTCAATGATTCAACAATCGCGAACGGGGTAGTGGCCAGAGTTTGCTTAAGTGCTTTCCTGTCACAATTTCGCGAGTTCGTTCTGCGACGTCATCGCTCTCTGTGACTTCGCCGAGTTTCCATACCTAATGTAGCCAATCGCTTGACGTGCCGCTGAAATTTGATCAAAAGTAATTTTCCTACTTCCTGAATCCTTAATTCTTATTCTCTCCCTCTAGCCACACCTAATGAGTGCACGGAAACCAGAAACGTTTGAAGAGATGATGGTGCTGATTGCACTGTTGTTAAGCCTGTTTTTCTTTTTTTACTTTCTCTCAGCTACGCCTTTAATCTGGCCTTTTCGTTTTACAACACCGTGGTTGTCGTGGGTAAGCCGAGAGTTGTCTTGGAGCTATTATTGAGAATTGGCTATGTAAGTGCAGAAATACGTCTCCAAAGAAGCTTCGAAACTGAGGAATATGAACATATGATTTGTAACTGTGTAAGATTTGCACTGTGAAAGTATGTGATCTGGGGCGAGTGCACTTGCTCATTGGAACAACGGCCACTGTCCACAGTTATCAGTTTTTTGAGGAATTAATTGGGAAGTCCTCGCTTGAGCATTTAGGCGTCCTTCACGAGTGCTTTCGCTCGGTGGAAGCCGCATCAACTAACAAATCTATGAAGGCAGAGTCCATGCCTGGATAGGCCGATTCCTGAAGAAGTTTTCCATATTTTTCGGACTACTATAACTATCTCCTCCAAAGGCTAGAACTAAATTCGCAAGCCCAAACTGGCTCATAAAAACGCATGACAACAGGGACGCATATGTAACCCAAATCAAACATGCACTTTCTAAACGGAGCGCCGCAGCCTGTCGCATCCAAGTGGAAATACATAAATAAATGGAAAAATGATGACCACAATCGTGCCTCCAAATCTTTTGGAACACACTTAACCGTAGAAGGATCCTCTTTTGTGGGGGATGCGAATGGAAGGGAGCGATGGATAGAGAGGAACACAATGACCAGATGCTGTGACGTAACTAAATTTTACCCAAAATCCAGGCGTGCCTAGCCTCCCCCTAACCCCAAACTCGTCAGGGCCCAAGCGGTAGACTGGCGGCAGTTACAAACCAAGACCTTCCCCAACCCTGTCTATCTCGGGAGGATATATCCGCATTTATACTCACACAACTGTAAACGATGCAGTACGTACAGCTAACGCATCCCTTAAGCACATTCTTTGGGAATGTGAAATTATTGGCAGTGAAAGTACGCGTTTAGCGTTCAGCTAGTGAGGCGTTTATTGAAGACAGCAGAGCCGAATCGACCAGCCGTTCAAGCGGAGCAAGCACGAGTAGCAACAACTGTCCTCGTCTTCCTCTTTTGCTGGCTCTCCTACATGCGCCCTATTTATACTACAATTACTCCCCCGATGAAAAGGAGCCATCCTGGCGACCTAAAGGCTGTTTCACATGCCGCGATTGCAGCGACGAAAATCGTTCCAATCGCTCTGTTCGCTCCCGTCGCTTAATGGAGGTTTCGTTTCAGATGACTTGCGATTGCAGCGACTGTTTTTCCCGCGACAGGAGCGACCGGCTATCTTCAAATGTGTTTAAATAACCCTGCGTTATAATATTATTAACTTTTGTTTTACAGGATTGAAGAGCATGCATGTATTATAATTTAAAAACGGCTGCAAGTGGCTAAATTATTTTGGTGTGCGCAACAGCGGCTCCCGCATATCAGTAAAGACGTGAAAATAGCGGTGGTAGCAGCGCAGCGGCACAGCAGCTGCTTCGGCTGCTTCGCGTCGTGAAGAAAAACTTTGCGCCATGGATGTAGCCGCGTACGAAGGGTCCGCGTATTCTTCGAAGTCGTCGTGTGCGCGAAGCATGATCCTCCGTGTTCAGCATCAAGTTGTCAACGAATGGTTCGTGTATCTTGCTCGCAAGTGCCTACTACACTGTAGTGCCTCCGAACCGGACGACGCCGGCATCTAACCAAAGCCCACATTTATGGATCTGCAAATGATGTATATGTGTGTGTCTGTGCACGGAATGCGGTTAGTTTGTGTTGTGACCGAACGCGGCAACACGCATCTGACCGAAAACTCGCATCTTGAAAGCCGCGAGAAATGACGCCTCTGTGTGTGTGTGCGTGCGCGTGTGCGTGCGCGTGTGTGCTTGCATGATGTGGAATAGTTTGTTTTGTGAACATCGATATCACGGATCGTCCGTCGTGGAATCCGTGGTGTGGATGTGTAACAACTAGCATCACAAATTTATAAGGAGCTGCAGTCACCTGTGTTGAAGCCTGCATGTTGCGTCACTACATTGTGAAGATACGGATGTCGTTTAGTTTCCTAATCGTAGTAGGTTACTGCGAGTCTGACCAAAGAAGCAAAATACGTTGCACTGCCCCACGCCGTGCACGAAAGGTATTTTTGATGTATAGTCTTATAACAAGTTAGTAGTGTAGTCATGCACTTAGAGCTGTAGTAGACTGTTTCCCTGCTATGCCTCTTTTCTGCTAGAACAGAATTGCTTGCAAAACAAAAAACAGCCAATAAGGGCCTTAAGTACTATTTCCAAACAGACTGTATTTGGAGATACGTGGTTTTACTGCAATAAAAGGATTCTGTCGACGAGCAGAAGTATTAACAGGGCACACTGTGTTTCTGTGACATGCATTCATTGTCTAATGGTTCAGAAACTGCTCTCCATCCTGTTCCATCTCGGGAGTCCCTCGAAGTTTAGAATGTTTTCTTGCCATAGCATTTCCTCAATCAAATGCGCTTGTTGGAATTGAGAAGCATTTGTGTGATGGTCACCGCTATAGAGAAAACTGCTGTATTGGCCTCGACGCACAGAGCATTTCTTCAGACGGCGAAACAGTACTTGTTTGGGTGGCTCAGTGAAGCTCAGTGAAATCACGCTGTAGGGCATGGTGCCAACACACGCTCTGTTGTGCGAGTCGGCTTTCTGCAGAAGCTTGCCCGTTCAACCTGTCAAGGCTAGCCAGTGCCGATTCATTGTAATTGATGTGCTTCTTGTGTGACCTTGGTGGCCGCAAATTATTTGTTATATAAACGAAAAAAGGTGTTGCCTGCATGGCAATTACCTAATTATTTGCACAGTATGTTTTTTGGAATGCAAAACTTATTTATTCAATAACTCTGGTTCGACTGGTTTGGTAATTACCAGAACTATTGGTATACAGTGTCGTTCCTTGTCTTTCCACCACACATATGCCGTTTTTTGCTTATTGTTCAAGGCATTGGACTTACAGCAAAGGGAGGCGAGAGGATGCACCATCTCATTTTCCTCAAAGTGGCAAGCAGCTAGCATATTTGTGTCATTAACCACCAAAGTCTGTCTTTGGTGGTTAATGCACTTCACGCCAGGTCCAATTGGCTCATTTCTTTTCTCTTTTTTTTGAGAACAGGAGACAGGCAGCTGAGACAGTGCAAAAATAGTGACGGCACGGCACCTAGTAACAAAACAGGCCGCTTGGGTTTGTCAAGAGAGATGTCACCACCAAGATCACCTTCATTGCGTCTCCATTTCACTGTTTGAGAAATGCTTCTAGCAAACGTAGTTATGGGGCATGAGCTCTCGACCTTTCCTTGGTATTGTACAAGCCCATGCCTCCACTTTCATCGAGCCACTGGGAACGTCGAAAGTAATCGGCTTCACTTTGCTGGATGCGCTGCTATTGTAGTTTGGCACAACACATTTTCTGTCCCATCCTAAAATGGCACTGGTGGAAATCCCAGAGAGCGCAAGCCTTTGTTGCAACACAAAAAGTGCACTTAAAAGTCTGAGAAGCCCGTGAGAGTTGTAAAGTCAGCAGATCACAAAGACTATGCAGCATCCTGCACGCATTTTCTTCCCAAGGCCATTTGCCCATACCTGTTCACAACATGCGAACGAGGGACTTACAGCGGCAGGTGTCACCTGCACTGGAGTCACTACATGCAGCTCATTACAAGTGCTGTATGGCACATATTTATTACAAACTACAGCCAAAATGCCCACAGAGTTTACTTTTTGATGCTGCAGACAGAAAACTGAGAATATTTGCAATATATGAGACGGTATCGCAGTTTTTATGCATTGCACCCATAGGATGACATGTAAAAGATGACCACTTGCCAGAAGTTTCATCTGTCGTGATGCAAAGAAAATTCAATTTCCACCTTGCCAAACCGTTTCATGAATGAGCCATGGCACGCGCTGCCACAGCCTAGCAGATTCCTCTCCTCAAACTCTGCCTTCTCCATGCCTCGAGGACATACCATTTCTCCACCTACATTGTCACTTTGCTCGTAGGATGCCAGGTTTTCTTGTCTGCTGCAACCAAGCTGCTCTGTGCGACTGGCAAGTACTGAACTTGTTCCTGTGCATCTTGCACACTTCAGCCACCTTGTCTAGAGACTACACCTTTGAGAGCTTGTTAGGGGCATAAAAACAACATTCAGATTGAATTCTGATGCTTCTTTTTTGACGTTGCATGACAACCTGCGTGGGTAAGCAATCGCCAGCACTCTCTTGATGTCTTTTCCATTTCTTTGTCCTGGCAAAGGTTTTACTGCCTGAAGTAACTTGCATAGAGAAGTAATCACCAATGGTGAGTATCATGAACCTGATAGGTGCACATTTTCAGAGGAAAAACCCCACTGCACAATGTGAGCAGAATTTCTTTAACGAGCCACTGGGACAAGTTAGGGCAGCATTGTAAGAAGACTCTCAGGCCTTTGCAAAGAACAGAGCACAGTGACAGTGTAAGCTTTCCTGCATGCGCTCTTATTATTCTCTTTAGGTCTTCTTCCATTCCTGCTTCTCCTCCCCCCTCTTGTTCTTCCTCTTACACTGTCTTCTTTTTCAAATTCTTTTACTTCTCATTTGTCATCTGCATCCTCTCCTTCCTTGCCGTCGTCATCTCCTTGCTCTTCTGTATTTTCTCCCCCGCCCTCCAATTCTCCTCGTCTTTGTCGATGGAACCATAGCCGACGACTGACAGCTTATAAGGCCCAGAGTCTGGGGTGGGTGCTACTACTCCTGTTGGGCTGGGTTCAAATGTGCACAGGCGTGCAGAGAGGGAGATAAACATTACTGAAAGATTGCTAGTTTTCCTTCAGGTGAGATGGGGGTATGGACTTTTTCTCATTATGAGTGATAGCAGTTTCGGACACCTGCTTCAGGCACCATTGTCACCAATTTTGAGCATTGTAACAAGCCCATACCGGTTTATGCTGTGTTGTTATACCAGGTGCTTAGAGACTTCCAAGCGAATGTAAAAGGCAAATGCCAAGTTCCATTGATCTGCTTCTTGGGCTGCTGCTGCTGCAGTTTCATACATAGCTGCTTTGTTACAGCAGCAGTGGTGAGAAATGGCATTTTGAGTTGCTTAAGGTTCTTCTGCAGCGCTGTGCCTTCTCGGTCTTCCTCGCTTGCAACTAGAGCCTTGTGCACCTTCACCTACAAGGATGTGGCAGGAGATTTCACAGCAAGACACGGTCAACTTTGTTGTAATACGAAGGCAACAAAGCTGACCGCACGAGCAAGATATACTTAATCAACTTTACAGTGAAGTGAGAGATGCACTCCACCTATTCGATGCTCGCCTACACTCTGGTTTTTTGTACTGTGCAACACAGCCTTGAAACGTAGTAATATAAGGTTTTCGCCTTAATATAGCGTTAGCTTACTTTCTGTTTTTGCAAACTGGCACAGCCACCATGGCAAGTGACAGATTAAAACAATATATAAAAATGGCAAGTTGTAAAAAAGAATCATTGTATGTTTTGTTGCCTGTACAAATTGTCGGTTACCAGCTATACATCAGTTATGTTATATGCACCAGAGACGAGATTGCTTGATTGCTGGATGGTATGACGTTGGAAAGGGACCGTGCATGCTTGCTGTTTGCATACATTCTTGGGTTAGCGCCTTGAATAAAGTAGCTGGAAGTGCCACTCTTCCTGTTGTTCTCTTCTTGTTTTATATCAACTAGGCCAACAGTCTTGTGAAAGACAAATGTGACAGTTGAGGCATCACTGCTAAACTGTTGTTTGCAGCTCCATAAGAACAAGCAGTGCAAAACCCTTCTGTGTGACATAATATTTGCATTCAAATGTTATAAATATTGCAATCTTTTCCTATACTTTAATAGGCTGGTAATTAGGCCTTGGAATGACTTCCATAAAGATGCAACTCTTAAAGAGTCCCTCGACTAACATGCACATTTAGTGCACATATTTTTAACACACTTGTTTAAGATGTATATTTTTTTCCCAGGCATGGCTGCAAAACAGCATGCACTGCCAAGACACACCATTTCTGCCATGCATCCCTAGTGCATTGTCCCGTACTTTAGTTGGGTCATGTTTACGCATTAATGCATACTTGCTTTTCCTTTATGAATTTTAATAGAGAGATACATGTACATGTGTTGTTGTCACAATTTCTTTCCTGGTTGGACCTTTATTTGTTTGCAGTACGTATTACATAGAATTAAACTACATAATGTGCAAATGTACACACTTCAATTGCAGAAATGAGTTTTATAATGCCATGACAAATTTACACGGTGCTTCAATTTCATCAGAAATATTCTAAAAATGCATAATTCTATAAACTTATGCACTTGTAAAGGCAGGATTTATGTAATAATGAAACCATTCTCAAATATGTCGGCAAGCTGTTTCTGTTTAGTTTGGCATGGCTTCACATGTAAATATGCACGTTCACACCTGAATGGCTACTGAAGTGCAACACTGGTCCATACCCAAGAGGAAACTATAACCTACAGAAAAAGGATGCAACAAGGCAACTTCCCTGCATGATTTTGATTAGCTGTGATCTTTCACATTTTCTTCTATATAAGAACTGTGTAAGAACTTTGCAGGCTGCTTGCCCGCTTTTCTTTTTTTTTTGTTTCTTTTTAAGTGATGTGCTATAATGAACATCATAAACAAGACAAAACAAGTACACTGCAAGCATTTACGTGCACAAGTAATCTTCTTTGAAGTGTTGTTACATGCCATGAAGGTGTGTTGTTACATGCCATGAAGGTTTTACAATTAATTATAACTATATAAAGTGAGAACCGGTGCAGGAAATATACAAATCCTATAAATATATGCGTATAAATATATGTGAAGGAAAAAATGTTGTCCACGAGATAAGAAAAGAAGAAAAAGCTGCTATTAATAATACTTGTTGCACATAAATCAACGACGCTGCTAGCATTCCTGATATGGTACGTTATAAAGCACACATTAATACACCAAAAATTATCTAAATTTAGTTACTGGTCGCATAGTCAGTCCAACAATGACGTGCCCGATTTACGGCATCGGTGTAAGGCGAAGTATTTCTGGTTAATTAGCGCGCCCCGTATCCATGAAAACTGCATGCATTAACAGTTCAAAGTTCCGGCGACATACAAAGGTCTCGGCTTCTTGACAAAGCACTTTAATTGTAAGTTCGTGTGTCGCGCTCCCGATATCGCGCCGCTAGAATGTGAGTTCGATTTCCGGCCACGGCGGCCTCATTTCGATGCGGAAGAAAAGCAAGAGCATTCGCCGAATTGGCGCCACAAAAAGCAGCCCGCCATCGGATGCTCGCGACCACGTCGTGCTCAGTCATTATTATCGCAGGCTCATAGCACTTACAACGCGCAATGCGCGTTTGAGTGCACGCAAAGTACGTGCTGCAATACCTTGGCTGTGCGGCAATCACAAGCGATCTCAAAAAAAGAGAGAGAGAAAAAAAAGAACGATTGTGTATGCAAGGCAAGTCGCAAACATTCGATAGCGTCGAGTCTCAACCTCGAGTACATCAACCAGCGGGAATCTTTCTCCGCGCACGGAACAAAATGCGTTCGTGTGTTGTACTACGTCGAAGCGAAAGCTCGACGTAGTACACAAGAAAGCTAAAACACCAACCACTGCTTCAATAAAAACCCCGATCGCTCCGATCATAAAACACACACTCCACCGCCATGACAGCGAAACAGCGCGGGGGCTGCTGCTGCGCGCATTTCGACGGGAAATCGTTCGGATCGCTGCGATCAGAGCGACGAAATTCCAACTTTTGGTCGCTCGTCGCAGACCGTTGCGACAAGAGCGAGAGCGATTTTTTTTTGAAAAAATCGCGATCGCTCTAGTCGCCGAAGGAAAATCGCTGTGTTTCTGCGTCATGTGAAACGGCCTTAAGGAACAGGTACGACTGGTGGGTCATAGTGCGGCTTCAGTCGATCGACATGAAACAGTTTCGCGGCCCCGACGGCGGCGGTCTGTGGATGGTTCGACAGGCTCTCTTTTCTGACAGGCTCTCTTTGCTGGTTCTCTTTTCCATCCTGGAACTCCGTACCCGGACTCTACCTTCACCTTCAGCCATGATCGATGACGTTGCGCAGCAGAATGCTACCCCGCACCTCCACCACTTGAAAGTACGCGTTTAGCGTTCAGCTAGTGAGGCGTTTATTGAAGACAGCAGAGCCGAATCGACCAGCCGTTCAAGCGGAGCAAGCACGAGCAGCAACAACTGTCCTCGTCTTCCTCTTTTGCTGGCTCTCCTACATGCGCCCTATTTATACTACAGCAGGGAAAATGCAATCTCCTCATATGAATCTGCGTCGCGGTGGACGGCCGCGCGGCACAGCTCAAGACTACAAGACGAGTTACGGGCCATCCAGCAAGCCCGTGAGGCGGCGAGAAGACAGGGTCTCCGGACCTCCTCAGGAGCGGCCTAGGCCCAGGCCCCGAATTTGCCGGGCTTGCCAAATAAAGTTGTTACCGCCACCAATTAAACAAATTAGAATTACATAATATTAATCGAACGCACATTTGTGATGATATGGCGCATTCCGTGGAACCACAACATTTAGTTTCGGATTTTGGATTTCGGCTTAGGATTTCATAATTCTTTTGGACAATGTATTCTTGAATAGACGGGGAACTTGGAGATGCCAAATCGTTATTTTTTACGAAAGATGTGTCTGCGAAGGTGGTGGCCTACCTTAATATTCCCTAGTATGTTTTCTGTAGTTAAGGGTCATGACGTAAGGCCTAGTGGACATTTCGGATTATTTAACGTCGGTACACTGCATGGTTTCCAAAAAGGAAACTCAACCAAATGTCCCCGGTGGTTTTAGTGATAAATCGCAAAGCACCAGATATATACAGCGAAATAATTCATGCAAATCCATCGTTTTATTGTCCCCCATCCACTTCACTTTATTTAACAGCGGCTGAGCTGAACTCCACAATTACGTTGGTTGTGTTCATTATTCTATCAAGAGTGCGGAATACTCGCTCTCCTTTTTTGCCTTAAGCTGCACTTTGATGTCTTATGTATTTAGTGCGGTCCAAAATACTACTAGCTGCCTTGCAACACTTGCTTAGATTGGTAAGCTCGAGCAGAAAACATCACGCGAAAAAAGTCAACGCCGTTCCGCCCTGAGAATGTGATGATTAGGGTAGCTGCAGACATGCCATTGGCGACGTTTATTCCATTGTATACGTATAAATGCTTCCATTCGCAGCACAGAATGTTTTGTTTCACAATGACATACACGAAATCTAGGCGTCTATATTCAATCATTGAATCAAACACTGAAATATATATGTCCGAGATAGAGCTCAATTATTACTGGACTGCGCAAGAACTATTAACGAATGAAGAATTGTGCACGTTCGTGTGGTAGCAGTTGATCACCCAACCGGAGGCGAAAGATTGCAGTTCAACGCCACTGCTGATTCCCGCCGCCGCACGCATCAGTCCACCAGATCGCCAACAGCAGCTTCAAGGAATCTTGAGCTCGAGTCTAATGACCCGTATTCGCCAGAAGGGGTCCTCCCTGTCTCTCTCGTTCAAACCCTTGCAGGGTCCGTCTGTGTGGAAGTCGCCGAGGTGTGCGTTGGACAAGAGCAGCGACATGCCGTGTCGCAGGAAAGTGGAATTCTTGACCAGGCCTTTGCACTGGACGCGCAACAGGAAACGTGGGGGGTTGTTACGTAGGTCACCTAATTGCTAATCGCATTGACCATCTTTTCCTGATTTTATATGAATATGAATTTCATATGAATGTTTATATCGCAGCTTCTTTTCCCACATTCCGCACTACATTGTATCTTCATTTCATGTAACATTATAAATATATGTAAATAATTTTAAAAATGTGGTGAAATCAACTTCAACTTGAACAATTGGAAGTTCGGTATGAGCACCATCAGAACGCAAGGATACGCCTTGGCCACATTACCGCCCGTTATCGCAACACACAGGCAGATTCTCACAATACTTATCCCTTATTGATTTCTGGGGTTCCACGTCCAAAAATTGCGACATGAATATGAGGGACGCCGTATCGGAGGGCTCCGGAAATTTTGACCACCTGTGGTTCTTTAACGTCCACTGACGCCAGACAAGTACACTGACGTCAACATTTCCCCTCAAGGGAAATATTGCCGTCAATGCCCTTTACTCGAAGCCCAGCAATACGTGCAAGCCGGCGTTGGTAGCGACAGTTGGCGTTGGCAGCTACACACGGTGTAACTGCCGCTACCAGTGCTGGGGATAACGTATGCTTTTCCAGTAAACCAGTATCCGTAAACATAAAGAAATCTACAGGCACAATCCATGTTACAGGGTGCCTAAGCTTTGCCTTTCAGTGTGGAACGATGTAGGTAGTATTCACGTGACATTAGCGTGCGTTATTTTGTAGTACGGTTCGCAGCTTCCTCTGTGTTTATGAAGAAAACCGGTTCGAGGAGCGCAGCCTTAAGCTCTGCTGGCTGTGCAACTACATGGTGGCCTCAGTGACGTCAATGCATACCCACTATAGCGCCATTTGGCACAGTTCACATCGCCTTCTGATGGAACATGGATTTAAATTAATGCTTTCCTTATAAACCACCGGAATTATTTGAGTTTACTCGTAACAAAATTATCTTCTCTTGTACAATCAATCAAATTACACTCCGGGCTATACTGTGGGTAGGTTTTAGTTAATTCGCAGTTTACACTGCTTCTGACGGATTTTACTTCGAGATATTCATTTTCGTTCACTAAGGCCTGTATTCATTAAACTACCTTGTCCTTATCGCGTGTTATCCTTATCGCCCCTGAGACATTTAGGCGCGCTAAGGGGACTGAAACGGTAATCAGTGTAAAAGGACTATCATGAGGCTTGTTAGCAGATACTGGACGAATTTCGTCATGAAGCACAATAAGGGCACAGGGAAGATAAGGAAGGCAAGCGATAAGGATAAGGTAGCTTTGCGAATACGGGCCTAAAACACCGGCGCAATGGCGGAAGGCTTGCGTGGTGGCGGGGCCCTGGAAACGGTGATAGTCAGAGGTGATTATTTTCGCCGCGGACACCTACGCATATACACCAATGCGGAAAGCCGAGTTTCTGCGACTCGAACTTTTTAGCGCCATCGCTTTAAAGTCCTCTGTATGCACACGCCACACGTTACGTCAGGAGGGCACTTGCCTTTTTCGCGATCGTGACGTCGTCCTCAAAAAGCATGACTGTCCTTTCATCGTTTTTTAGATGCGCCACATTGACGCCGTCATATGCCTCGACACGGAGAAAGTCCACGTTCAATCTGCAGGGCTAAAAATGAATGACAGATGATCGGTCCTTGTTGTAACAGAAGGCAAAGGAAGAAAGAAGGAAAAAAACAAGAACAGCAGTAACAAATTCATACACATGAAGGTTACGTACGGCTGAAGGTCCCACTACAAACTCAAGGCTACACTATATTAACGATATATGGCGGGGCTGACGTTGGGTAGATTTCACTGCAATATCGAGGTTAACGCGCAGTGTGTTCATAATGGGTCTTGTGTAGCCTTGTGTTCCTGTCGCTACATATGCTTTTTTTTTCTTTTGATGTAAAAAAAAGGAAAGAAAATGTGACATAAAGAATTGATTTAAATCGAGAAGAAGCACACGAGAATTTTCCCAGTGCCGTACTAGAAAACAGCATGAGATTTCGCTACCTAATTTTCTATGGCCTCACACGAACTCAGAACACGCATTTAAAAATTTAGCAGTAAAACGTCTGTGTGGGGATAGTCATGTACGAAACAACGGAATTTCTGACATGGCTTGTGCAGAGTGCGACGCATCGTCAATGAAATATAATTGCGTTTCACAAAAATCTTAGAATGCTGAATTCGTAAACGCGGGTTACAGCCCATGCCCCAATTTTCTAAATTCGATTTTTCATCGTGGTTTCAAAAAAGGAAATGTTCGACAATCTCTAAGGATATTATTATGAGATCAAAACGCGAAAACGTTTTTTTTTTTTGGCTAGATTATTGTTGCGGACAGGTGCTGGAAACTGGTGTTGCCGAGTTGCGTTATAGAAAATGAGGCAATGTAGGAGGGCAGATTGTGTTTATTTAGATGATTTGATTCCATCTAAGTATTGCCGACACTTCACATGTCCTCATGTATTTTGTCGTCCAGGCAGTGTACTCAGATATGCCCGAGCCAGGTCTCGGGCATGTCGAAGTAGTACCACCGCCGCGGCGTCGTGGGTGGCGTTATTACACAGTCACCAGTGTTGTCACCCTCTTATCGCTCCGTTGACGGCGTACTTGGGCCGGTGTACAAGACAGTACCGTGGCTTTGTGATCCGAGTATTAGGTGGATACATAAATAACATCTCGCACAATGTAAGGGTCGGTGGTGTGAATGCGAGATCGATGGACGTACATCCCGACGTCGTAATGGCCTCAGTGGGTGTCTTCAATTCGAGAATAAACTCGGCACGGATGGCGGCGAGGAAGGATGGGCTAGGTGGCGCGTTCGTGCGCCTAGTTCTGCTACGGCAACGCCACGCAGCTGGGAGCGCGCTTTCGCTAACCCAGCGAAGAAACGCGGCGACGCAGTCGCACGCCTCTGCAGGTAGCTGCAGCAGAGCGGAGAGCGAGCCGACTGCCGCTGCGGCGAGTGTTGGCGCCGGCGTCACTTCCGGCGGGAGAGGTCACGTGCTTTCGGGGCTCGGCATTGCGGACGCTTTTTGCGGACGGCAGGTGGGCGCGCGCTCTCGCCAACCTAGCCTAGAAACGCTTTCGCGTTAAAGTTTTGAAAACGCAGACGGACAGTTTACGTTCCCCACTTCGTCAGGGTAAGTCAGGCACTTCGTGCTGCAAATTTATGGAATGGAAATATAGTGGGCGCAAACTATTAGATTTAGTTGAGGAAAGCGAAGCAACAACTTACGACCACATCCAAGTTGGTGACGTACTGCAGTACGCAGGGTGCGTTGACGTTGTTTAACAGCACATTTGATTTATCCTTCTTTAATTTGTAGACGAGCGTACCAAGTTCTAATGAGACACCCATCTTGACTCCGCTCTTGTACCGCTGGTCCCTTCTCATCATCTTCGAAATAGATAACTGCGCAGAGAATGGGCACAAAGAAACAATAACCTACGTATCGTACGATGAGCGCGAAGTCTGTGCCATCGCAGACCTACCCACTCTCGTTAAAAATTATGTGAACACGCCGCAGAATTAGACCCGGTTTCTGCGAGCACACTGCGGCAGGTGCAGGCAGGCTGATATCTTACCTCCACAACTGTACGATTCTCACAGAGGGTCAAACTTATCTCCAGCCAATGACAAGCAGAATGTCCAGATTGCTATCAATTCCCCATTGCGCATGGAACGAAGGTCTATTATTTTAGCATATAGAATAATTATGATTTCGGTAACGCGTAAAGAAATTGTGGTAAGCTAGGCTTGACAGTGACTATAAACACAAGCGCTCAAAACACGCCCCGGAATATTACGCTCTTCTAACCATTTCACTCTTTGCATGCCAGCAACTGCTGCCATGCCACTGGCAGGTTCATTCCACCGCCAAGTTCGGTTGACGGTGACCACAGTGCCGAATGTCGTCCGGACTATTTCTCGAGGCATTGATTAGCCGAGCTCCAAACGAGATGTGCTACTCACAATATCTGGCGCCTGCTTAGAATTCCCGGCGGCGACACCCGTATAGACGGACCTGTCGAACACAGATGGCGGTTGGGTGAGGCAGTCCTTTCTGCTTTCAAGCCAACCCACCGAGGTGTAGACGATGACCGTGTCCGCTACGGATTCACTGCATTCAGTGGCACACCAGATGGCATTTCATTAAGTCTTGGGGAAAAACACACTTGGTTGAAGGATACACCTCCTGTAGACACACATGCAATAGACAAGAACACGTACAGTACCAGGCTGAAGCATGCTCAAGCAACTCTTTTGATAAGACCATGCCACACGAACAGCTTCTCCTACTTCTGCTCTAGCCGACGTCGCGTCCTTTATATGCAGCATTTCGAGGTGGCAGCGAACTAGGTGCCACGATCTCTGAGCTGCCTTTGGCCGAGAAAGCCGAGGTGGCCAATTTGAACATTCCGCGCGAGATAGTGCTGTGCTATCGCCTCGATGAAGGGCGCCTGTAGGGTGCCTGTAGGATGCCTCGATGTGAGTAAATAATGTCAGTGCCGCCTTCCCCAGGAGCAGGGTGGTGACACTGTTTGTGCGGGGGAACGCCATATTGTGTCATATTCCTTGACGCGGGCGGCGCACCTTCTGAGACGACGTGTAGACATGCCAGTAGGCACACACGTGAAACTGCACCAATATTAAGCTATAACAGACTGAGCGAACTCAGACGTCACGTATTCGGGGCCTCTTACAAATCGTGTCCCTACGTAGTCCGCCAAAAAAAAAAAAAATTACGGCGCTGTCGAACTTCCCATCACCATATATAGAGTAGCGATAATTGTGGCACCCTATAGCAGCCTGATGGGAGGCGGTATCACATGGCAGCGCGCTAATCGCACTGTCGGCCGAAGAGCTTCTGATGCGTCGTGGTTTTGGAACGTATAACTCCAGAGAAATCATTCAATATAATACACGGAGTGCATGTAGGCGGCGGAGGAAACACTGCTCAAGTCTACACATAATTCAAATCGCAAGAAAGCGTGCTTGTCGTTTGATTCCCACTCACTTTACGGCGTCGGAGAAGATTTCCTTGATGGTCTCGTATGACTTGTGTCCGTTGTAATTATATATACCCATGCCTAATACGGTCTTTCTGGTACGGTCACTGCCCTGTATGCGCTTCAATTTCTGGAACATTGAGAAAAAAGCAAAGGGACAAAAATGATCAATATGATGGGGCGAATCCTTCCAGAAAAAATTTGTGCGATCTTTATCGTAATGTATTTGTAAGTGTATATCTACGTTGCTAAGAACACAATTTTCGCCTTCGCTGAACGTTGGTCAAAGCTTATGGTAATGCAATAAGAACGACGCACTTGCTTCTTCACGACTACTTCATTTATTATTACCAACCTGGTGTTTTCTATAACAAAAGCAGAGTACGTGACCCTTAGCGAAACTCGCTTATGTATTCAAGAATGTGAGAGTATCTCCACTATCACCTCTATGTGAGAGTTTCTTCTCCAATGATAAGTCTTCATTAAAAAGTGAGCGCAACTATTGCAGCCAAGGCATTTGTCAAAAAGTGGAACTTAACTAGTACTTGCAACTGTAATGGAAGCCCTTAGGAGAGCTATTTTTTGCGAGCGTGCTTAACACGTCATGTAATGCACATTTGTTTGCGTTAGAAAACTTTTCCTCCATTCCGACTCATGTCACAGCAAGCACATAGCTCGCTTCTGTGCTCCTTCTGTATACAAAGTCCAGCCGGAAGCGCAACATTGCACGCACAGCAACCGAATGGAAGTTTCAGCAGTATACAAGCGCCGGATTTATACAATACTTCGTCCAAAATTATAGCAGTATGTTCGCACAGCTGGTGGGAATAGTATTCATGTGGCTCTTAATACGGCTACAAAACATGTGCTAGAGGATATTCCTCGAAGGAGTGTTCCTCGAACTCGGAGCAAGTCCACAATGTCCACGTAATTTGCTGAGCGCACGCGGCTGTTTTCCACATCAAGGGACAAATGTTTCCGCAGTAACACGCTTGCACCATCCTCGTAGAGGAAAAGAAAACATGATTGCAGCACGACGAACGGGCTCACGGGAGATCTGTTCAACGAAACTAGAGGTGTGTGAATATCGAATCCTTTAAATACGAATTGAACACCAATATCCAGCTTCGAATGCCTAATACGATATAAAATATCGAGAAACAAGTTTGCCTTCAGGAATGATATTGTGTTGGTGGTAGCGTGGAAGATAGGTTGCTTGATCCATAAGCACGAGGTCACTGTATCGAATCCGGATACGGTGGCCATATTTCGAAAGGGGTGAAATGCTAAACCAACAGCCGTGCCCTTAGATTTGCCCCGCCATGGTAGTCTAGTGGCTACGGTACCCGGCTGCTGATCCGAGGATCCCGGGATGGAATCCCGGCCGCGGCGGCTGCATTTCGATGGAGGCGAAATGTTGAGGTCCCCGTACTGTGCGATGTCAGTCCACGTTAAAGAACCCCAGGTAGTCAAAATTTCCGGAGACCTCCACTACGGCGTCTCTCATAATCATAGCTGGTTTTGGGACGTTAAACCCCACAAATCAATCAATCATGCCCTTAGATTTAGGTGCAGAATGAAGAACCCTATGATGTCCAAATTACACCGTAGACATCCCCTATAGGCCGTGGCTCATAATGATCCCGTGGTGTCGGCACGCTATACCACAGCAATATTATTAATAATATTCATATTTTGCTCAACACGTAATACGTTAAAGAAATTCAATGTTACACGACCAGCCCAATACACATAACTGCCCCGAACATCATTCCCAGGCTACCTCGTGAAATCACAACTGCATTCTGATAAGATAAGATACCCAAGCGTAATAATAAGTACAGGAAAGGTTATCATACAGGAATATTAGTTATTGCACATGGCTAGGCTAGCAAGGCCCCCGCAATGCATGCCGAAGAGATCTTGCACAGGGAGACAGCGGCAAATGGCAGGCCAGTACACTTTAGTTGCCCTTCAAGAACATGCACCACATGAGGATCAACACCACCGCCGACATGTAGTTCAAACTGCACGTAGGGGGTAGCGCATGGTCGCGGCAAAAAGGACGAGCACGCTCGTCGTCAGCTGCCATCGCGTCTCGTTGCGATACCCTGTCGTTATCGCTATCATCTATCAATTGTCATGTAGCGTGCGACGGCATGTGTATAAGCGCGAGAGGTAAGTCATTTTTGGCAAGTTCGCCGGATGGAACGTTCTATATTACCGAACAATCAATCACACGATTGTTCCAACATATGGGATAATCGTGCACCTTATTTTTTTAAATTCGGTGTGAATATTGAAACTGCCGTATTTCGACGAACGTACGAAACCTTCGAACGTTCGCTCACCCCTGGACAAAACTCAAATGCATGTGTTTGCCTCTGAGTCAACGCCCACATGCATGCTCGCGACACGCACTTTGCTTCCGAAGAGTGCAAAGGCGTACTACGTCCATGATATCGGCGATAATTTTTAGTGAACATCGTACCAGAGGCTTTAATTAGGTAGGGTGTACTTGGAACTGAATTCTAGACTAAGAGCAGTATAAGATCTGACCGGAAGTACATGTCGGTATGAACTGACCACCGGAAGTGAACGCAATTAAGCACTGCAGTCGCCGAATGAAAGCGGTATAGCGGAATTGAGC
The DNA here is from genome assembly GCA_013339685.2 of Hyalomma asiaticum. NCBI lineage: Eukaryota > Metazoa > Arthropoda > Arachnida > Ixodida > Ixodidae > Hyalomma > Hyalomma asiaticum. The sequence continues at coordinate 30,757,590 of CM023491.1, read as the reverse complement.
TATGGTCGTGCAGGATCTGCGTTCGACCTATGCCGTTTCGCGTCCCTAGCTGTCAGTGTCAGAGAAACCCGCATTGGTTTGCAGAGATTACTACACTTCAACGTGGTGCTCCAAAAATGCGGCGACAGTGGTCTAGCTCACGCGTTGAATGCGCGAATTTTGCACTTACCGCAAGAATACTTTTCGCTTTCGCGTAGGGATCTTTGATCTTGGTAGATGCTTCGAGCACGTTGAGTACACCGTAGTGCTTGATGTTTTTGGAGGCATGGTCCTTGAGCGCCGTCTCCACCTTTGCGTTCAGGCCCATGACGGTCACGTATCTGAGAATGGATTAACGAGGTCGAAGGTGGACGTAAGTCAGGAGGACAACTGCAAAGCAGTCCCTTCAGAGAGCTCCAGCAAGCAGAACATACATCAAATTGCACAACATCAATCACGTAGTCCTCTTAGGCGAAAGCCTTAGACTTGCGTGTTTCGAAATCTCGCACTGAGGTGCCGAAAAGCAAAGCCAATTCTAGGTTTGTCAAACTTGAGTAAGCAGCTGAGCTGGGGCAATGTTGTCAAGTACACTGTCATGCCACTGTCACTGTTATGTGACTATCACTATCATTATCACCCTCATCTGCGTGTGCCGGTGGGCTGAGGATAAAAGCGTGGGTTGAGAGCAAGCGCGGGCCAGTTCTTATTACAAATACCAGACCTGCTCAGCAGTGGTTTTGCGGGCAAGCTGGTTGGCACTGCTGGGCAGGAGGGAATTATCAGCGGCGCTGTGTGTAGAACGTTCTGGAGGCGGTGGTGCTGCGCTGGCTGCGCGCTTTAAATACTCCGATTCGCGGGCACGGATATCGATTCCACATCGCCATAGGCGACGACGAATAAGGGCTTAGTTGCAGGGAGAGAAAGAGAGAAATAAGTAATGGAAGACAGGCAGGCATGTTAACCAGTCAGAAGACCGGTTGGCTAGCCTCCACTGGGGGATGGCAGAAGGGGAAGCCTGAGAAAATGCGTGACGTCAGACAAGGCTATGGATGCTGGTATGGGAGGGGTCGATGAAGTCGCGAAGGATGACGATACGGGAGGGGTCGGTCGGTAGCAGCCGGCCACTAGACCTTCACTGTCACATTTGTGGAATCCCAATCATCCCACGTAGTGTTTCTTTTCCGCATACTTCGATTGTTAGCGCCACCAGTGCTTAATAAATATTTCAAAATAGGTATTTCTTCTAACGTACGTTCCTCACCAAAGTTACGATACAATGCACGATTTCAACAATTTTACCAGAAGAGGTACGGACAAGCAATGTTAGCTTCGGCGAAAGGGCGAAGCAAGGAATGGAATGCAAATGCATGAATTATTAAGCTAGCAGCGTTGGGATCGATCAGCCTCCTCCTAGTGCCACTGAACTGCGGAGTCTTGTCCGACGTTGAGCTGCAGCCTGCTTGACGGTCAGAGCTCTACACAGTGGTCCTGCCTGTACAGTGTGGACATGCAAGGGCACTTTTAGCTCACAACGACCAGCTTTTCGCTGAAGCTCTTCGGCTGGCGATTCCATCGACGCACTGGCGCAGTAAAGGCACCGTCAACGCGCGGAGAGCACGGAGCGATCTTGCGAGGTTCGAGCAAACGCGAGCCATATAGGTGGAATTCAGCTTACAGATTCTGGCCAGTTGGCTACTTCAAGCGCTGCGCGTAAATATCTTCACCGCTCTAACTGTAACAAGGCCCATCCCTGTAGCCGAGTTGCATGAAGCATACGTGTGGTAGGAGGGGGGTGGGGGGGTGGGTGGCGTGTTGAGTTCCCCATAAAGGCGCCTGGCAAAAAATTGTCTTTATGTTGTCTTTTTGTTGTCTTCTAGAAGATCTAGACCTACGCATGCATACCGATAGATAGTATAGGTCATAACGGGGTCAGGCGACTCCGAGGGCGAACACCCGGATCAAGCTACCATATAGTTACTATTTAAATGAAAATGTAGTGTGGCGTGACGACGCCATGACGTGAACTATACCCAACTGCTGATGTCAGTGATACATGCCGTCTGTACTCTCTGGCAGGTGCGTTTGAGTTTTACGGCGCCAGTACGGCGCAGTGTCATCTCACCATCTTACACCGGCGACTTATACAATCTGACAATGGGATCCCTGCACCCCTTTCCCTCCTTTATTTGAGCTCCACTACTCAAGCGCAACAATTTTTAGGTTGTACGACAGCGTCCTGCCTGGTGACCATCATATTACGTGTAGACAGAGGATACAGAAATCATTTCTTTGCTTTGAAATTCAAATATGTGACGGATAAGCTGCTTGTATCGAACTTTTGTCGGAGAGCTTCTCATAAGCGCAGGTATTTGCCATGGTCACGGGCGCGGTTACTTTTTTTTTCGTTTACACGATGTCCTTCGAGAAAGTTGCCATTAAGACGGGCATTTTTTGGCTGTCTTGAACATGTGCCCAAGGCCAATACTTCCCACTGTTGCGACTGCAACCACTCCTCGTCGCACACCTCCGGGTTTCCTATAGCCAGAAAAGAATCCTCCAGGCGTGTAATTGGTACAAAGAACACCGCATGGTCTACGTGGAAATGTGCTCTAATTCTGATAGTCAATCACGTAAGGTTCGCGCCTGTATAGGATGTCGGCGTTCAGAATATAAATAGGCAAAAGTACCGAGTCAGGCGTAGCGCCCATCCGCATACCCCTGCACGGGATATGTGGGTATGCGACACGTCTATTTTTTCGTAAAGCGAAAAGCCGGCTGCGCAGTCGCAAGTGCCTTACAAAACCATCTAAGTTCCCGCACATTTTGTTGATAATGCCGAGTTCCATGTCAATAACAACATGCCTAGAAAATGTTGGTCACAAGAAGCATGGCAACGTACAGCCAACAGCAAAACTTTGCCGGACGCGAAACTTCGAAGAAGCTTGTATTATACGTATATCCTTGAATGAAACGTTTCATTGTGCGTGAAGTTGCGACGCCCAGGTGGAAACATTTAATTCGAGGTTATGTTCGAGGGCTGAGCGCAAGTGTAGATTTTTTTTCGAGAGCTTCGCGACCCGTGAACGTTTGCTCTTGACTGTACAGGTCAATGCCCAACAAAATGAGAAGCCGGATTACGTCTTCAAGTGTTACAGGGGGGGAACAAAAGCAAAAGCTTCTCCGCCTTCGAAGACGGCTCTGTGGCCACCGGACTCAATTATGCGGACGTACGTTTATGCGCACAAAGTCAATGCGAGTTACTCACCGGATGTCGAATGCGATGCCACCGGAAGTCTTCTTGCGTCCCATGAAGGCGTGCTTGAAGGTTTCCCAGCCTTCGTTGGTGTCGACGGCGTGCAGCACATCGGCCACAACTGCGACGCTGGTGTAGTAGATGTAGTGGCAGAGACCGTCGGGCGGTATCATTCCGTCGAAGAGAACACCAGGGCCGACCGTGCAGATGAGTTCGTCGACTGAAACTGTTGAACCGCGGTAACGAGGAATGGGTTAGGGCGGCGGAGAACTACAAGAAAGCCTTTATTTATGACGGCAACACTTGAGTGTCACTGCCTACAAACTTCGCATATCATGACGAAGGACAGCACAAGCGCAATAGGGATAGCCGCAACAGTATTAGCAACGCAAGCGGCATGGCTGACGAACGGTTTAGCATTGGTAACTGATGTGCTCGGGAGAGCCGTCAGTGAAATCACGTGGTGTCCTTGTATATGGTCTTATATACAGAAAGAGGAGGTGCGAGAGATTCCGCCATTTTGTTCCGATGCGACGGACGCATGGACGGCCCAAGCACGTTAAATTCAAAAGGATATGTTGTTGAGCTAGTTCGTTCATTGGTTGAAGTAATAGTTATGGCGCTAAAACAACGGGATGCAGAGAAGACGTTATATTGTCCGTCACAGATCTGTAGCTTACAAAGTAGGTGACAAGGTATGGGTGTGGACGCCTGTACGACGACGAGGACTGTCCGAGAAGCTGCTGAGGCGATACTTCGGACCTATTGAGTCCGGCGACGACTAAGCGACTTCACCTACGAGGTTGTCACAGATAGCCCCCCTGCACGAGGCGACGCCAGCTCAGTTCCGAATTGGTGCACGTAGTGCGTATGAAGCCGTATGTCGCCGAGTGACTGTGCTAGCGACCAGCTAGCGGACATTGACGACATAGCATCGAGCCGATGCTCTTTTAGGGAGAGGCTAATGACGCATGGGCTGTGAAATAGAAGACGATCACGATAAAGAACACTTCGGGATTCTATGTAGTGGGACTGCTAGAAGAATTAGACGAAGACGATGACGTCCATTATTCTTGGGTTTGTTCAACAAGGTATTGTGCTGTGCTGTCAAAGGTCGTGTGGGAAGCCTGCCGCCCCCATCACGCTAATGGAAAAAGCAGGAGTCGAAGATGTAGGCAATGGAGGTCACTGTCAGCGCGGCTCTGTTTACTGGAATTAGAACTATATCAGGGCCGGTCATGGTGATTTCGTACGTCGGACAGTCAGAGCTCTGGCTCCCGCATTTGAGCCGATCGCTTCATGGCGCGTTTCGTATGTAGAAATCGCTAAAGAGCATGGAATAAGCAGCGCTGCTCATGCAGTATTTCAAAGTTTTCAATTGCATGCGTATCTTGGTTGCTTTCGAACTGCAACGTAAATTCTCAAAAGGTGATTTGCACTGAGCCCATTGATCAGCTGTATTTATATCTCCTTATCCTACAGCGAGATGTTGACAAAGGAAAATACTTTTTCGGAAAGAGAAAACGGACTTCGCACATGCTATGAGTGCAAAATTTGTTTTCACTTCGACTTTTTTTATGTAAGATTGAAAAGCAACTCGTGCTCCCCGTATATTAGTTTGCACTGTATCATGGCCTCGTCAATTTTCTCACCAAGTAACGTGGCCAACCATGACTGCACTTGGCTCCGTAAGCCTAATGGGATTTCCTTGGAACCTCCTTGAGTCAGACAGGCAGACAGTTAAGCGGGCGGGCAGATGGGTGGGTGGATGGATGGAGGGAAGAACGGACGGGAGGTTGGGTAGATGGATAGATGGATGGAGAGAAAGATGGATGTATGGATGGTTAAATTGATGGATGGACGAACGGACGGACGGACGAACTTATGGATGGTTGTATGGACAAATGGGTGGACGGACGTACGGAAGAACGGACGCATTGATGTATGGATGGACGCTATCAGGCTCCCCTACCTGAGCAACATGTCGCGTGAACAGTGCGCCAGCAAGCTGAATTTTTATTTGGCCCAACTTAATTCCCACTTGACAAACCTCTGTTGTTCTTTGAATAAAAGCCTCTAGAGGCTCTCCTTATACTACAGTACAGCAAAATTTCCAAGCATTTTAGTAATGTGGTGCCATCGTTGAGCTCAGCCTGGCAGCTAGCATAAGCGAACCACAATTAAGCCGAATCAGACAAGCAAGAGGGAATTTGCAGCACGGTTTCAAATGCAGTTTCAAAACGCCCACTCTTCCTTCAACTAATGACGTCACCAGGAGCGCCGACGACGCTGCTTGAGGCAAAGCTACGATTGATGATTTCATGATGGCGTCCTGATAAATACACTATGTATTCGTTTTTAGTACAAAAATTAGGAAAACGTAAGGGCGCTCGCGCTAATAGCGCAGGACGAAGAGAAGGAAGACGAGGACAGAAGACCGGAATAGAACAGCCGGCCTGCGGCAAAGGCGTTGCGTCTACGTCTCTTGTCTTGTTCTTTACAATGGCGCCATCGACGAAGGACGAATCGTAAGGGCAGCCTCGACATTCGTCAGTGCTGCGGGCATACCACTCAATGAACGCTGTCCACGCTTGCGTGATTATGAAGCTCGCAACTATTCGACCGCCTGAAGCACCCATGGGACTACTCGGGGACGGCATCAGGCCTCCTTGGTGTTCCAAGCTGAGTACGCCACCAGCGTCGTGCCATCGCATCGACCCACGACCACGCAGGAGCTCCTGCTTCCACGGGATGCCGTTCACGCTTCCCATGGTGACAACCCGACGCCCAGGACTACGTCGGCACGCGAGCCGCGCAGGGACGCCGTCGAAGCGTCCTCGGACATAGATCCCGCCGCCGTGAGGACCACTGGCGCCGTATTCTCCGCGGCCGCCGACTCTGGCTCCACGAGCGCTTCGGTCAGCCACCTCATGCGGGCCATGTCGCTGCTGTCAGAGCAACTCGACTTCTTCGCCATGGCAACTTCCGCTTTATCGCATGCGGCATCACCATCGCCGAGTGCGCCTATGATACCGGCGTTCCATGCTTACCAGGACGAGACGATAACGGTCAACTATCTCGGGACTCGCTTGTCTGGTCAGACCAACAAAAATGGCAGGTGGCCCTAAGCCCTATTAGAGACCATGCCGTGGGATGGCATCAATACCAAGGTGTATGGCAGAAGTAGCGGCTAGAATGGAGCGCGAAGTTCATCGCGGCTTTTGGCCCGCTTCCCCATGTCCATGCCAACCCTCTCTTGAACATGGACGAGGCTCTCGGGATACGACACGAAGACTCTGCCTGTGCACCTAGCCGCCCATCGACAGAGAGTATCGCGGACTAGCCTAGTGCAGACACCAGCCTTCAATACTATACCCCAGTGGACGCCACAGTCTCTGGAACGGTAACTGTCGATGGAACAATGCTGTCGGTGGTGGGAAGAACTTTTCATCCACAGCAAATACCGACAGGGTCCTCATGCATGTCAGCGCTCGAGCAGGTGGAAGCGCTAGCTTCTGTAGTGCTATATGCTTCACAGTTCCGCGAGCCAACCTTGTCCACTGACACCATTAACGGGATCTGTACCCAGAAACTCCACGAACAGAAAGCGTCTGGTTATGCAAGGAAGGTGCCCCGTGCGGACTTGGAGCCATATTGACAAAATTTGCGACTCCCGCTCAATGACTGCACGGGCGTTACGCCTTTGCCGAGAAATGCCTCGCTCGAGGACCTCGATGTCCCAGTCACCAAACACAAGCTCTAGCAACCCAAGTATTTTGTCATTCCTATGGTTAGACAGAGTCTGCTGCATGTGGCTCCTCAAGATACGCAAGTTTCAACCGCCAAGGGGATCCACCAGCAACAAAGCTGTTGAAGTGGGAGTCGCCCCACCGTCCAGTCCGGGGCCTCATCCATCCTTCCCGGACGACAAGACAGCCACAGTGCACTGTGGCTCTTATTTTGTCTATGTCGCATCGGCATTTGAAAACTATGCGGGGAAAACTGAGACTGAGGCGACGAAGTCAGCGCCGGCTGTCATGAACATCTCTGACAGCTCACAATACCAAGTCGCAGCGTGGCCGAGACTGTCAACCACTGTGGCAGAACCACAACAGGCCATTGGAAATGTCTTTGGTACCTTTGCGAGCCAAGGAGCGGAGGAGCGGTTTCCTACGAAGGCCACAGCGGCAAAGCCAATGCCACCCACCCGAGGCCTCTACGCCATGTTTGCAAGTTACCACACACCGGGGCCGAGCCCTGCGATGGCCATCTCGGCACAGTTAATGCCGGCTACCAGAAGCCCTTTTCACAGCTCTTAAAGCCAAGTCGGGGCTACGCCGAGAGCGTCCAGCGCGATATAGCCAGTGCCATCCTCCAGAGAAAGTTCGGCCGTTACGGACGCTCACAGTCGTGGCCGAGTGTAATGTATAACAACAAAGAGCTCGCCGTGCCTAGGGCTTTCGCGCTAAGAGCGTAGGACGAAGAGAAGGAAGACGAGGAGTGAATGCTGGTATAGAACAGCCGGCCTGCGGCAAAGGTGCTGTGCCGATATCTCTTGTCTTGTTCTTTACAGCATCTTTCCTTAGGAACAGCAAGAAACGTGACCAAGTCAGTGGTCTTCCTGACGTCACTTGCTAAAAGAAGAGAAGGCAATTTTCATCTCTATTTTAAGTCAAAACGGAAATCTTGTGCATGCAGTGCAATATTATGTGGCTCACATGTTCACGGGAGCCTCCGCGATCGATCAGTGCATTTTTATTATTATGTTCGAAATGTGTCCCAGGTACCATTTTGAGCCTGTGCGATAAATTCCACGCTTTCGTTTTTTTTTTTTTTGTGCGGAGTTGCTTTGAACTACTGTTACTGCAGGGACGGACGCCAACACAGTGAATAAATAAATTGGGGCTTTCAGGTATCAGAATCACGACGTAAGTTTGATTACCTAGGCTCCTTTGACGCTACCTTAATTAAGCATGGAGCTGTTTTTAAATGTCGTCCTTACCACAATTCGGCCGACGCCGTCGCAAATCAAAACCGCACATTCCTCTCTAACACCGCGACATGGTGCGTGCGCCGCGCCATAGATGCACGCGCCTGTTGAAGCGCCGTGTGCCATGTGCACCATGTGAAATTATAGCTCTGACTTACATCCTTTTGTGGTTGTCGTGGTCGTTGTCGTGGTTGTCGTCGTCGTCGTCGTCGTCGTCGTTGTTGTTGTCGTTGTCGTAGTAGTCGTCGTTGTTGTCGTCGTCGTAGTAGTTGTCGTCGTAGTAGTTGTCGTCGTAGTAGTTGTCGTAGTTGTAGTAGTTGTAGTGGTCATGGTAGCAGTAGTGGTCATCGTCATCGGCGAGCGCTTCATAGGGCTCGGTGTAGGCCCCACTGTTGGTCTGGGTGAAGGCCCCAGTGTTGGCCTGGGTGTAGGCCTCACTGTTGGTCCGGGTGTAGGCCTCGCTGTTGGTCCGGGTGAAGGCCTCCCTGTTGGTCTGGAAGTGGGCCTCCCTGTTGGTCTGGGTGTAGGCCTGCCTAGCGGAGTAGGCGGGGGTCTCATTTTCGGTCCCTGAGTAGGCCCGATTACTCTCGGGCTTGGAGTTCTTCTACCAGGAGGCACCGGCCCAGCTGGCGTACGGGAGATTACTGGAGCAGGGAGGCCCCGTGTTGAAGCAGCAACGCCCGATGGTGTTCCTGTAGGATGCGATATACTTACGTCGATGACGGAAATGCGCATTCGACTATACAGAGCAAGTGGCCTGCGTTGTGCAACTGCCGCCCATTCTTTGAGGAGGTCCCGCGGTTATTTGCGCGGTTCTCTTGTCAACTCGGGTCATTACTCCGTGCATTTCAAGATAGTGGGAAAAGAAATCTACAAGTTAATCAGTCCACTGCAACACCGCTAAAAACATGACCCTTACAATTTTTACTAATTCTTTCGTATTGTCACGTAAACGATGCCCGAGCGGATTCCATTCATGAGTGGGAGAAGGGTTCATACCGATTGTCACGCAGTATATACGCGTGCACGTTAATTCTCATTGCGCTAGTGACTCAGCGCATACGGCATAGCGCGCGACTTTTGCAGGGGTCAATTTTACCGACATTTGCGGCATCATTAATACTGTAATGATGTACACACAGTGTGCACCAATACGATGGCATCCTTTCAAAGAAAGTCCCGTGTGGACGACTTCTAAGGAACCCCACAGAGCGTACGGACTTGCGAAGCTAACGACAAGTCGGAAGTTAAAGGCCCTCGAGCAAGTACCGGAAGGCGAAGTACTTCTCGTGCCGGGTAAAAATTTCCTCCTGGAAGTCGTCTTCAAGACAGTGTGTTCTTGCTTAAGCAATTAAGCACATTTTTCGTGAGAAGCTTGCTCAAGTGTTCCTATGTCAAGCTCACTTTATACTTTCTCGGGTAGCTTCAAGGCGTTGATAGAGTGAGCAAAATCCGCATTACTAACTGCAGTTATAAAGAATTTCTGTTGATATTCTTAATCCAACAAGTAGCTATGAATTGAATTATGCGTCAGTTATCCAATGAGAGAACTAACATATTTTATTTGCCCCGTAAGCCGCATCAGTGGTGCCGCTGTCTGCTCATCAAAAGAAAAAGTATGCCTCTTGTGTTTTTATAAAGGCCCCAAGTGAGTGTCAGAGCAGGCATCAGCGATTCGCAGAAAAATTGCGCCTTTAAGCACGAGTGTACCGATGCATTCAAGATGCCATGGACTTACCAGGTTGCTGTGGCGCGTCTGGAGGCTGCGCAGGCGGAAGCGAGGTACCCGTTCCAGTTCCACCGCCACCGGGGCTACCACCGCCGCTGCCTGCAGCAAGGATGTCCTCGTCGGCCCTGTCATCACCTAGACAGACAAAAATTACCATAAATACACAAGTTGAGGAGGCGTATCTTGGAGCCGCAACGTGGTACCTTCACCGTAAAGCGTACCGGAGTACGTCCAAGTTTTCTCAGCTCATTCTGCTTTGCTTCTCTGATCATTTTTTAACACGAAAGTGTTTGACGCCGAGGTTTACCAAGATTTGAGTGCTATACTTAACAAGAAATGAGTGACGTACTTAGGTAATGGAAGTGGGTCTCAGAAAAAGCGAACATACATTCCCAATGAACAAGTTCCACCTAGTTGGGCTCGAACCCTCATTCACCCAAGATTCGACAAGAGGAGCTTGAAGCTCTACCGATACACCACAGTAACTTTGCTCACACAGGGATTAGATGGGTCTTATATGTTCACTGCAGCGCCTTAAAAGTTTCATCTAATTGTCGTCCGGTTAAAGTAGTGGTGTTTAGTACCGTGAATTGTAGTGTTTAACAAGGAAAATTACTCTTAATTAAAATCGCCTCCCTACACTGCACTTTCGCTTAGGTTGGCTGCGGTCGTAGAGCCATCTAGGAATGATAGAGTGCAAGATCTAGTATCAACGTAGGGAGAACAGTCTAATGTGTAAAGGAATTTGAGGCATTCAGGATGGCGATGCATTGCAAGCGCTGTGAGACACAGCTAGGGAGAAAAATTGGATCGTGAAAAAGGCCTCGAACCTTAAGAAGACATACACAAGGTACGCATCGGCGAACACTAGTCACATGAAGCTATAGCCTTATCCACTTACTCTCATCGCCTCCCAGCAAAGTGTAGCCAACGATTCCAAACAGGAAAACGAGGCACAGCATGCCGCAAACAGCAAAAACGATCTTTTGTCCGTCAGAGCTATCCCTGAAATTGAGAGCAGCGTGATCTGTACATGGGCCGTACCTTCCCGCCTAACACTGTTAGCAAGAAAAGGCGCTATAGTCACCTTGATGTTCAACAGAACCAGATATCCTTACTGTAGGTAAACGACAGCGCCGTTTCCTCAACTCGCATGCATAATTACTGTCATTTTTCGACATATTCTGTGCGGAGCCTTGTAGCGTCACATCGCCGTAACACAATATCAAAGGAGATTCTATTGATTACAGTTAACCTTTCTGCACCAGCAGACAACTCGGGTACGCACAAACGCAATGCATGATCATTATTTATCTGGTTTATCCTAATTCAAACTCAGCTACCCGCATCTAAATACTCAATGTGGGTATATCCGTGCTCTTACAGTTGACCCCGAAAGACCTGGGACGAAAGGTGAGGACAAGAGAAAGGCTTACCCTTATCCTAGTATCTTAAATGGGCCTTGCGGCACTCCTACCATCGACAACATCTTGTTACACGACAATGCATTAATTTCTCCGGCTCTCCACCGAGGAGACCGGGGGTCACGTTTCATTTATTTCTAAATTCGTGCTGATTAGGAAAAAAGAAGTGATTGGATGCGAGATGACTAGATATGTGATGCGATGATGTGTTCAAGCATCTTGCAGCAGATGCAGGTTAGCGAGACGGGGCGACAATTTACATATGAATGTGTGTTGCAACTTTTGAAAAGCGGTACCACTTTTACTATTTTCCTATTTTCATCAGTGTGTAGCACACCTTTTGATAAAGACTGCCTAAACATATCAAGTGAAATTACACTGGAGAGAGAGCGTATATTTTAAAATCTCTGAATTAATTTTGTCAGCACCGATCTTTTATGCAAATTTCGCAAGGCATATTCCGCGGCAAAGGAGAAGAAAGACATGCACGTGGACGTGTTTCGGTGTGATGGTTCGACGCTTGCGTGTCGCTGTTTGTTCATTTCATGCAGTCCGCTAATACACGCAATTAGAAGTCCGCGCTCGGCTGCTTCTTAATGGCAGTGTTCGCTAGCGTTTGCTTAAGTTATTCCGCATTACTAGTTTAAGAACACAAAAGTCGCCCGACCAGCAAATAGTAATTCACGTGAATAGGCGGAATCGAGATTAATGGGTAATAGCTAACTGGAACTTTAAGCGATTGGTGGTCACCGAATGAAAACGTTTTACTCGAATTCCTTTTGAAAACGTGTGCATAGATGACACGTAAGCTTCCGAATGAGAAGAAGCGATGTTCACAGCCCAACGCACTCTATTTACGCCTTACATATTATTCTAGGAATGCATATATGTAGAGCTATATGGGCCTCGTTTTAACAATACACACATATACATAATTCAATTTCTTTGTCCTGAACGAACACTTCAATTGATTTTGAATAACACGTGACTTATACTCTGGTAACCACTGCAAACGAATAAAAATGCGCCGTTAAATAATCAAGCTATACTATTCTGGAGCAGACGTTATGCCCGGAGAACGTGTAGAATTAGCCTTATACTCCAGCTGTTCTAGCACACTTTTCAGCAGACACCACAATGCTACGAAATTAATATTGAACACCTCGCCACCCAGGCGTTCGTGCCTAACATGCGTCCTCAAGTAAATATTTGCTCTATGTAATTTCACCTTATGCGGGCAATATAGATAACGCACTGCACAACTTCGATAGCAACTACATATCGCATGCCATGCTCTCCTTCGCAAAAAAACTACACAAATACAAAAAAGTGTATGAGCAGTACCGCTCGAACAGCTCGCATACTGACTTACTTACCCTTCAGAACCTGAAAAGCGGAACAGTTGGACAAGTCAACCGTTTAGTCGATTCGGAATCCCCACTTAAAGATAAATAAGTCCTTGGTGCTCTGAAGAAAGCAATTTTTACAGAACCAGCTATCACTCCCTCTACGCTGTGTCGCTATCAGATGTAGTGTCTATGATGTCGCTGGTATTGTAGACTAGGTGATGATTTCTCGTGTTTTACGTCCCAAAGCCACCATATAATTAAGATAGACGCCGTAGTGGAGGACACCGAAAATTTTGAGTAGCTGTGACTTTTTAACATGCAGTGACACCGCAAACTATACACGGGCCTCAACATCTGTATATTGTGTACGAGGTGCTACTAGCGCTTCGGGGACACTGAATGCTTACAGGAGTGAGGGCTTCAGTAGTTTAGTTTTAAAGGAGTCCTGCAAACCCTTTTAAAAGAGTCAGAAAGCAAACGGTGTGATTCAATCGTGCAGGCTGCTATCAACATGCGAGCAAAATATTATTGCGCTGCACCAGTCAGGATACTTGTAATTTGTTTTGAAATGAGCCGCAAATCGACTATTCTTCCAACAAATTCAGTCACAAGAGGCACCCAATGCTTCGTCAACTTTTTTTCTTTGTTGCTCACTACAGATATGCAGATATTTTCTTTACTTCGGTCGACTGAGGGCAAACAATTAAAGCGTTAATGACGACGCTTCCGCAATTGTGAAATAGGCAACGCCTAGTTTTGCCTAGTGCGACCTTGTCAGTGCTCATCGTTACGCCATTTGCTCATCTGTTTTTCTTGATTCACTTAAGGATATCAGTTAACCTTGTTTGTACTTATCGAAGCTTTGCTGAACTTTATTTAATTGCCTGAACGGAGGAATTTCGCCGTACTCTTAATTTGCGAGGTCAAAGTGCCAAGACCATAATAAGAACTTCTGTTACAGTCATTCTCATCACACCGTTGAGCAGTTGCGCTGTTTGAGAAAAGTTTAAGAATTTCGTGCAACCGTAGAAAGCAAACAAAAAAGAAACCACAATCAAGCCGATTCCTTTCATCGACATTACAGCTCTCTCTCCCTCTCTCTGTCTGCCTCGGAAAGCGCCATTTTGCCCGCCCTCCGCATAAACAATTTCACCGAACCAATCTAGAGAGGATAAAAAGGCAAGTTAGCCTATAGTCGGTAGCAACTAAAAAATAAATAGAAGAGGTCTGCGCACACAGCACAGATCACACGTTCTCCACGTCTGAGAGTCGTAACGACTGGTTTTTCTTGGTAATAAGACCACTTCCTTCGGCTGATGTGAAGATTAGCCACATTGGAAGGGGACAGTTCATCGTTTCAGACACAAATACTAGTTTTGGTTGAGCAATAATCTCAGGGCGTTTAGAGGATCCACCCTCGTTGTGACAGTTAAGTTTTTCTGTATTGACACGATGTTGTATCCGCAAGGCTCAATACTACAATGCAGTGCGTCACCTGCTTGCCACACTGTATTGGAGCAAAGGCCTCTGTCAGGCTACAAGCCTTTTGCTTTTGCTCCATTTTCTGTCCTTTGTGCAGAAAGAAACAAATAAAGAAAGAATGAGTGAATGAACGAATACCATACAGGAAAAAGTATATGACGTCACAAAATCACCTAGCCTAATATTATGGGGCATCTATGCAAATTGTTGGGAAAGAGGGCGGCTGCTGTGGTCGGGGATTACATGTGTGCTACCGTCGAAACCGACCATATGGAATTAGCCTTGAATAAACGCTGGCTCTCGCGTGCTTCCTTTCGTGTTCGTACAGAAGCAGGCACTTTGGACGCTCACGTTGCACCTATGTCGTAAAGCTCAAGTAAAGTATGTCGTAGCTCAATGAAAGTGCGCCTCGTAGAAACAATGGGCGCTACTTACCGCTTACTATACTGACGCCTGCAATGGAAAAAGCGAAAAGAAAACATAAGCTCAGAACGTCGTTTATAAATCGGCTCCATAAGTATCGCGCTGTAAGCAGGAATCAGCCAAAAGACGAAGCACTGAGATGTGGCACGCATAACGACTACGTAGTTGTACATTCCAGTCGTTGTGAGCGCCGCATCCTCAGCGTTTCGCCTTTCGCCTGGCTACTATTCTGGAGATGATGTCACAACTAACCCAGATTTCCACTACGTATTGTGCTTTTGTCTGCACCCCAGTAGGGCAACAGTACTGGGCTCTACCAGGTCTAGGCGTAACGTGGCTGAAAGAAGAGTAACGCAAAATTGCAAATTTCAATCCGAGCACTAATATACAACTGTCTGAGATGCAAGCACATGAGGAAGCAGCCGCGTATGTACACGGTCTATGAGCAAAGCTCACTTTCATCACTGTCGTGAAGACCCGTGCACGACTTCTCATGTTCCTTGTTTTTGTTTGGTATGAGTAGGCGCGCTACTCATGCAAAAACAAGGATCCTAAGACTTTGGCGCCCAATTTTAAGACTCATATCGATGCCCAGGTGCGCTCATTTATTTTGTGAATTGACATTGCGGTCCACTAAATCACACGAATAGGATTAGTAGATTAAGGCTCTTGTTCTCTTTTCTGTGTGAGGCACTGTGCAGTTAATTATATCAATGAGAAGGGGGCCTAAAGGAAGGATGACGTGAAATAAGCGGATTGCGTCGCTTTGGGATGCCTCACTGTCGCCCGCACAGCCGTTAGGGGCGGTTCTTCAAGCGCGCCAGCAAAGACTTCGTCGTCTAAGGCCAATGGAAGTGAGCTGCAAAGCAATACACTCATCAGATGATTGGCTAAAACAGCAGAAAATGGGACGCCTGCGGGCATTCGTTATGACGGCAGTCTATCGCCAGTGCAAAGAAAATGAAGCAGCTTCTGTGAATATTACGACTTCGTTTCCTGCCAGCAAGGATTGTTCATATGCATACCTTGTATTAACGCGATAGCGTTAGAGAACTCGTTCCGCAGAAATACCGCCGTCGGTGTCGGCGTGTCCACACGTCTCTTGTGAGCAAAATATCGGCCGTGAGCGAAAAATAACAGCTCCAAAAATGGACAACTATGTTCATCTAGCGGAAGACATATATAGCAATGTGTCTCGACTACCATGCCCTCCGAGACGGCGAGCACGCCCGCCATCTCGGAGGCATTGCGACTACAGCAAGGCCTATATGCGGTCCCGTTGGATGCTCTGCATCCACTTTTTTAGCATTTCATTCTCCCGACACCATTAAAGAAGTGAAGCACTGCAATTGCTATTTCACCGACCATAAGGCGATGCTTGTTGCGGTTGGCGGGAAGAGCTCTCCAGAAGAACAAATCGAACAGCTGCCAGATAGTTAAAGCACGAAGGACGACAGAATGTGACCATTTACGAATAAAAGTGTCACGCCTACGCGCAGTTCATAATACAGGACCATGTGACTACATCAATGTACAAAATTTTCATAAAGTTGATATAAAAGTGTTGTTAAATAGATCGAAAACCTCTACCATTACTGTAGATACGTCACGCACGCGCGCGTGTGTGTCTGTGTCTGTGCGTGTGTGTGTGCGTGTGTGTAACAACATACATTAATAAGTATGCACTGAGTGGTTGAAGTGCACACTAGGGGCCGGATTTCGCTATCGCGTGCAACTCTTAAAGGCGAAGCTTAAGTGTCCCCCCATTTTTTTCGGACGAGCTCCATAGCCTACTTTCCACATACATCCGTTCATCGAGCTGTATTAGCAATTTGTCAGAAAAATAGAAGAGAAATAAGGGAGCAGCTCTTACCAGACGAGTCGATGGTCGAAAGTTCACCTGCAAATACGCAAGAAAAGCAAGATCACTCAGAATTCTGCATTGCGGACATTCTTGCTGTCCATGCATACAATGCATCGGTTTTCGTGGTGAGGTAGCTATATAAGGACTGGGGCGCACATTTGGTGCTCAGAGAAAGTCAACGATATAAGTAGCCAATTTCGGCGAGCTACTGCGTGAGCTGCAGAACCAGTTTAGTCTACAGAACCTGTTACGGCTCGCATTTCCTCGAAGTGAATCGGCGCAATGCGTTTTTTTGTTAAGATATATACTATCTCTTAGCGGTTCCCTGCGGCACCTTGCGAACGCGGTTAGAAAACGGTGGCGATTGGTCTGTGTTTCTAGTGGGGCGTGTACGGCGGCTTCCATCACTCGAGCATGGCCATGCGGGCGTTGGTTCACTTCCTGCCCCGTTCATAGCGAAAGCGTACAGCGAAGGCCGTAGTTGTTGGCCATCCAGTGTTCCTCAGTGCGTCCGCAATGCCACGCTAGGGAATTATTTTATCACCCAAATGTTTCATGCGACATATAGCCTTATAGACACACAAACCTCACTTTGCACACTTTAAAGATGCCATGCTACACTTCTTGAACATATTCTTAAAACATTACCCATCATGTTTCTGTGAACACGTGTGCGATATATTAGTGCGCTCCATGCAACACGTAATTCTCAATTTAGTTTACAATGTAGCTAGAAATGCCTGCTCTTCTTCCCACAGATGTCGTCACAAGCAACACCGACTACGTCACTTTACTTTCTTGCTGTTTCTAAAGAAGCACACATGCGTTTTCTTTGCTCGGTGTACTCAAAACAATGTTTTGCGGACACTACCGCGGTCATGAAATTACCAATGCTTCTTTTCCTTCAAGCTTCGGAATGAACGCTGTTTATGACATCATACGTTGAAAGGAAAGCAGGGGGTTTACAGCAGTGTTTGAAACCAAATTGTGAACACCTTGGCGCGTCCGGAGCAGTAGTATTAGTACTCTCGTCTTTAAAAGAGCCTCTACGACTTTTGAGTGGCATTTTGAGATCACGTTAAAGAAAAAGCGTGTCAGTGCCTCTTTAACGCTTTCCTGTCAATATCAATGATTTGCTGTCAGACGAAAACGAATTTTCACTTAAGGCATGGCCGTTTCCTATCGCGTGGGACATTTCGTTATCAACGTGGTGTCGTTGAAAAAATTTGCCGCGTATCTGCGTGCTTCGGCGCAAATGTCGTCGAAAGACGATAGTGTTCTGCCGGCCGTACTAGGCTGCGTGAAATATGGACGCCATCTGGCAGCGCCGTAGGGAAACATGAGCTTGTGTAGAATCCCTTTGGCAACTGCCAGGTGGCAGCACCAAATTGTTGGTGCCTTTTTCCTGCCTTTTTCCTGCATAGCGTCGCATATTTAGTGAAGCCTAAGAAACACAAGGGTCTCTAAGCACTAGGGTCTTTAGAATTACGTATGTCTGTATTTTCTAGTAAAGGAACACACGACCTAATACTTACGCATTGATCTTGCGCCTCAGATATGCTTAATATTTGCTGTTCATGAACGCAGCTACCAGTTCAAGGTGACTGGGAGTTAGGACAAGTGCTTAAACTTTGGCCGGGTGGCTGAATCGTGGGACAGACTGACAAACAGAAAGACAGACCAATATTTCTGCGTTCAAGTATCCCAAGAATACTGACGCTGTTCTATAAGCAAAAAGAACGTACCCTCAAAGGTAAGTATGTAAGTCAAGAATGAATGAGATAGGTGCCGTGTGTGCAGGGAGCATACTTACTCGTCGTTGTCGGGGAATCAGATAAATCAGCTGCAACAAAGAAAACATAACCGGGCGTTAGAGGCGTTCAGCAATGCTACGTGAAGACTGAACTTTTTAACCGGCGAAGTCATATACAACTTACACATGCCTGGGCTGGATTACTTGGCGGAAACCGCTTAAGAGTAAGTGAGCACAGACCGGGAAGTCGGGCGCTCCGTCCGTCCTAACTGTTCAGAGAACGAGCAGAAGACCAAATCATTTGGAACTCAGCTCTAGGACATAAACTAGTGCACCAAGCAACAGTGCTATAGAGAAAAAAAGGTATGTCGGCATAGCGTGCGCTCTACATACATACATGCATACATACATACATACATACATACATACATACATACATACATACATACATACATACATACATACATACATACATACATACAAATTGCATCGGCTGTGTAAGCCGAGCTGTTAATGTCGCAATTATCTTTCATGGTCTACAGTGTTCATCTAATAAGTTTACAATAGAGGGTTGCTCGAGAAAAGACGACGGACAAAACACTAGCTAGATTTTATGCCAATGGACTGTACCAGTGTTCATTTTTATTTAATTTCTTTCTTTTTTGTCGTTAAGCGTAGTTAAGCATAGCTTCAGGTGTCACCTCTGGCATGTACAGTTCGCTCGAGACTGTGATAACTCCAGATAGCGTAACGTGACTCCCGAGAAATCACCCGCGTCCACACAAGTGCCACTGCATTACGAACGATCTTCATCTAGAGATAACATAATGTGATCGACCGTACACGTGGTTGCCAAGTGTAAATAGTCCAGAAATGTGTCGCACATGAGAGGTGGAGCTGATAGGTCGCGACAGCCTACAGTGCTCATGAAACAGCAAGTGCACTACGATGACCTACTGCGTACGACACCTAAGTCAGGCGTTCGGAGTGTTGAAGGATAAGTGAAGTACTTGGGGGGGGGAGGGCTTAAGAAGGTCTTGAGGCTCACCAGCGGGAATCGATACTTGCTGAGCGGAGAAGCGGCCGAGTGGGAGCGCACGTCCACTGCGGTGTTCCAGAGAGCCCATAGAATGATGAAGATAATGAACTATACCTGCTGGCTCGGACCCACTGAGCGGGGTGGGGCAAGAAGCTGATCCAACAATGGGGGCAGCCAGCAGTTGCGCGAGGTTGGAGCGTTATCCGGGCACTCGTGGGTTGTGTCTGATATTATGTTGTATAGCCATTTCTACGTCATGTTCCGTTGGTATGTTTGTTGCTTTCTTGTTACACGTGGCACATACCATCATTGTGGATCATTAAGCAAATTGGCAGTTGGCAGTAAGTCGACGTTCTTGCTTTCGCAGGGAACAAAGTCTTCTCATGCCACGATTTTCAAACCTGAATGTCCTTCTACACTTGAAGGAATAATAAATGTGGCCAAAGTAATAAACACTATTTTTAGTACGGCAAGCTACTCGAACCAAAGAGGTAATTTTTGGCAGCATTGCGAACGTTCCAGCTCCAGTGATTCCTGGCGGAAGCAACCAAAGGCACATACCCGCTTCTCCAGGACCAGCACATTATCATAAAGCAGCGCCTTTAACGAAAGTAGCTCCGAGGCCATGGGTAGTATCGGACATGCCCATTTCGCAATGCGCGAAACGGCAGGTCCGCAGAATTCGAGGAACCGGCGCCACGCAAACGGAGCACGGCGAAGACGTTTAATAAACATTTGAAAGTGCTTCACTGACTTAATGTCGGGAAGGCTGGTTAAACCAAGCAGCAGAGCTGGTTTAGTCCTCTTGGGTTGCTCGTTCCTATCACTCGATGTAGATCGGCTGACGGAAAAGATCATCACTTCTTAAGCCCAGAACCCACCGTACCCTGAGTCCCTACCTTTGAGGAGAGGGCTCTTTTCTTTCGGAGCCGCCGTATTCGGGAGGTAGGGTGTAAATGCACGACGAGTGTGAATGCGATACATACATAGAGTGCTCAGAGATTGAAACACCATACTGGGAACCGAGTGCTGACCGGCGTATCTTGTTTTGCAGAAGTGCGTTTTGTGATCGGAGAGGGGCAAACCGAATCGCAATGCCTCAAAAAGTGTCTCCCTTTCATGAAGTACTACGACGAATCAACTTCATGTCGCCAGGGCAAAACCATGACGATGAAATCAACAGCTGTGAGCTCCGTGTATCAAGAGTCATTGGCTGAGCGCGGTACCCCATAAAGTTGCCTTACGAAACAATGTCAGATGCCTCTTCTTTGCACCATGAAAAAAGAGGCTACCTCGGGAATCGCCGAAAGCGTCGGAAGGAATTTTCATTCCTTCGTTCACACGCGGCTTAATTTTCACGTAACTCTACCGAATTGTCAATTCATATAAAGAAGATTCTAAATATTACGAGTTCTACCGAAATAATGACATATTTACCTTACCGCATAGTCGACCACTCACCAACAACTTTGATGGCTCTAGTTGGAATCGCCAGGCCTAATACGGTTAAGGTAGGTTACAGTGGATTCATGCAGATAAGGTGGACAACTGTAGATTCGCATGGAGTAAAGCGGATTAAGTTGGATTGATGTGTATATATTAATGGACACACGCATTGATTACAGTAGATTATGGCGCTTTAAACTGGAACAAGAGGAACTGGCGCCGATTAAAGAGAACTTATGTAGACTAAGCACGATAGGGTATTCGAGAAGCAACAGAAATGTTTCATATTCACGTCTCTTAGGCCGTAATTAGGGACTCCTTGAAATTTATTTGTCAACGTTTCCCCACATTTGTGCTATAGAACGTGGAACCTTCCACAGTGCCGGCTTGTAAATTGTAAACTTGTAAGCTTGTAATTGTAATTGTAATTGTAACCTCGTAATTGTAAGCTAGTAATTGTAAGCTTGTAATTGTAAACTTGGACGTTGTGGTGGTATGTCTGCGCAACGTGTGATTCGCCGCTCCAGGCACTCTGATCCTGCGTTTTCCAGGATTAGTGAGAAGTCGCTGTATCGACGCGACGCAGCGACTCACGCCGTGAGGGTAATGAAATGAGTGAATAAAATTTGTTCGTGGAGCCTAAGAAATTTATTTTTAGCCTTTTTTAAAGAAACCAAAAAGAAGCCTGAACACACTACCAAAGTTTATTAGCACACTTTCATTTCCTGTGGACAGCGAATGCCGTCAGCCTCGCCTTACAAAGCGTTTCGTAGGTTTACTTGCTCTACCGTGGCAGTGTAGTGGCTGTGGCGTTCGGCTGCGAAGGTGTCGGAATTGAATCCCGGCCATGGCGGCAGCATTTGGAGACGAAATGTTGAGGCCCGTGTACTGTACGATGTCAGTGAGCGATAGACAACGTCAGGCGGTAAAAATTTCAAGAGCTCTCCACTACGGCATCCCTCGTAGACATCTCGTGATTTCTAGACGTAAAACCAAAATAAATATGCATTACCCATAATCGTTTGCTGACGTTAGCTGCCGGACATGAGTTGATCTTGTGGTTCCCTTTTTTTTGAACACCCTGAATCGCCGTTGCAGCGTTGCGGCGGTCACATCTCGTGGTTCGTGGTATGTCAAGCTGCGACGCCATTCACTTGCCCATGACAACAAGATGAAATGGAACCACGAAGCAGTGGCACCACGGCAAAAATATTTTCTACTTTACATTGCTATTCACGCTAAACGAATTTTTTTACTAGGCCCTTGACGATACACGTGACACTAAAAAGAACAAAAAGTACGCTGTGAAGAGTATGGACTTGAGTTGAATACGAATGGCAAGAACTTAGTGGACATGGTGCACCTGTTTGCCTAAAAACTTCATCCCTAAAAGCAACGTAAAAGGAATTATAAGCCGGCGGATATAAGCAACCATGGGGAAAAAGGAACGCCTGCTCTGCAACGACAACCACCCCCGGCGGATGGTACGACACACGTTCAGTATATAATGCTTAAAATACGCTCCCCCTGCATAAAAAAATACTATCTTGCTAACATGCACGAAAATCAAGAATTTCCTTCCGGCACAAGAAGCCAAACATAACTCAAAGCATGCTTAATGGCGCGTCGAGGTTGGACGTATTCGGCTGAACTTGACCACGACTGCTGTCCTGCACGTTGTCAAATTCCGCAATATTGCTAAATTCCACGATCTTGGCAGCTCTTATTGGCGGAGGGCAGCTACAGGCTGCCTGTTTGTCTCAAAAATGCCGCCTATACAAAATTTGACATGACGGCTAAATTTCACAATGTCCAGGATAGCAGCCTGGTGCAGCATCAATATCAAGGATATCTCGCGTGTTGATGCAGGCTAGTGGACATATGATAAGCAGTCATTATCGCACGTCACTCTATGGTAACACTTGCTGACAAATCCCAGGCCCCGAATCATTTCTTACAGACTTCCGCCGTTGCAGAACATGCTAGACAACCTCTTCCAGCAAAAGGCGCGTGAATTGAACTGTGAAGCTGCAGCATTTTGCATAGCCACTTGGAAAGCACCATTCGTGTCGCACACTTACGCGACAGAAAACATGACAGAATGAGAACCTCGCAGATGGTTGCCCTATCAAAAGATTAAAAAAATGCTTGGGCACGTGCCTCGGACATCGCGCAACAGCAACGTAGTCAAGCCATGTTCACAGCCGTGTTGACTCAAAAATGGCATAGTTACCTGACGGTGGTACAGCGAAAGCGCCAGAGGAAGAAGACATTCGATGAAACCGCCAGTTCCGCGGAGAAAAAGTAA
This sequence comes from Hyalomma asiaticum, assembly GCA_013339685.2. NCBI lineage: Eukaryota > Metazoa > Arthropoda > Arachnida > Ixodida > Ixodidae > Hyalomma > Hyalomma asiaticum. Next base: position 30,734,551 of record CM023491.1, on the reverse strand, counting down.
AAGAATCCGCGAGCCAGGACCACACTACGCAGTAAACCCAGCTCTCGAAGGCCAAGCTTGCATCCGCCCGAAATATTACTCGCAGCTCACGTTGCGTGGCAGCACATGCTAGACGACTTCTTCCAAAGAAAATAGCACGAATCGGGCAGCGGAGAGGCAGGATCTTGCGTAGCCACTGGTGCCGTTCTGCCGCGCACGCTTATCACATAGTGGACATCCCCAAGATCAGCGACCTACGAAACGAGAACGGCTCGCGTATATCGCTCGAGCAGCGCGTAAACGCACAGCCTTATCACTCGTATCCACCATCGTGATGCATCAGAAACTGCGCGATGTCACGTGGACATGACCGAGAAGGACCCGGTAGACGCAGCATTAACGGTCAAACTCTATTTGGAGATCATCTGCCCAGCGAAGCAAGCAGTTGCAACACATGGCGACAGAGGGGAGCGCACTCATCAGTCGTCGATAAATATTGGCGAGCGATGAAATGCATTGGCACTTACACATGCTTCCCAGTCCAACCTGGAGCTATCACTGCTGCCCGCGTATTATCTGACATATGATCAAATTTGCGCTTCGGGCTTGCAAAGTTTGGGAGACTGTCCGAACCATTCGCTGAGCAACGTGCAAGCGAAGCGCGGCCTGCGGTGAGCGATAATGCGCGTCCCAGTAAAAAGACAAAAAGAAAAGCGAGGAAGGCGCTCGCGGCAAAAGAAACGAAAGTTCTTCCATGGATAAGAAGAGTCGCACTCGATTCAAAGGTTATCACGTGAGCGTCGACCAAGAACGACGACTGAGCCCAGGCCCGAATTCTATTTCGAGGACGGGAAGGTGTCGGGTCAGCTTTCCAATCTCTTTTTGCTGTTCGTTGAGCAGGAATCACCCCCGTCTACACCTAATCTCAGATTCCACGCCGTCTACACTTAATCTCAGCAAATAGAAAGGGTGGCGAGTTTCCAGTGGGGGCGAACATTGTAGCGCAGAATAGCCAACAAGGGGGATGAGGATTAAAAATCTTGATTTTTTTCACGCTTCCGGATCTGGCTCCTTGGGCTTTGGGACTTACGGCCGGTCGACGCTCGCGCGATAACCTTCAAATCGTGCTCGACTCTTCGTCGCCGTGAGACAGTGACGCCGCCAAAGGTCAAAGTTTGAAGCGCCCGTATCAACCGAGAGAAAAGAAAAATAGAAGCCACGAATTAAAACCACTCGCATGGTAATTCCTGCTCTGGAAAGACCATTCGTACGTCAGCAACGAATCGTTTCTTGAAACACCCGCCTTGTGGCAGCACATGCTAGATAGCTTCTTTCAGCAAATGGCCCGTGAATTTGAACTGCAAAGCCGCAGGATTTTGCACAGCCGCTACACGGATGTCATTCTATCGTACGCCTGTGAGACAAACATGAAAGAGCGAGAGTAATCCACATCAATTCCCTATAAAAGAAAAAAAGGGGGTTGTGTATGTGCCTCGAACACCGTGAAACACTGGTTTTACACATATTGACCGTCATGTTGCCTCGAAAAGAGCAAAGTAAAAACTGCCAATTAAAACTAGTTACATAGCAATCACTACGAAGGTCATACGTGCGTTGGTGTCGAATGATTTTTCGCAAGTCACGTCGCATGGCCGCACATGCAAGACCGCTTCTTTCAACGAAAGGCGTTAGGATTCAATTGCGAAGTCGCTGCATCTTGCAGTATTTGGTAGCAGTAGAAAACTTTATTCGGGGCTATATTGGTGATGTCCCAGAGGCCGGAGCCATCAGTTCAGGGCCCCATTTGCAGTTGGAATCCGGCTGGCCCAGTCAATAAGTCGGCACCAGGCCGTCCAAGGCTGTGCTGGAGAGTGCGGCATCCCACTGGGAATGGGAGAGTGTACTATTCTAGGCTATCCAGGTGGTTGGGGACATTTCCATGTAGTGGTACAGCTTCCGGCGTCCTTCACAGAAAGGACATTGTTCAGGATACTGAGCTGGATAAAAGGAAATTACAGCCAGCACGCACTTGGTGCGGAAGGTTAGGGGGCAGCGGAGCTGGTGCACCATCTTCACCTTCACTTCCGTTTCCGGCCTCCTTGCTGTATCGTGTAACACATGTGCATACTAGCTTTACCCTCTCCCCTACTCTTTTTCCTCTTACTCACTCTCATATCCTTGCTCCCCATCCTCAATGAGCTTTCCCACCCCCTTGCTATTCCATACTATACAAGGCTATACGGTGTTTTACTCTGTGGTCTCCATCATTACCGACAATTTTCCTTGTCACACAGAGCTCTGTCTGAATTTGTCAGTTCTATTTCTGAAGGGCTCCAGCTGTGCCCATCACTTTCGGCTGACTCGCTCATGCTTCGTTGTCCACGTAGATTTCAGATCTTGTCTCAATCTGTCAACCATATTTTGCGTTCCCTGATTCTTGTTCACGCTGTTGTTCAGTCTGTTTCTATGATATTGTGGGGACTCCTAGTAAATCACTAATATCCCATCAACATCCATGTAAGGCACATATGCTAATGTGTAGCGATAATGCCCAACGGACATCTTTATAATGTGCCGATACGACACTTCCGAAAACACACGTCTAGCTGCTCCCCTGTGATAAACTGCGAACGTCACCAGTAATGTTGTGGTGCCGCCTACGCAACGTCAACTACATTGCGATTACTCTTTGCTCGCATATATAGAACTTGAAGTCTCATATTTAAACTCGCATATATGAAACTTTAACCACATGACACATAAAATGTGCAAGTGCCTTCTGTGAATTGTTGTGTGATTCAACACCGTCTACCGGCGCTACTACTACTGCCACACTGCTACGGCTACTACTAATAACAAGAGCGTAATAGTTTAATAATAATAACATTTACTTTTCCTCTTAAGTAAGCCATGCTAACAAGTTTCGACTCTTGCTAGTGACCGACCAACCTCGTGCCGGGTAAGTCTCAAAGAGCTGGACGTATACATGTTAATAGAGTCCATCTCATTGCATTAATTAGAAACCAATAATCAGCGCCCAGAAACACGAAAGGTCTGCAGCCGAAAATCTAAAAGGAGCAGCGAATTAAAACCAGACACACAGCAACCCATGCTCGCAACTAAAAGGCGGTGCACGCATCAGCATCCGATCACCTCTCGAAGCAAGACATGCTGAACAGCTTCTTTAAACCAAAGGCGCGTTTAAACAAAAGGCGGTTTAAACCAAATGACTTAATTACGGGGCCACAGCACCCTGTAGCAGCAACGTTGCTATGCATTTGCATCGTCATGTTGCCTCGACCACTTCATAATTACGCCAGTGTGAGACAACCGGCAAGAACTTGCTGCCACGCGACGTGATTTCCAAGAAATGCTTTGCTGCCCATGCGTGTATATTTAGCTGCTTACCAAATTATCTTCGGTGAGCAGCTAAATTAGATCTTGTCAATTTAAACAGACCACTTGGACGAAATGTGGCTGCCCTGTCCCCGTCTGCTTCCCGTGTAAAACTACAGCAGTTATCACACAAACTTAAATGGGTTCTCTCATACAGTTCTCAGCGGTCATTCACTGTTAAAAGGCCGGTTTGTTCACTGCCACATTCAACAGTGTCTTGAGGGCCTTGTTCAGTGCTGAGTGTCTCTGCAAGGATACAACAATTTTATGTGTTACGCAAGGATCACGCGGACCTTCTCAAGCACATTGAAATCGTAACAGACGGAACTGGGAGGTGGAGGACACACTTCGTAATTATCGTGCGAATACTATTAATCGACGTTAAGTCAAAGTCGGCAGGCACAGGGCGAATAAGGATTGAAATACGCGCATCACACTGCCCAAAGAGATAGAAAAGGGAGAGAGCGAGAAATGTAACGTGCACGGTGTCGTCACTGCACTCCCACACTCAGTCAAATCTAGAATCCACGACTACAGGCGGGAACGCCAGTCGAATTAGGGCCGCCGCTATACAGTTCGTTAAGCGGCTCCGTAGGTGGCGTCCAGATGCAGCAGCTGAATTCTAAGTGGCCTCTCTTCATAGCCGTGGCGGAACTTACCCAGCGTCTTAGATCGAATCTTCCTGGCTACCTGCAGCGTGCGCTTAGGCGGCCCTGGGGCGGCTGCGGAATAAAATGTTAATTACAGCGCCTATACGAACACTTCACTGGCAATTTTAAATGCGAAGCATTTCTTACCGATCTATCTATCTATCTATCTATCTATCTATCTATCTATCTATCTATCTATCTATCTATCTATCTATCTATCTATCTATCTATCTATCTATCTAGCTGCCTAAGTTTTCGCGCTCCCCTGGCCGTTTTGCTTATGGGATGTTTACAAAAATTGATATGCCACTAACATGGCTGCATGACGAACATAAATGGCAGGTCATAACATGAAAATCATGACATGCATGTCATGAACGGCATGATTTACATGTCACGGTCTTGGTGCTCTCCTGGCCGTTTTGCTAATGGGATGTATACAAAGATTGGTATGCCACAACAAGACTACTGACGAACATAAATGACAGGTCATAACTTGAAGAGCATGACATGCATGTCATGAGCGGCATGATTTACATGCCACGGTCTTGGCGCTCTCCTGGCTGCTTCGCTAATGGAATGTGTGCGAAAATTGGTATGGCACAACATGACTGCCTGACGAACATAACTGGCACGTCATAACAAGAAAATCTTGATATGAATGTCATGAGCGGCATGATTTTCATGCCATGGTCTTGGTGCTGTCCTGGCCGTTTCGCTAATGGGATGTATCCGAAAATTGGTATGGCACAACATGACTGCGTCACGAACCCAACTGGCAGGTCATAACATGAAAATCATGATATGCATGTCATGAGCGGTATGATTTACATGCCACGTTCTTAGTGCTCTCCTGGCCGTCTCGTTAATGGGATGTATACGAAAACTGGTACGCCACAACATGACTGCATGACGAACATAAGTGACAGATATTATCATGAAAAGCGTGATATGCATGTCATGAGTGACATGATTTACATGCCACGGTCTTGGTGCTCTCCTGGCCGTTTTGTTGATGGGATGTATACTAAAATTGGTATGCAACAACATGACTGCATGACAAACACAATTGACAGGTTATAACATGAAAAGCGCGACATGCATGTCATGGGCGGCATGATTTACATGCCACGCGTTTCGTTAGTGGGATGTATACCAAACTTGCTATGGCACAACACGACTGCATGACGAACGTAAATGATAGGGCATAACGTTAGAATCATGACATGCATGTATGAGCAGCATTGTTTACATGCCACAGTCGTGGTGCTCTTGCGGCCGTTTCGTTAACTTCATGTGTACCAAACTCGGTATAGCGAGACAACAATGCAAATCCATTTTAAGTTCCCTATGCGTGCTTCGCATTTCCTTGATTCCCACTGCACGTGGGATCTGCCAATTTTTTGCTACCAGATATGGTAACATACAACATAGAAATCAAAGTGAGCACTCAGACGCATGACAGTTGTATGCCGAGAACAACGACACAACTCCACAGCGTCTCTTTCTAAATAACTTTTTCGCGAAGTACCTTGCAGCCATACATATGGTATTTCAAAAATGATGCAGTGGTTGTTTTCCTTCCAACGCTTTACATCGTCCACCCACAAGCTTTTTCATTAAGATTGTAGCCGAACTTCTGAGGGACACAACTATCATCACCATGAATGCGCGTGGATTTGGTGACGACGACGTGATCGCAGCAGAACGCAAGCACTGGTTGATGTTCGTTTCGCCTGCTAACGGTGAGCATTTCCAATTATTTTCCTATGTTTAATACCGTCACTGACTTGACCTTGTAGCCATTTTTACGCAACGAAGGTCTGGCGTCCGCGTCGACAGACAACGGATTAAAGGCGTCGATCTGACCAGCTGTAATGCAGGGTCGCTCCCTCACGTTTCTATTCCATAGCCTCAATTGTCCCTCTTCGTAAGTGGTTATGTCCGTGTCCGCCCCACTGCTATTGTCTGTCACGGGATTCGAAGGAAACTTTGTAGAAATGTCGCGCCGCAAGGAAACGTACAATCACAGACAAAATTTTGCGAGACGCTGGATCACGGTACGAAACTGTCTCAGGTATATCGGGCGGAGCAGTGCGTTTGCTGAGGTTACGCCACACGACGACTAAGCGGATATGCTTAATGCGTTCGCTCGTTTGCCCGCTTGATCGCCGATCTCTCGTCAGGTGCCGTTGTGCTCTAGCCTTTAGTGCGGGCAGTCGCCTTTCCCTACTCGCACGGTTCGACCCGTGCGGCCAACGTACTCGGCGCGCAATCAGTCGACTAATCTAACAAGTGTTCTCAGGCAGTCGTTCGCAGTGGAGGCTGGATCTAAATCTTGGGTCTTTTAGCGGAGATGTGGAGCGCTGCCTGCTTTTCTCTATTTAGGCAATTTTATTTGTCATCTCTCGTGAGTCGTCTTCTGAAGAAGCGAGAACACAAAGGAACATAGTTGCAACGTTTGACCATTCTGCATAGTTCTGAACGTGTGGACGCTTTCGTCGGGCAGTTGAACCCATCGGTGTCAGCGGAATGACTCGTAAAGCTCGTCCGCAGGGTGCACGATGTAGTCGGTGAAGCGAGATGCGCCGCGTCTCTCGCTTCACCGTCTACTTCGTGCGCCATCAGAGAATAGAAGACAACCGAGACTATAAGATATTTCGGGCTCCAAGTTGACGCCATACATTTTCAGGGATGATGATGATTGTGGTTCGGTTAGAAAGGACGCTAGTTTTCTGTAGCCCATGTAGGGAGCACAGCTAAGCATCCGCGGGGGTACGTGGAAAGGGAGTGAAAAAGATGGAAGGGAGAGAAAAGCCGTAGTGGAGGGCTCCGGAAATTTACACCAGCTGGGATTCTTTAACGTGCACTGACAACATACAGTAGACGGCCCTCTGAAATTTTCGCCTCCATCGAGAATGGGACCGCCGCGACTGGGATCGAACCCGCGTTTTTTGGATGGCAGCCGAGTACCATAACCACTACACCACCGCGGCGGACTAATTTTCAGGGGCGCGCTGGTCTCGGCGGAAATCGTGAAGCTCACGTGCCAGGTACAACACGTTCACTTCTAACATCATGACGGGAATCACCTTCCGGGGGAGTGCGAACACGATGGCATGGACGCTGAGACGTCACCAGAGACAAGACGACACGCGTCCCCGTTTATTCGGCACCGCGATACAGACTGGCGGTCACGGGAGGCGTACGAATTGATGACAGCCAAACACAAGTATAAAGAGGTGGAGACCTCACTCATTTCTTTCTTGCTTGCGATAAACGCTTTCGTTGCTGAAAGTTGTCACCACAATGCAAACTTGTAATGGTCAAAGAGACTCCGGCTGTATCCTTCAAGGGCTAGCTGTGCCGCGCATTCACACCTCTTCGTAATTTTCGTGGCGACACAAACCTTAAAATACAGAAATAATTCCTAGACAGCGTATTGAAAATCTCTTTAAGGCGCCACTGCAGCTAGACCAGTTTGCGCATGCATTTCCTTTAGCCAAAACCGAACGCACCGATACTTTGGGCGCACTTCTCAGACTGCCTCCTGACATCTATAACGACGCGAAGGGTTGGTGATTTAAGGGGTAGGGACTGAAGGGACAGTTGTGAATATTTCAATGGGAGCACTCCCCCCAGCTATGCGTCTGGACTACTTATTTGTAGAACTTTGAAACACTTACTTGCCATTGTAAATGCGTATTCCATTAATTCTAGCAACACATAAGGGATACAATTCGCTTGTTATTGAAGCACCGGCATCGCAGCCCTGTGTAACAGCTGTTTCACGAGTTACGTTTACAATACCACGCCCTTGATACCGTCGCGTTTAGCCAATAACCAACTACATGGCGAATGTAGCAATTGGAACCTTTATTGAGTGCTCTGCAGTGGTATATATAGCGGTTGATGACGTACACGTGACGCGCTAAAGGTTGCCAGCCACAGACACATCATTCATCCTTTCCTGTATAACGCTGATTGGAGCAGCGTTTGCTTTCGATTATGTTTTCCTCAAAAGTGGGGCAAATACGCAACGACAACCACGAAAGATACTGTTATTAAGGTAGACGATCTGCGAAGGACTGCAATGGACGCGTTTGTCATCTCGTTCGCTCTCTTGCCCCTGTGGTATCTTAGGTTTTCGGAGTAGGGGCGTATCTCAATAGTTACCGATTGTATTCACGGTAGACATTTCAGATCGCTCAGTGTGACTGCATTTGGTAGCTGTAGTCGGGTGTATTTCGACGGAGTCGTGGTCGGTAACTGTGCGGAAACATATTGCAATCTATTAACCGTAGTCTGTTATTGTATTTCTGCAGCACATGAATCCGTTTGATTTTAACGCATGCTTTTTAACATCATTTACGCGTTTAAAAACGGTGAAAATCTCTTGAGGGCCACATATCTGATATATGCTTCGCATAACGTAGCGACTTCTCTGTTTCTCTAATATTCAGGTAACACTTGTCAAACGCCTAATTATTAAACTGCCATCTTCTGCAGGAAGATGGCTAGACCTGGACACCAGGTGAACGAAGATCTTGCACCTAGTGAGTCGGAGCTAGGTGCGCGTAACACGACTTGCTTGGCCAACCTAGAGAGCGTCGAAGCCTGGTGCACAGGTGAGCCCATTGAACGAAGTTCTCCAGTCCAGGAAAGAGATGAAAGGACGTGCTGTTCACCACAGCAACTGTCCACGTGGAACAAAGTTCTCTGGAGCTCTCAACTGGAACTGCATCACGACGTGCGCAAAGGGCTGTCTCTCGTGAGCATCTGCGAGTTATTTCTTTCACGGAGAGAGCCGCCGGTCCTCAGGGTAACGACACTCGCCTACGAGCTCCTTACGAGGCAGCGCTTCCTGACAGCACTGGACGTCGACACCGCCATCTTCAGTGGGTCTGAAGCACGCTTCTCGGAAGTGTTACGTAACAACCACTTCATACGCTTCCTGAAGGTAAACATCAGCGCGCTTGCGTTGCACAGGGACATCTGTGAGGCGATAGCCACCCTCGCGAACTTGGAAGAAGTGGAGTGCTTCACCGTTTGCGAGTGCCCGGTGGATTTTTGCGCTGCGCTTGCGAAGATACTGCGAACGTCAACGAAGCTGAGGGCTCTGAGGATTCCCAATCTGCGCATGAGCGGCACCGCCGCGACCGTGTTTTTGCCTGCACTGTTGGCAAACTCAACTCTCGACGAACTGTCCTTTAATAGTTCTGCAATCGGCGAAGCTTGTCCAGAGCACCGCGCCTCGTTTGCGAAGTTCCTCGCTAACGCCAGAACAATGAAGAAGTTGACCGCGCGAGCTTACAGTGAAGTCAAACCACTATCGCTTAAGTGGATACTCAGCGGACTTCTTCTGAACACTACCGCGACTGAAGTGACTCTAGAAGGCTTCGTCGTAGATGCCGATACCGCGGACATCATGACATGTGTTCTCGCCGGAAACCGCACGTTGCGCGTGTTGGACGTCAAAGCGTTGTCGAACTACGCTCGTGTGAGCAGAGAGGGAAGTTCGACAACCTCACGTCAGATAAACTTTGGCCCTTGGCTATTCGCACTCTTGAGAAACGAAACGCTCCAAGCACTAACTTTGCCCCTGAAGATCTGGGAGCCAGAACAGTGGGAAGAACTTTTCCAGTCTCTGCAAGTTAAAGGAAGTCCCTTGAAGTTGACCATCAAGGGATACTGCAGCGAACGTTTGTTATTTGAAAAGCTGTGCGGTGCGCTCCAGAGAAGTGGCAGGGAGGACCAAGTATCTTTCGACACGACATTGTTCATGGTGGACCGGCACGAGATGATAGAATGCAAAGCATTCTCGAAGTTCCACTCGAATCCCTGTCGAGACCACGGGCAAATGTCTCGAATGTTAAGACGCTTGGCTTCGTTCGCTCACGTGACCACTGCTCATCTGTGCATATGGATACCCGACGTGGACGAGGACCAGATCTACAATATGGCTCGCTACATCTCGACAGCCTCTGCCCTGAAGGAGCTTCACCTGAGATAATGGCTGCGCGAGCTGTTTCCAGAGGAGACGAAGATAGGATGGGCGGCCATCTTGGAGTCGCTGCGCCAGAACGCTAGCGTGAACGAGCTGCGCGTTACATCGGTATCCATGACAGCAGCGGAAATAGAGCTCTTGGCAGAGGCGCTGTATTGCAAACAGAACATCCGCAGGATACAGGCGAGAATAGGAAAGCCAGAACTTGCCGCTGCCTTTGTTCGCCGTCTTCGCGAGGGAATCGAACAAAACTACAGCATCCTGAGCATCACCGTGCATTGCTTCTTGCTCAGTGAGTGTAGCGTGGACGAGGAATGGTTCGCCATCCGGGACGTGACACGGCGCAACTGGGACATCGTTGCTCGAGCTGCGCTCTTTGTCAATGGCACCGTAGTTGACAGGTAAGCACAGCTGTCACGTGCGGTCGTCCACATTATAAAAGCGAGGACGCGAGTGCGCAGCATGTGCTCTGCGGCGGTGCCTTGCCTGTGGTCTATCCGAGTCCGGTTTTTGCCCACACTAATGAGCGGAATAACCAAGTACCACGGTAGCCAAACGTATACTATATTCCTTCCCTCGTTAGAAAACTATTCTGGCCGCGAATATTCGCGTCGAAAACGGGTGTACTTCCTCTTGTCTCCGCTTTCCGGCGTTCGAAGCAGTCCCCGTAATTAACGGGTGACATGCACGGGAGTTCCGCGTCATAAAGATGGCGGCTGTTATTAGTGGCCCTAGTAATTAAACAGCTAGATTTGAACAGTATTTTTACCACGCAGGACAGTTTGGCAACTTAAGATGGCCTCCTGAACAGATGGTTGTAAGTGGCCTCACGGCACACGACCATACAAGGATAACGTACGGTTTTTGTATCGCGTTTTCAGTTCCCGCATGTTACGGTGTGGCCTTTTTAGTATAGATAATGTGTATTGCGTCACTGTGGCTGAATAGTATGTACGAGGAGCGGAATTATCTTCTCTCTTGTAGTTGCCTTTATTGCGATGGTTATTCTTTAAGGCATGAACCAACTAGCCCAAGCTTCTGCCTAGAAAATAAAGACCAAGGGACGTATTCCAGGTTAAGCCACGTATTGTCCTAATGAATGTTGCGCAAGGCTTGTTTCATTTGGGTGCGGAGCACCTTAGGGGCTGGGCATGTCAGCGTGTATCTGCTGTCGTCACGGTAACGTAAGTTGTCAATATAGTAAAAAACTAACATGACTTAAAGTAATTGAAAATAAATAGTCAGGATTTATTTGCATTAATGACAGATAATTCCTAACTTGTGTTGCAAAAGTTGTGTAGGCCCATCGTGGAGGCAGCGCACTCGGTGTGTGTGCACGTGTGGGTCGATCCTGGATTCAGTGCACCGAGACAGCGTATGTGTAGGGTTGGCGTCTAACGTCGTCGTCGTGGCCACGGTAAAGCAAGCCCATCAGCAGCGACTAACGCTTCCCGTGGGAAACACAGGCGCATCACCGCACGCTTCACACTTTCCAAGGATTCACGTTAGTGCAGCGGTCATGATATCCTTTTTTTCTTGCATGTACCAGCCCCCCAACAAGAACTTGGCAAGCATATTCCATGAAAGTCACATTTCAGTTTATAAATTTTTCCAAAGGCGCAAAACTGTGTATTTTACTTAATCGCCTTTCCCTTGCGTCATCTCCAATAATTGCATATGTTTGTGTAGCATCCTAATGGATGTGTAGGGATAATATAGTGGCGATATATGGCGTATACATGTATTCGCCAAGAAAACAGGCGTACCTACAGCGATGGTGCCATTCATACGTGCTTCAAAGCTTTATTTGGAAATAATTAAGCACGAATGAACCGCTACGGGTAATTGTTACTGATCCATTAACAGTCATTACACAGCGCTTTCGGAATTGTCGGCTCAATTTTTATTTCTTTTTTGGCCACATTGTGCTACGGTGCAGGACTTGTCTGCGCACTTTTGAGATCGTGGTTCGCGGTCTGCCAGCGTCACGCTTGTAAAAATGCCATGAACGCAGCGCCAAAGAGAGCCCGTAAAAGCGCTCCTTTGTGGCCCTCGTAAAGACATGTAGCGTGCTATTGCTTGGTGTGTGTGTGTGTGTGTGTGAGAGAGAGAGAGAGAGAGAGAGGGCACTGGAATTTTGTACTAATGTTAGGATACACCTAACTGCCGGCCGAGCGAAATACCTTCTGTGCACTTAGCATTATATAGCAAGGTAGAAGGATCGGCTAGCGACGAATTGATGCATACTAGCGTATCAGAGTGAAAACAGCGGAACACACTGGCGATGAACGCAGAACCAGCGCTGTCTGACAAGTGCAATTTTATTGAACAAACCCCTAAAAAGCAAACGCACCAAAAAGACCAAACACCCTGTCACTTTCAGCTCATTGCCGATTATGTGCCTCTAATCTTCTGTTTACCTAGTATAGTCTATTATCATCAAGCACAATCATAGAAGGGCTCGATAACTCGCGAGAGCTCTCCATCTTAAGGGAGAACAGCAACATCTCTTATATAGTGTAAAAACGGCGACCGTCAGACGGCGAGCCTCCTGTGAACACGTGAGTGAAATATTAGAGAATCCACAGTCTGGTTTCCAATACGCCAAGTGACCGCCTTCTCGTCTTTCAGCATATAACGTCGCATAAACATTGACTCCGCCTCTTTAAGTGGAACTAGCATTGGTGATACCATATTCGAAGAAATGTCCTCGGCAATGACTTATTTGTTAGTTTTGAGGTCGTCAAATAAAAGAAAAAAATTGCTGCGTATTCTAATTTCACAAGAACAAACGGAGTGAAGCGACGTAGTCGCTTCTACTTGTGATGTCAGTTGTTGAAAGGTGATCAAGCGATTTCCAGCCTATACTGGAAACCAAATTCAAAATTCCCTGGTGCATTCATCGCGCCAATATTTGGCTCACGTGTTCAGAGCAGCCTCCACGACTATCTGTCAAGGTTTTCCGACTAAGTTCAAAAATATGATGCAGGACCCTTTAAAAGACTGATTTACAGCTACTTGCTTGAGCCTTCTTACTATTTCTTACACACTGAGAGCTGCACATGCTGAGCAATTATTTTCACTTGATATTACTGGTATCTAGCTGTGCACACAGAGGGTTTTGGATCTTTTTCGTGTGCTACTTCTTAAAATAATATTTCACTTGTTAGCCAGCGCTGCTGCTGTGTGCCTCCTCTGTGTTCCGCTGTCTTCGAACTTAAAATCACTCATACTCCTCGGGTTCCGGTGAAAGGTAAAGGACACTAGGAGGACAGAATGGTGGCCACGCCAGGCATTACAATAGTATCGTGGTTTTGTCACGTAAGACTGTCGAACTTATTGATTTATCCCTTACAGATATGGCGCCGAAGCCCTCGAGGTTGTAGCCGAACAAGTGTCGCTTCGGGAGGAGCTCGCCCAGCAGCTCTCGGTAAGCGACGCCGAGGCCGCAGCATTGGTGCGAACTGCATTGAGGAGCATACACAGCATGGACGACTTCATGCGGGTGGCGGGCGTTGTGAAACAACGCGTGACTTGCGAAAGCCGCGAAGATGGCCGATTGCAGCTGGACGACCTCAACGAGGACTGCTGGACTCTGGTCAGACGTCTCCTCAGAGTAGAAGATGTGATAGATCCCACAGCCAGATTTCTGTCGCAAGAGTCTGCCATGCGGTGTCCCAAATATTAGTGGGTATATAGATTAGACAATATGTAATATATTCAAAAGTACCATCCCAGTTCAAACGAGGGCCAGAAAAGGAAGATGTAATTTTTTCGCAATTCACGACAAGATGACACCACTTTTTTTGTTGGATCCCGTCACATCCGGATTATTTCAGTTTCTGTCACATGTTTCCTCGTTTCAATAGATGGTGCTCTGTACGAGCCGCCATTTTCTGGATACATGGCGCTTTTATGGAAGCTTCGCTACCATACACCATGGACAAGCGCCCTCGCTTCAGTTTCTCTCAGAGAACGTGGATCTCAGAGGCACTTGTGAATCTCGCAGTCAATACTCGTGCTTTGTTGGCGAATAAACTACGTATAGCTGCTGCGAAAAGTGCTTGTTATAACATTTCTTCTCTGTTTTGGTTTGACCGAGCATAGTAACAATGCCATCTTCACACCCTCTCCCTTCACTACCACACATACGCATACTTTATTTTCTCAGAATGTCCACAGATCCGGTATTTTTTAAATAAGACTTTTGCCCGTACTTACGCCTCGGATAACGCGTCGGAGGCTCTACCAACTGAGCTATAATGGCGGTCCCGTCCACCACTTCAATGGGTATTTCTGTACATTTAATCACGAGTGTTTTAGTCAGCTCCACTCATAGCCATGACACCTAGTGTGGAACTCGCTTGGCAACAAGACGTTCATAGATAACGTCTTGTTGTAGGAGCAAGCTGCTGATTAGTAAACCCTCGCATGCTACCTAAAAGCACCAAGTCCAGCAGAAAATATTCCACACTATGAAACATGAAATAACGAAAGGTGAATGGATCTAGAGCTGATTTCTGTGTTAGACACAATGGAATTGATTCCACAGACAATGATGTCAAGAAGAGCACAGGGAAAATGCAATTGTGTTATTTTAGCTGTATTTTGGTAATCATATATTACATAAATGGAAAGAAATTCAAGTGGATTGCAACGTAGAGCTGTCGTCGGTGTAGGACCGTACCTAAGACATTTCAATACCGCTATAGCTTGCGATGGCTTATTCTTCAACGGTCGGTCGAACGATTTGAGAGCAAAAAAAAAAGCGTTTAGATCACTTTCTTTTCTACAAGAGCAATCGCTGGATTTTTAAGTTCTTTAACGCGCGGCACTTTTGCACAGCGCATGGACCTTTGCATTTCGCGTCGATCGAAATGCCTTGCTGCGGCCGGGATCGATGCCGCGTCTTCCAGGTCAGCAGCCAACCGCAGTACTTATCCGCGTCAAATGAAACGCGAGCGGCAGCGCACGTGTTTCAAGCATTAGGAACAGTACGGTGCGTGCCGTCCAGTTCACGGGAGCGCATATCTGGCCTGGCTGCGGTCCAGATGGAACTGCCTTTGCAAACCACGATGTAGTGGCAAAGCGCACGAGCCTATCTATATTTAATCACGACGGTGAAGACTGTACCCCGCCCACAACCAGTCGCATTCATTCGGCGCATATATCATTTATAGTTTTGGCGAACTGTGTATACGGTGCTCGCCGACATCTGCAGTATTTAAGCTTCTTTACTGTTTTATTACTCTCAAACTTCGCAACCAGAGCACGGCCGAAAATATCGCACTATACCGGGGATGGTACAGCACTGCGAAACCGGATGTGATCGCCTCTGATCACTGAACGGCGTGTAATGTACTACTGCTAGTGTTTGGGCCACGAGCTCCGCAGTTCGCGTTTCATTTGACGCCGATAGTACCTAGTGTAGTACTACCAAGGCGCCAACTTGCAGTTTAAAATAAGGTGTGCCGTGGGTATAGAAAGCTCAATTTTGCTGCCTTCAGCTGCCTTCTTATTTATTTCTGATAAGTTTAAGCAAATACCGACTTGCTGCACAGCTTCAACGAACGCATGCATTTTCACTAACGCATACTCTTATCTAGTGAACGCTTGCCGCGTTGGCCTATGTCGGCCGAAAGACGAGCGCCGCTGATCTGAAGCTAAGAACCGCGGAAAGTGCAGAACCGCCCTTTGTACACCGAAAGCAAAAAAGAAAAATAAAGGGGGGAGGGGGGTGGATGCGCCTCTCTCGTCTGTTGATTTTCGCGTTAACGCGTTATCTTGGCTTCTATTTCATCTGGGAACGAGGCTAGCGACAAGCGTGTGCCTGCTGCCTGAGACACCGGGACCCGGATGGTTAGCTCTTGCAAGAAACGTGTGTCTTAGTTGTGCGCGGAGTTTTCCCCAATGGCTTACTGCACGGAATACCGAGACATCTACTTGGAGACTCATCAGGAGAGGCGAATCCTTCGACAAAACTGTAAGTGTATTGTTTCGATCAGAAACATTGGTCTAGGTAGTCTCGAAAGCTGATTACACATCGAGCCTTGATATACGAGCGTTAAGCACTCCAGTTTTACAGCCGTAACAATTCAAAAATCTCCCCATCTCCCCATAAAGGGAACTGCATGCGAAGCAGCCATGAGTCGACTTAAAGTTGTGTAAATCTTTTATTCATCACTGTTCACGGTCCATCCATTCGAGGTTCCCCTGATGTTCCTCCACCGGGTTGAGCTTGGGAAGCTGCTCGGGTTTCGGCGGGTAGCGGTAGCCGTTCGTCACGCTCATCGCGGGGAGGATGCCTGCCACCAACGAATCTTTGCGCGTAGAGCAAACTGCGTACTCAGTGTGATCGTCGTCGGCGGCAAACTCCCGCTGCAGAACGGCGATGGCCTTGGCACAGGACTGCTTGCTCTTGACGGTCGATATCTTGGTAAGATTGTTATCGAAATAAAAGCGGTCGCATACCTTACAGCCATGCCCGAACGTGTGGTCGAGAAAGTCACGCTTAAGGCACGCTTCGGCGCCACCAACCTGCTGGCGGGTTTCCGCCACCAGGTCGTTGGGTTTCCGATCGTATCTGGTGGGTTTCCACCAGATAAGATCGGAAGCCAACCATACACGATCAGGTTTCCGATCGTATCTCTCATGGAATTATTCTCCTCAAATCTCACATAATTGACAACACTCGCGATGCCAGGGCCATGCTTGTCCTTGATTTACCCAAGGCCTTTGATAACATATGTCATGTCCATATATTGGAATCGATATATGTTATGAACCTGGGTGTGCGATTTTACCATTTTGCAGTGTCTTTTCTCAATGAGCGAATGGCCACTCTTAAGTGGGGAGACCTGAAGTCGGAAAGATACGAATTAGGTTCACGTGGAACACCTCAGAGGGAAGTCGTCTTCCCGCTTCTTTTCAATATTCGTATGGCGCGCCTTGCTCGGGAACTGGATGAAACTCGATGCGTTGCAAAGTGCAGTATACGCGAATGACATTACGGTTTGCGTTCGAGGTGGTGCCATAGAGTACCTTGAATACAAATTGCAGCAGACGGTCAACACGGTTGAACGGAACATCAGTCGTTTGTCCTTAAAGCCATCTTGTAGTAAAGCGGAGCTATTAATATACAAGCCCACCAGAAAGGGCCTGCGGCCCAAGGACTGGGACCTCCCCCCAAAAAATGGATGTCACATTATTAACGACTAGTGCGGATAGAATTCCCAAGGTTAGCTGTATCAGGATATTGGGTATGCTCATCTCAGTGAATGGACATAACACAAAGTCTACGTAGATTAGAACAACATACTGCGGCTACGCTTCGCCGCAGGAAAGGAGGTATGAAGGAGGACAATATTCTACGCCTCTTTCATGCTTTGCTGATGAGTCAGGTCCATTATGTTGCGTCTATGCGCAAATGGCTCGCTGTAGAATGGGAGAACCTCAATGTACTGATCAATAAAAGTGTTACAAGGGCGCTAGGCCTTCGAATGCATACTAGCACGGGGGGGGGGGGGGGGGGGGGGGGCCTGTTATCATTAGGAACTCACAACACACTGAATGAAATTAAAGAGGCTCAACGCACGGCGCAGACCTCTCGCCTCTCGGTCACACGGGCGGGTCGGGGATTTTGGCGCGTGCTGGAATTTCTAAGATACTAGAGGGGGAAAGAATGATTTCTCTTACTCCACCGTTAGACAAGCACTCGTGGTCAATCATATTCCTTGGAATATGCACCCTCAATTTAACGTCGCAAGGCCTAGGGCTAGAGCAAAGAAAATCTTGGAACAGGTACAATTAAAGTCGGGATCATCGACCTTCACGGACGCTGCACGTGTAGATAGGAATCTTTATATGGCCGTTGGAGCCTGTGTACAAGGTACCTTACTGTAGGCACGGTTTGTCAAGGCAGCCTCTCCGGCAATAGCTGAGAAGGTTTCTCTGGCACTAGGCCTTCTGGACTCCACCCGTTTTCACATTTATTCCGACTCATCTTCAGCGGTTAGAGCCCTTGCCTGTGGCAGGGCCGCCCCGCACGTTACTTGTATTCTCAGAGGTAGGATCGTCACTCCGCACGAGATCACTTGGTTCCCACCCCATATGGTCTCCGCGATCAGCGGCATCACCAACTGCAACGAAGTGGCCCGTGCCCGGGCGCGAAGACTTGCCTTCTGCGCAGGGCTTCCAGGCCCTGGCTTCTTAGACCGCTCCGCCCCGTCAGGGATGAGGCCTCTTGATGGGGATGCGGCTGATCGTGGTTCGTGGGACATTCTGGCTACATTCAACGAAGTAACTTCCAATTATCTTATGGATCCTCATCTCACCAGAGGGCAAGAATTGACCCTCAGACTGCTACAAAGGGGCGTCTACCCTGGTCCACCTAGTGTGTCCGTATATATGCAAACATCTACTGACTGCTTGCGCTGTCGTGGTGAGTGTACACTTGAGCGAATGATGTGGGACTGCCCCCACATACCCAGGGAACTCGAGGCGTAATTCATCTCGGAACAAGGACTTTATTACGCAGTCCAAAGCACGGACCGTGAGTGTCAACTTCGGGCAATACAAGGAGCCCATGATGCGGCGAGCAGGTACTCCTTGCCCGTCTCAACGTGGCAGTGGCCCACAGGCGGGTCGGGGTAAAACCCGACTCCCTTCCCTAGGTCTTCAATAAAGTTGTTTATCTATTGCTCGTGCCGATTACGTCTTCCTACGAGTCTCTGTGATTCGGCAACTGTAAATGCTGGGATAACGTGTGTAAACTTAGTCTGCAAGGATTTATGCCGCAAAAATGAAGGGCTTAGTGAAGCGAGCACGCATACTTATAACATTCTGGCTAAATGATGGTACAGGAAACAGTCGTCGCAGTGAATCAATCCGCATAACACTTTATTCATGAAAATGTCTCAGAACTCGTCGTCATAGCTTAAAGTTTATGCAAGGTGGTTCTATTCCCAACGTAGAACACGACATATGTTCGTATGTCCTGCGGTCTGTTAGACTAAAAGACAGCCATATGTATAAACCAGGTGGTACAGGGAGCACTTCATGTACATTTGATCTCAGACTCTCTCCCTTACTGGTAAGCAAGGTTGACGATCGAGTTTGCACTTTGCCTTCGTAGAAATCCGGTCAGAGCTGTTAAACTGACGAAAGAAAAAAACGGCCAGAGAGCACAAAACCGTAGATAGATAGATAGATAGATAGATAGATAGATAGATAGATAGATAGATAGATAGATAGATAGATAGATAGATAGATAGATAGATAGATAGATAGATAGATACGCTCAAAGTCGCCGAAGTTCGCTAATAAATGCTTCGCACTTAAAAAAGCTCAGCCGGAATCGTTGAGATGAACACTTCGAAGACATCGACTCGGAATATTCTGGCCAGTAGCGAGAGCACTTCGTAACTGTTCGGTAATAATCAAAGCTTTAATGAGAGCGGTAAAATTTAATGGGTTCTAAAAGTGTTTCTAATATTATTCGGCAACTATCAGCGTCAGGTGTAAAATAAGCCCAATTAATGTTTGTCATGATGTCCGCGAATAGTATGGTTGTCTCCGCTTGAAACGCAACTGTGGCTACATAAACAGCAGCTTTGCTTTCCTCGTGTCGAAAATTCCCCACATCGCTAATTTCCGCTATTGTTCCGTCGTGTCGGTATTAGGGTTGTGCCACTTTTTGTGAATTTTAAGGCCTGTTGGCGTCACAAATGAAGCCGTGCACAAGCCGCATTTAATGGGATTGTCTTCTTCATGCGCTCTCTTGTGAGTCTTCAATTGATACTTGTTGTAATATCTCGCGGGGCAGGAGTCACATCGATGCGGCCTTTCACCAGTGTGTGCATACGAATGGACTTTTAAAGCGAACATATCGCGCCACAGTGAACCACATTCGACACATTGGCGTTTTTTCCCCGCTTTGTGGTTGTTGATGTGCTTTTGAAAGTCTGCAGCTCTTGGAAAACTGAAGCCGCAAATGGGGCACACGGGAGGTGCGGCATTGTCCGTCGTGACCTCTTGCAGGTTTCTCGTAGATCCTTCCGTGGCACCGGGAAGGCTGTGGCATAAAAACAAGGCGCACCGTTAATCATTGTACGGCTGAAATTACATCTCATTTTTTCTGGTTGGTTGCGAAATTATGTGTATCAGTGGCGCCACCTCTGAAAATACGCTTATCATCGCTTAAAGTGAGCAGTCACTGCAGGGATACCGAAATGACTTTTGGATAACCGCAGTGCTAAGAAACATGCGTTTTGATTTGCGAAGTTTCCGAACTCCTTGGCGAAAACAGCCTGTTAGTAGATGATGAAATGAAGGATTACACGTTAGTGTTAAGAATAGAATACCTCACGAAATTGTATTACTGGCTACGTATGCTCATCTGACTAATCTCTCACTAATTAACAAATCGCTGATAGACAAGCAGTAGGCAGAGACATTAAGCGAGAGCGCCTGGCCAGTAATCTTAATTATTTCTCACTAATTAGTTGCACTCGGTGTACTTATCCCTGGTCCTAATCCATGGTCATTTGTTTTGATTTACGCTCTTACTTCTCTGAATTCCTTCAGCAGCATTTTATGTAACTAGGCATACTTTGATGGACTTTTTGTGTCTTACACAACGTCACATTGTTTTTCGTATCATTCGAGTTCTCGTCGACTACTATGATTGACGGTGACTTCACACGTTTCCTGAGACACATATAAGGCTGCAAATTATGCGATGAACGCAGTATCGGGATCTCACCACCGGGGATGCTATGGCAGGCAGAGGCACAAGCGCATCATCCCTTGAAATTGCCCTTGGATGAAATGCAATATAACTTGTACAGTACCAGGACCGTATCTACCAAGCTGATGGAGGAGACGTCTCGGAAATCAAGCAGAAGAACTAAGACATCAAGACCGTTTCTCAGTCAAGAGGGAGAAATGAAAATGTGATTAAATAGGAAAATGCCCTCGAGGGGCCCGTTCCTGTGGCTGTGGTAGATTTGTAATTGTTTTAGAGATTTTAATCTACACTATAAGTAATCTCCTTTACAATTATTTTTGCACCTGTCGTTCCCCCGTCCCTAATCCGTTCGTTCCTTTTCTCTCCAGAAAATTTTACCTTATTGGCGTAAGCTATGTTTAATATATATTAATTTTATTGAGTCTGTCATACCTCGATGACCGAAGCATACCCCAGTGGAACAGGTACAGGACCTTGATTTGTGGGTTTAACGTCCCAAAACCAGCTCTGATTATGAGAGGCGCCACAGTAGAGGTCTCCGAAAATTTTGACCGCCTGGGGTTCTTTAACGTGCGCTGACATCGCACAGCACGCGGGCCTCAACATTTCGCCTCCATCGAAATGCAGCCGCCGCGGCCGGGATTCGATTCCGCGACGCTCAGATCAGCAGGCGAGTACCATAGCCACTAGACCACCATGGTGGGGCGTGGGACAGGACCTTGAGGACACTGAGAGACTCGTTCAAGTAAAGCTAGTATTGGGTGACTTGTGCTGTCATAAAAGCTGTCGCCGTCAGAAAACACTCCTGCCGCTCGCGAAGGTAAGAGCTTTCTCTTCCGCCTGCCGATTCAAACTACCGACTTCCGTGATGCCAGGCCAGCGCGATAAACAGTACAGCCACTGGTGATTCGTCAAGCGCGCGTTTTAAAACGTAGTTTCTTATATTCACAAAGAATTCGACGCAGCGCTGGTGGGCCGGCTGTAACACGTGCACACTACGAAAGGCAAACCACATGGGCTTAATGGTACACCAGAATCTTTCGGATTTGGTACCAAAGAATGTAGCAACGAAAGAAATACACATACAAATAGAGACAAATAAATAAATAGGGAAACGGTGAGAGGGGAAGGACGAGAGGAACAAAAACAGCAGCGAGACAAATGGTTGATTTGTGTTCTTTCGCTTCCCAGAACCACTATTTTCTGAGAGGAGTCTTATTGGAGAGCTCCTGAAATTATGACCATCTGGGGTTATTTAATATGCGCTGGCACCACACAGTACACGTCATTGCGCCTTCACCAAAATGCAGGCGCCGCTGCCGGGACGCGTATGATGAATTGCTGGCGCCGTAGTGCAGGGGTCTTTTGTTTGGCTTTTTAAAGTTCGTAGGAGACCATTTACGGTTACGAAGTGCTCGGCTGCCGACCCCAAAAGACGCGGTTCATATGCCGGGCTCCGTGGTCACACTTGCACGGAGGCAAAGCTTTAGAGGCCGTGCAAGTTGATCTTAGTGCACGTTGAAGAATCGCACGTGGTTGAAATATCCAGAGAACTTCACTACGTCATTCATCGTAATACGGTCGCGGTTACGATACTTAGCCACATAGCCTACCAGAAAGCCAGAAACCCCGACACAGAAGTGTGCCAGGAACCCAGATAATTATCGAAAACCTATCAAAAAGCATCTAACGGTTTAAAAATTGTACATGATACACGTTGTTGGGAATACATCGAAAGGACAGAAATGGCCAGGTTGCTTTGCCGTAAGAGGACATAGCAAATTCGCTTTTGGTTGGCAAGGGGTACGCAAAGAGCATGGAGTGGAAACTCACCTCTGATTCACCAGCGCGGTCTCTGCCCCGCTCTTATTGGGGTCTGCTACGAAAATGTTTCCAGAAAACGTTGAACATAATGGTAGCGCCTGTTCATCGCCTCTGTGCTGTTGGGTATCCAGTCCGTATAGGGTGACGAAGGGTGATGCGTAAGTCGAAATTTAGCAATCGACTCAGTGTAAAAAACGCGCCCTTCGTTAGGTTGTCTGGAGTGAAGTGTAAATGATGGTAGGAAAGAAGTCGCTTCCTTTCTGACTCACCTCTCATTCAACACTGCCGTCCCTGGTTCGCTATAATTGAGGTCTTCTTGGTAAATGTTTCCAGAATACATTGAACATGACGATAGCGCCTGTTCACCACCTGCCTGGTGTTGGGTATCCATTCTGCAGGGTGAGAAAAGGTGATGCTTAAGTCGAAGTTGAAGAATGGACGCTACGTTCAGAACGCAGTATTGTTAGGTTGACTGGAGTGAAGTGTAAAGGATGGTGAGAAAGATGTCGCTTCCTTTCTGAATTACTCGGCTCGCAGGCAGCTGGGTGTATTTTACAACACCCTTTCCAGTATTTACCACCTCGAAAGTGCTATGTCACGCGAGAATGCATTTTTTAACAGCGCACCTACCTATTCTAGCTTAAGGCAAAGTGTCTGTCATTCGTGCAAAAATACATATAGGGTATGCACCACAGGTTTGCGCGAACAAGATCTGTATGTCCTCCATGGTTATGCTGAAACAATTCGCCGATTCTACGTTACATTTCGCGCAACCAGATCAGAACGATTTAGCCACTGTAGGGCAATATTCCTAATGAATGCGACAGGTCGCCTCAGCGGAGGGCGACCAATACCGCGACAAAAAGATGACAAAGATGCACGTAGAAGAAAAGCTCAGGGGAAGCTGGGGGCTTGATTCGATGAACAGATCGCTAAAAGCGATTGAGAACAGGGAATATCGCAGGAGCCAGCGTTTAGACAAGTGGACTTGTCTTCGTCGCTGTCCTGACGAAGACAAGCCCACTTGTCTAAACGTTGGCTCCTGTGACATTCCCTGTTCTCAATCGTTTTTAGCGATCTGTTCAAATGTACATGTATTTCCGAATGTGCCACAAGAGTGCACCATCTGCGTCACCATGCCGTGAATGTCCTTTTGAAAAGCGTTGCAACCGCCTTCTAAGGAGCAGTGCCACCGACGGAGAACAGACGAATCATACGAGCAAGCCGATGAAGATAGGGGGATTTCGGGGCTGCTGCTGCTGCTGCAAAAGGAAAGTGCTAGAACATGCGCATGTAGTGCGCTTCCTTATGGCCACTACCGACACTTGTATATGGCCTTGCGAACTACGTCGCTTGACGTTCTTCAGTGAAGCTGTTTAAGCCAGAGGTTCGGCGTGAGGTGTACGCACAAAATTATCACCACTATATAAGCGCGGTTGGGCTTCCAAGAGCAGCCGATGTGCTGCATTTCCGTGCTCATTACGATAGGGATGACTGGCAATGAACACCCAGTACCGTGGAACTTGAGAAGGGCACTTTTTTTAAAAGAATTTTTAAAGAACTTGGCTGTTCACAATAAGAGAAACGCCAATATTGTGAGGCGAGGGCCGCCGACAACCTAACAAACGCGCAAAACTAAAGTACTAGTGGCTATGCTACTTTAAGTTCCGGCACTAACACGCGTGACGTCACAGACCTTTCAGGGCGTCTGCTCAAACCTGCATAATATTTCAAGGCCAGAAAGACATATAGTGTTTTTGAAGGAGGCCAAAGACTTAGCACAGGGAGTTTGAGAACAGTTGATGCGGCGAATTTGACGAGATTAAGGGGAAAAAGATTTGCCTTCTTACGTCAGGAGGCCGAAGTTGCGGTCATAATTTAAAAACTACACCTTTGCACTCACTTTATCTTTCAGTATTGAACATAAAACTGCGAAATTAAGGAAAATCATGTTCTCGAAATACAGGTCGTCATTCTAAAGCACTTCGCTATTTCATTTAGTGTCCCTATATTGCCTTCGTTTTCTACGCGGTTGCTTGTGAAACCGCGCAAGAACCTCGGCGAGGAATTACTGAACCGAGACAAAGATAGGTGTCGCCCCGAGGAAGAGGGCCAGGAGCTCGCGTGTCCACCCTAAAGGTGACCGCCACTGTAACTTATATGAAGCTTGACCAGAGCAGAGGATGACAGCGTATTTTAATGAACACCCTGCCGCATGCGTTGCTCTGTGACCAAGGTATTTATCGCTGGAAACGCCGCCAGCACGAAAACCATCCGCCGGCCTCTTCTTGATGGTAAAACGTCAGCGCGCCTGCAGGGCTAACGCAGAAAGGAAGCCTAGTGGACGCGCTCTCTTGCTTAATTCATTCGAATACACGCAGATAGAACAGCGACAAAAATAGTATCTTAAGCCTCTCGAAACATACCAAACATGGCAGCTTTCCTTCATGCTGAGTTATATAGATCGGCATGCGCTCACGGTCACGTCTCCTGCGACAGACATGGTGTCGTAAGTGTTACGAACACGCGTGCAGTTGTCCTAACTCGCTTGAAGCTACTTAAAACAAATCCTGAGACATCACTTCCTCAGAAGACGCTGAAACGAAAACCCTAAACTCGGAGGTATTGGCATAAGTTGCGCGTCTATGGTTGACGCTATTCGACAAAAACGTTCACCGAAACCTCACCTGTCGTTGTCTTGTAAGTCTTCTGTACTGTCCATTTCCAGTGCTTCTACGACGCATGCAGCCGACATTAAAGACTTCGCCGAAATGCTTCTTTATCGTCCATACTCGTTACTTTACGCAGTGCGTTTTGAAAACACTTAGCATGGTATGCTAAGGCGCGGGGGGACTGCGGCATCTACGTGCTAAGTGCATAGTGTTTTGGTGCGCTCTGTGCTGAACGTGTAATGCTCGGTATAGAAAGATGACTAGAAGCATGCGTGCTCTGCGCAGTTCAATTGCACATGTCTAGGCGCTTCCCTTATCAGTCTGTACAAGCCAACAACTACGGTGTGTTTCAACTAACAATCGCGATCCTTTCAAAACGCGCACTTGACGGAAATGCTTCCAGCTTCGTATTTCTTTACTGTCGTCATTTTTTAATTACCTCAAATGAATACTATCCATTAATTAGCCAAGTTCTATTGATTTCTGGTGTCTTATGTACCAAAACCGTGATATGATCACGAGAAACGCCGTACAGCGAAGTAGCGGAGGGCTCCGGAAATTTCGACCACCTGGCACAGCAGTCTTCATTTTTGGCCACGTGGGCTCTATTGCATAAAAACAACGCACTTCCTTTGTTGAACAAGCGTTGACGTCGGTGCGCTTACCACAGGCTCTACATATGATGCCTGATTGGTCGCCCTTAATGCTATGCCCCTATCTCCAACATTTAATCCACTGTAGATGACGATGATAAAGCGATTCAAGCTGGTAAATGAGAGGCCACGCCTTGATTTTGCAGGGCGAGTAGTGCCGGCAATTGTGACAATAACCGATTCCGATGGGATCTTATTGTCCTCGATGGAACAAGAGCATCGGTAAACAGATGCAGCTCCTGCCTCTGAAAACATATCCAGCATCTTTGGTGCTGTAAGCCTCGAGTCCACCCCACGAGGTAGTCCCCTTTACGCATGCTAGGTAAGGACGCATAAAACAGCTCACCGGAAGGGGAAACGAAAATTTCGCACTTTACTAAGTAAAATACACAGGCACGATCTGGCGAACTGCGCAGATTTCCTCCACGGTCGAACTGTTGCACCTCGGTAATCAGCTGGCAATGGAGAGCAGCCTTCCTGGGCTCTTCCTGAATGAGTTTAGGAGGTTTCATCCGACTAGCCTCTCCATTGGTGGGTACCAGGGCCCCAGGAATGTTGTTCACACCGCTGCGCAGAAGAAGGTCGACTGCCAAATTATCAGGGAAGCCGACCAGGCAGAATTCGCTTAGCCGGGAGACAAAACAGACATCAGGCTAGGGAGCCTAGGTGAGTACCGCCCGATCTGGCCGCTCATCTAGACCCCCAGGAGGATCCACCAAATCATGACTGAAAGACCAGGACAGGTCAACTACGAAGAAGCAGCGGCCCTGAGAACACAGGACGCAGGACCGTGAATGGGTGCCTCGCAGTGAGCTGGCATGCGATCCAGACAAGTTGCTAGCTCCCTGTGCTATGCTAGCCTATGCAATGGGTTCACCATTCCCATCCTCGTGTTCCTCAGCTTCACCGGTCGCCGAAGGATTTTTTTTCTATTTTTTTATTTCCATCCACCTCGACATTTCGCTTACAACAACCCAGGCAGACACCGGAATTTCAGGGAAACGAGCTTTTTAAAAATTCTGATTGTGCGTTGGCAGGCGTCTAGCGGCCATATAAATAAAAATTTCTTATCAGACATATTTCGTCAGCTTTCTGCACGGGGCCCGCAGGCTTTTTAGATCCTCTCGCCGATGAAATCTGGTCTCTAACGATTTTTCGCAGTCGTTAAACGGCCTTCGAACTTGTGAATGGAAAACAGAGATTGTCCCGCATAGTAGGTTATCAGCAAAATCACGGTGAGAAGTAGTTGCCGCGGTTGAAAAGCAACCTACATTGTGGAGCCATTTTAGTTATTCTGGTATTTTACGATACTTATATAATTAGCGTACACGCGCCTATGCAGTTACGCAGAGTGATATGCATTTTGCGGTTGGACAGCGCCTGCAACCAAATACTGGCTACACCCCGAAACAATACAAGTACCAACCATGTAAGTAGTGGAGGGGGGGGGGGGGGACAGAAATCGTCAACATTGCGAAGTGCACTCGGCAGGCCCCAGTCGCTCGCGTCTGTATCAGGTAGGCTATACTTCCGACAATAATTACCGCTTAAAATGACCACGCCAGACTGCGGCACCTTCGTGCACACAGAATGTTTACGTTCGGTCTCACAAAGACGTTTCGGAGACACCTTCATCCGTTTAATATCGTTTTCCGCTTGCGACGCTTTTGGGGACGTCTGTTGTGTTCACGGATGCCGACAAACGTACAGCCGACACGCATAGCATTCAGTCTCAAAATGTCTTTATTTCTTAGTTCCCCTCCCCCGGCCGAGTGCCCGTAACTCCCCTCTGGCGGCTCAGGTTCTCACTTCGTCGCAGGACTAAACACACAGCACAGCGTCATCTAAGAGAAGTAAGACGCCACTTCCCCAACAAGACTTCTTTTAAGTCATGTGTGCTACCTAGGGTGGCGGGATCATCGGGCCAGATGCTAATAAACTGTGGCAAACACGACGACAGACTTTTGCGGTAGCATAACAGCGAGGGGCTTCCAAAATACAACACGAAAATATTAGGACGACTGGGTCATTTACACATTTTGCCACTGTTATGGATGCTTACTGAATTATGGCATCCTACTTGTTCAAGACATAATGAACTAATGAATGGGCTGCACAAGAAGCCGATACGCTTTTTGGAGCACGTGGGCTGGTTTAGTGAGAACATTTATATAATGCTGAAAAACGTCCCGCTGATCCTGCGTTGTACTTACAAAGATACATAAACTCCACTTTAATCAAAACAAATCATGCTTGTTTCCGAGGAAAAGAAATGTTCTGGTTAGGTTAATTTGCTAAGAGATCTTTGCGGAGAACTTCACTGGGCCAAAGAACGCTCCACACTGCACTTGGGACAATAACAATGTATACAAAAATAGGTGACACACGAAGAAATGAAACGTAGCATAGCACAGAAGAAAAGGATAGGCGTGACGGCGACCGACGTAGCCAAGGCCGTGTGATCGATATTTCATATATCGAAGAGGCGAAGAAGTGCCCAGGAATAGCGAAGCGCCGAGCTGCAGCGTTCAGCCAGGCCGAGGGCGTGGTCACATGTCTTCGTCGCTCGCGACGTCTAGGCACGCTGCATGAGCTCCGCGAGTGGCACACCTTGGTTAAGGCGGTGGTGGCAAGCGATGATAATGATGCTTGCAGCTGTATATATGTACGCTAATTCACAACACCAAACCACCTTATAAGAAAGGTGCGTACATAATAACTACATAATGCATCTTTATGCGGAAAGTACCTTGAAACATAGATAAATGAAACACGACAAATAGAATACAAGCAAGGAAAAAGTGCAACAACAAAAGAAGTAGATGTCACGGAAAACCACGTAAAATTGTTTTTTTAATGTATGACATACATCATAGAATGTGCAAAAAAGCTAACAGAATTATACATACGTTAAGTTTCTAGGCATATGCTTTTGTATTATACAATCTATTTGACAAATGGACGTATAAACCGAGAGAATAGAAACCCAACAAAAACACATATTTCACAACGCGAAGATGATCACCTTATATTGACAAAAAATGATCGCACTTCTTTTAATGAGAAGAATTTTACACGAATATATTTTTTAGAATCATCTTGCAGATTGTGTTGCAGTGCTTGAAGAAGGAATTATAGAATGTGTGACAGAAATTTTGTAAATTGAACACGCTCGTTAACGACATTGACTTCAGAGTGCGGCGTCACAAGAAAGCAGGAGTGCCACCGATCGCTACGCTGGAACTGCGATTTGCGGTACGTGTTTGTAGTCCACGGTTCCCTCGTGGGCGTCATCGTGCGGTTCTGCAAAGCGCTGTTCTGCACTTCCTCGCTTCCCGAAATTTAAATGCTGAAAGAACGTGTACCTTCTTATTCTGCGTGACTTTCGATATTGGCCAAACGAAGACGTTAGTCAAACAACTGGCGCGTCTTATACCTTATGGTGGTGCAGTACCGGTTTACTAACCTCTATAACAACGCGAGTCGTAGCGTTGCAGAATAGGCGCACTTTGCAATCTCTCATAGCGGCTTTTTGGAGTACTAGGCATGTATGCATATGTATATAGGGGTCTGTTAGAAGAATGTTGATGCGATTCGTAAAAAAGCGAACACGAGATAGCGAGGGACTTAATATTCATTCCGGCTGGAATGCAATGCAGGCCTAGCGAAGGAAGCTTCGCGATCGTGCTTGAATTTTGCTTCGACTGTAATGGAGCTACAATGATGAGACCGCCGCATGTGGCAGGAACTGCATGGTGTAAACAGCAACCACAGACTGTGGGACAGCATGGAGATGCTGTATGGATTGCACTTGCATGGTTAACACTTCGAGATTCAACTAAATCACTCCTTCCTCGTGCTCTTTGCTCAATCCTTGTGCTCTTTGAATGTGCTGTCAGCATCTTATCTCTGTCGGAAAAGCAAATCACCTTCGTGGCAGGAGGAACTAAAAAACACCCTATATATTGGAAAAAATCACAAAACAGGTTACCTGCACTAAGTCCAGTGGCGACCAGGACAACCCGCTCTTTCTAGCAGCCATTCTGCAGCTGCAGTCAAAATGTGTAAAATATGCGCAAGTTATGCTTGTCATAGTGCTAGTATTCGGCTGGATCGTTGCCGTTTGAAACATAAGTTGTGCCTGAAGAAGAGCGGCCTTCTTGGCTTCCAGGGAAAGGCTGAGCTACACTGGTGCCGAATTCACATTCGTTTTGTCGCACTTGGCAATGTGCTCGTTTACCTCTTCCTGCGTCGCGAAATCAGACCCGCACTCATTGCATTTGAATGGCGTTTGCATTGCATAACAACTGTTCAAGTGCCTCGTCAAGCGCCCTCTTTCTGTAATGCTTCTGGGGCACGGGGTTCACTGAAGTGGCCTTACGTCGGTGTGTTTACACAAATGCTGTTGTAGCATAAGAGGCGTAGTCCACAGCGAACCGCAGACGTTGCATAGGTAGCGTTTTCCGACCGTGTGGTCGCTCATATGTTTTAGAAGGTCAAGAGCCCTTTCGAATTGGAAGTCGCAAGTGCGGCACACGAGAGGTGGGCTGGCGTCGATGATTCTCTGCAGTGCGCGTGATGTTTCCCCGCTGGCACCAGGAAAACTGCAACATAGGTACAGGGAGCACATTTAGGAGTAATTTGGGCTCAGTACGTGATCGCTGACATCGTAGACAGCTGCATAAGTATGGGTGTCAGTGACAAGATTTGTGGGCAAGTGGTTTTCCTTATGCTGAATGCTATACGCCGTGAACGATGGCTTTGAAAAAGTTCAAGCGAGTTCAAAACACCGAAGGTGCTCTTCTGCCGTTCACCGTTACGTAACCGGCAGTTATTGCGGTTATGACTTCATCCATCCGTCCTATGCATGTATGTATGCATGTATGTATACTAAGGCAACGTTCAATGGATACGCACCTGGGATTCAAGTGCCGTGTCGATGCC
Source organism: Hyalomma asiaticum (assembly GCA_013339685.2). Lineage (NCBI taxonomy): Eukaryota > Metazoa > Arthropoda > Arachnida > Ixodida > Ixodidae > Hyalomma > Hyalomma asiaticum. The sequence continues at coordinate 30,703,679 of CM023491.1, read as the reverse complement.
CAGCAATAATTTAGGTACGCTAGGTGTGCGCGCATGGCTTCGGAAGACATTGGATACGATGGCTGCGGTAGTCGGTTTCGTCTAAGCTGTTCTTGCATCAATAGACTGTAGAGAGACAAAGAGATGTGAGTGGGTTAAAACATCCAGTCGAATTGTCACATAGCCGTCTGACAAAAAGGAGTCAAAGCCCTGGCCTTCTTTGGCCTATATGGCACGGAGGCATTTAATGGAATTCATATTTCGCCAGCATGTGCTACTTCAGCACCGCTATTTATCTTGGCAAGGCATCTTTTCTTCTTTGAAAAATAATGTTTGTAGCGCAAGGCAACTCACATGCACGAAATCTGTAGACAAAGTGTAACTACGCCTCTCGTTGTGAAAATGCACCCACAGAATTTCCTGGTCAATTTACTTGCTCCACATGGTCAATGTGGCGCAAGTAAGTACGACTGATACCTTTGTCATGCGGCATTGACTATTGAATGTGTCCAGTTTTTATACAAAGGACTTCAGTTGCAGAACGCTAGTGTGAACGTGGTTTCGTCCACATCAAACGGAGCCGTACAAGCGAAACACCGATACCAATGGGCAAGTTCACTTCGATGGAAAAATGAACATTCAACAGCCTATGCCAAGAGACGTTTCATTTTCGTGTTATACCTATTCAGAGGAAAGAGCCAAATTTCTTTTATATATTAGCTAGTCCGAGCATTCACTTATTACCCACGGATTCATGTTACTTAAAAGGCGGGTGTCATGGCGAACATTCTTGCGCACTACTAGAGCCCACTTAACTGGTGATTCACCATACCTCCCTGCCACGAGGTTTTCATCTGTCTAGTGTTCAATGCGTAGTGACAATGATGACAGTGATGACTAGGGTATTTTGGACACCAGCACCAGGCATGGCTAAACAGCGCCGTGTAACTTATGGGCCGTAATATTAAAGATCCACGGGTATAAGTGGCCCTAAAAACAGTGAGCCTTACATCGCATATACAGGGACCTATAAAAGTATTTGTTCTAATCTCTTGTGGCGGTGACACAAGGAAGGCAGGTAAACGTACTGTGAACGTATGAGAATTGATTACGAAGCTGACATTCGAAAACATAAGAGCAGCACGGATGTCTTTCCAAGGCCTTCGTGCCCAGATGTCCGTAGGAACAGCGCGCATGTTTATAAATGCTACCGCATCTGCAGCCCCTGCTGATCGCGTCTACCACCACATGACTATGTGTATCGCGTTGTTTCCGCTCTCTCGATGGAGTCGTTCAAACCAAACTGGTAAAACCTTGCGCTCACTTCATATAGTTTCCGTAGGTGGCTCCTGCTGCTTCCACTCGGGCGTTGCTTGTAACTGGCACTGCGTAAGGAAAGCTGCCCCTGTACACAGGATGCGAGAAAGCCGTGCTTCCCAACTGTGTCATGGCTGGATGCCCTGAAATCAGAAGAGTTGTTTGTTGACAGCTCGAGAATAACTTGCCACGCTGTAATCGATGCACAGATGCTTAAAAACGATGGCTCACAGGAAGTACGGCTGGAGCCAACATTTAGACAAGTGGGCATGTCTTCGTCAGGACGCCAATAACCTACTCAAGCATTCGTTTCTTAAAGCTTCGCACACACTCCCCCGTCCTCCGAAGGAGAGGAGAAGATTTGAACGCTCTAAAGAAAGGCAAAGAGGTGGGGGGGGGGCATAGGGGTGGGGAAATTGGGTAAACTGTGTTACCCTGACCAGTATATTTCACCACATAGCGCCATTGAAGTTTCCATCCAACGGGATGGGTGTCAGCAGTTAAGTAGAGACTTTTGTGAAGAAACTTGGTTAGCTCCTATAGGCGAAACACCTTGCCCTTTGACCGTCGTCGTCAATAACCCTCTACTGTTTCCAGCAGAATACAGGGCTCCCTTCGAAACGTTCATGCCTACAGGCTGGCGTGTTACAATTTCACTGTTTGGCAAGAAAAACATTTGCAAAAATCTTTTCCAAGCGCAGGCTCATTTCTCGCCATTCATTCGTTTAGCGCCATGCACTGAAGACAACTTCCATTAAACGCCAGCACCATCCCCTATTTGGCTCGCAATGTTGAATTGCTTTTCGTTTCAGCAGAAAAAGACCGACAGGTTGCAATGGCTATTTTAAAGACGACAGTGTTTCTTGGGGTACTTTAACGCAGGAATTTTGGTCTGTCTTTCTGTTTGCTGACACACGATTCATCCACCTGGTCAAATTTTAATATGGCTGGGGGTTAGGCAGCTGCGTTCGTACTTGTGAACACTGTCGATCAAAAAGCAAATATTATGCATATCAGAGGCGCAAAATCAATACGTAAGTATTAGGTGCTGTGTTTCTTTACTAGAAGATACATAGACACGTAATTCTAAAGACCCTATAGTTTTTGAAGAACCTAGTGTTGCTTAGACTGCGCTCAACATGCGACGCTATGCACGAATAAGACCTCTGCCGACGATTTGGTGCTGTCACCTGACAGTTGCACAAGGATTCTGCACAAGCTCATGTTTCCCGATGGCTCTACCAGATGGCGTCTGTATCTTACGCATATGCCACCTGCGGTAGCATATAGAGTATCTAACCAGCGTAGTACAGCCGGCGGAAGTCTGTAGTCTTTCGACGTTTGCAGCGAAGCACACAGGTACTCGGCCAATTTTTTAAACAAAAATACGTGTTCTTGGAGTGAGGTTGACGCTCTTTAGGTGCAGTATTGCGTTTCGCTTCATTCGGTATGTTGCCTTCCGTTCGACCTACCATCCACTGCTACCCTTTACCTATACCCTCTACCTACCCTGGATGCGAAGCATTTCTTCAGAAGCCCCAGCAGCCATGACCTTTGTATATATCCATTTGTATATCTATGTGTATATCTATGGACACTTCAATATTTATCGCTATATACGTAGAGATAACTGGTTCCTTCGGTCCATCTGTCTGCTTTATTACTACACCGCTTAGTATTATTGTTTTGTTGACTTACTCTTTACTGGCGTCACAGCTAAACATAACTTATGTCGTCCGACGTTGTACATAAATGTCATAGGTCATCGACATGTATAATTATCATTCAGCATGCTGTTGTCAACCTTTGCTCGAGCGCTTAGAAGTGTTGCAACAAACGATGCTTAAGGAATACGGATTAGCGCACCATAGAGTGCTTGTTCTCTTCGGCGAAACAGGGGTGAGTGCACTGACCTGGGCAGACACAGCAGTGGTGTTGATGAGGCCGGTGACCGCCCATTATGCACATTTTCAGTAAATTTGCACAAAGACACGGATCGTAGTCATAACACATTGGAAATTGCCAAACAATTTGCAATAGCCATTTTATCGCTCACCGCTTTGCATGACACGGACCAAGACAATATGTGGCATCTGCCGGATCCTCATTGCGCTCACATTCCTGACCAGCTTCTTTCGTCTTTTTTGCTTTTTTTTGGTAATATTTGCTAAACTGCACCGCCTTATGGAGGCCGTAATGTTGTGGCGCAATTGCGTACTGGGAAAGAGTCGTATAACCATCACACACATACCCCATAGGGAGGATGCTCCAGGGGCTGGAAAGGGTGCCGCGTTCCACGGGACAATTGGGCCGACCCCTTGACTGCTGCAGGCAAACACACGCACAGTGATAAAATGGAATGCTAGCATTAATAGTGCACTTAGACGTTTAACGCCAAAAGTGAAGCTCTTTTGCAAAATACATTATGCATGGACCATGTTCTTGCCGCTGTTTGTTACATAGTAAAACAAGCATTGGTGATGCCTGTGAATATGACAACAATTGGAGGCTGTTTCTTATGCTTGGTTACTGAGCATGGCATGTGTGTTCAGATCGCGGGCCTCATCCCAGTGACGATGGCGGATACGAATCGGCGTTGCGATATATGTTCAAGATATAAATGAAAAAAAGACTTCCAGTCTCCTTAGTATAGGAACTTTCTTACACACTTTTTAGCTCGTTCAAGCATTCACTTCTTATCCACGCGTTCATGTTACTTAAATGGCGCTTGTTATGGTGAATATACTTGCGCACTACTAGAGTCCACGTAACCGGTGATTCACCATACCTCCCTGCTTCAAGGTTTTGATCTGTCTAGTGTTCCATGCGTAGTGACAATGACGACAATGATGAATAGGGCGTTTTCGACACTAGGACCAGGCATGGCTAAACAGAGCCGGGCCATTTATGGCCCGTAATAATAGAGCTGAAATTCCCGGCAATCAGTGGCCCTAAAAACATCCGATTATCTGATCTAATGTGGCTGTAAAGTGAGTCTTATATCGTATCCCTGTACGGGGGCCTAAAGAAGTATTTCCACTAATATTGTGCTGGTGACACGAGGAAGGCGGGGTCAACGTGCTGGGAACGTATGGGAAATGATTACGAGACTCACATGCGAAAACAGAAGAGCAGCACGGACGCCTGCCAAGGGTCTTTGTGCCCAAATGTCCGTAGGAACAATGCGCATGTTTATAAATGGTACCGCCACGGCTCATCACGTCCACGGGCACATGACTATGTGTACCGCATCCATTCCACTCTCTCAAGGGAGTCATTGAAAGCAAACTGGTAAAAATCTTGCGCTCACTTCAAATAGCTTCCGAAAGTGGCTCCTGCTGTCTCCACTCCGGCGTGACTTGTTCTTGGAACTGCGTAAGGAACGCTGCCGCTCTGCACAGGGTGCGAGAAAGCCGTGCTTCCCGACTGTGTCATAGCTGTGTGCCCTGAAATAAGAAAAGTTGTTTGTTCACTGTTCAAGAATGACTTCCTAAGGTAGAATCGATAAACAAATCCTTAAGGAACGATGGAAAAGAGGGAGAGTCGCTGGAGGCAACGTTTCGACAAGTGGACTAGGCTTCGTCAGGACGGCAATAACCTTCCCGAGTGCTCGTTTCTAGAAGCTTCGCACACACACCCCCGTCCTTCGAAGGAGAGCAGATGAGAAGGGCGAAAGAAATGGAAAGTTAACGGGGGGGGGGGGGGGGGGGGTAAATTTGTTGACGTGTTATCCTGACCAGCAGTATGTTTCACCACATAGCATCATTGAAGTTTTCAACCAACGGGTGCGTGTTCAGCCGTTAAGGAGAGATTTTTTGAAGAAGCCTGGTTAACTTCTACCGGCGAAACACCTTGCTCTTTCATCGTCGCTGCCGTGTACCCTCTACTGTTTCTACACAAAATACTGTACTGTTTATTATTATTACTGACTTAATGTTTTGACGTCACTGTTAATTATTATCTATGTCATGCGATGTTCTAAATAAATGTCATAAGTGGTAGACACGTACAACTCCCACTCAGAATTCTTTTGTCAACCTTTGCTCGAGCGCGTGGAAATATTGCAAGAAACGATGCTCAAGGTATACGGAATTGGGGCACTATACATTGCTCTTCTCTTCTGCGAGACAGGGATGCGTGCACTGACCTGTGCACACACAGCAGTGCTGTTGACGACGCCGCTGAGCGCCCGTTATGCATATAGTCTGTGAATTTGCACAAAGACACTGATCCTACATTGGAAATTGCGAAAAAATTTGCAATGGCCATTTTTATCGCTCACCGCTTTGCGTAACACGCACTCCGGCACTTCGTGGCATTTCTCCGTTTCTTATTGCGCTCGCATTCCTGGCCTGCTTGTTTTCTCTTTTTTGCCTTTTCTTGCACTGTTTGCTCCACTGCGCCACCTCCTAAATGCCGTAATGTTATGGCGTAATTGCCTATTCGACAAGCGTCGTAAAACCTTCACACATACCCCATGGGGTGAATGCTCCGGATGATAGAAGAGGTGCCACGTTCCCCGGGACATTCGTGCCGCCTTGTTGAGTGCTGCAGGCAAACACACGCAGAGTGATAAAATTCTTACATGCTTACTTTACTGCTTCATATACACCAGTTATTGACGTATGGGGTCATGGAGGGCTCCTGCATCAATGACCTTTGTGTTTAAAAGGTTTGTTATGAAATTTGTTGACGCTCCGGACACGTCCTGTGTTCTGCACATACCCAGAAATACATGGAAGCAAATGGGAAAGACCGTGAAATTTTACTCGCCAAACTGCACAGATATTAACAGACACATTGTGGTAGTCCAGTTTACAAATTGGGATTCTTCCATGTTCACACAAATAAACATATGTGGATGTTTCTGAAGTTAATGTTGGGGAATGGCTGCCAGCCTTGACAGCCACTGCACGGCAACTATTAAGGTCACCAGTTCAGAGCCTATACGGAAAGCCACCGCAGATGGTGAAAAAGAAAAGTTTTCAATATCGAGCCATAAATTATATTCTGAAGTGGCAGCTTCACGGTGTCAAAAAACGGAAATATATCCCAATCTCTTCAATGTTGATTCCACACACGGGCAGTTTAAATGCAGTTCATATAGAGCAAAGCTCACCGAGGTAGATCCAACGGCGTGAGCCGGTCGTTTCGTGGCTTTGTATGGCTGGTGCTCGGTATTCGGTCGTTGTCGTCAAAAGCCGGGGGTGAGCTTTCGTCTTGTTCTTCATGCGTTGGGTATGATGCTTCTGCCGAGCTGCGCTCAGAAGGTGTGCTCAGAGCAGCGCATGCGCTTTCCTGGCTAAAAAACAACAAAGCGAATCTGATTCTGGCGCAACCAGAAATAAATGGTGGCAGTTAGCGTCAAAAAGTTGCGCACTACATATGTTCCATGAAGCACGCCTGAGGGTACTGAATGATCATTGTTGCAAAAGCTGAGCGGGCTTCCGACATAGCTAGAGGAGTACCCTTCAGTTCACCAGCACAAATATCTATAATCACCGCCCTTTCTGCTTCTCGTTGCGCACGGTATGAGACAGAAAAAGACATCAACGAATAAAGCAAACAAGAGACTTGGGTGAACAGGAAGTTGTAGAATTTCCGCCTTGCGTTAGCTGCAGTGGGGTGCCAGAAATTCACAAGAAGCACTCGTCGTACTTCTGAGCAGACGACCCAGCTTAAAGGGTCCCTGAAACGTTTTTTTAACATTGCGTCACTGATTAGGCAACACAATTGTTAAATCATTCACGCCATAAATAAAGCGAAGCACAATGCGCTAAGGCAGCTATGAGCTTATTTCTGTCGCCTTCCTCCTTACCACTGCTGTTCCTCCTCAACTCGATCAGCTGCGGAGTGCGCGCTAGCGACGACTGCGCCTCCCTCAGCCGCCGCCCTGCCGAGCCCTCCGCAGCTACATAGCGCCCCGATATCTTTACTAAGCTCCCCGACCTCGGCAGTGCTAGCCTCTGCGATAGAGCGCCGGTGACTCGTGTGTACGCCGCCAGATGCTGCGACGATACCGTTGGCTGAAACGAAGGAGCACGTTGTAGGAGCACGTTCTTGCATTTAGATTGGGAAAATTACGTGCACGTCACATGTTAGGGGGCCAATCAGTGGTTTCGCATTCCATCGTTTGATGGGCGGGGGCGTTTGAAAACGCATTTCGCCGAGCCGCTGCGATCTTTCGCGATGCACGTGTTCAAAGCCTTATTGTAAATTACACACTTTACGCAGAGCGCTGAAATCTGTCCTCTAATGATCCTAATGACTCGCTCCACAGGATCACCATGTTTTTACAAAATCTTCAAAACCGTTTCAGGGCCCCTTTAATGGTGATTTATACATGGTGTCTGCGCATTTCGCATTCCACCCCATTAGTGCCTTCCATCATAACGTTTCACGAGTGCTTGTAGACTGCAACTGCGGCGAAAAAAAAAGGACAGCTCGTCGAATATGTGCGCTCGGAGAACCAAAGCGGGGCAGTTAAATGGGCTCATCGGACACCGAAAATCTGCCTCTGGTCGTTCAATGCAGAGTGGCATACCTACAGCCTAACCTCAGCATAGTGTGTAAACGTTGATTAATGAAACCTTTCGCGTGTATAATTTTGTAACGACCATATTTTGAAGATATAAATGAAAAAAAGGCTTGCAGTCTCCTTGGTATAGAAACTAGGACACATTTTTTTAGCTCTTTCAAGCATTAACTTCATACCCACGCATTCATGTTACTTAAAAAGCGCTTGTCATGCCGAATATTCTTCCGCACTACTGGAGTCCACTTAACTGGTGATTCACCATACCTCCCTGCCACGTGGTTTTCATCTGTGTAGTGTTCCATGCCTTGTGACAATGACGACAGTGATGAATAGGGTAGGAATAGGTATGGCTAAACAGCGCCGGGTCATTTATGGTCCGTAATAATAGAGATGAAATTCACCGGGTATAAGCGGACCTAAAAACATCCGATTATCTGATGTAATGTGGCTGTAAAGTGAGTCTTATATCTTATCCCTGTACGGGGGCCTAAAGAAGTATTTCTACTCATATTGTGCTGGTGACATGAGGAATGCGGGGTAAACGGTCTGGGAACGTATGGGAAATGAATACGAGGCTCACATGCGAACACAGAAGAGCAGCACGGATGCCTGCCAAGGGCCTTTGTGCCCAAATGTCCGTAGGGACAATGCACATGTTCATAAATGGTACCGCCGCTGCTCATCACGTGCACCGGCACATGACTATGTGTATCGCATCCATTCCACTCTCTCAATGGAGTCATTGAAAGAAAACTGGTAAAACCTTGCGCTCACTTCAAACAGCTTCCAAAAGTGGCTCCTGCTGCCTCCACTCCGGCGTGACTTGTACTTGTCACTGCGTAAGGAACGGTGCCGCTCTGCACAGGGTGCGAGAAAGCCGTGCTTCCGGGCTGTATTATAGCTCTATGCCCTGAAATCAGAAAAGTTTGTTCGCTGTTCAAGAATGATTTTCCACGCTAGAATCGATAAACAAATCGTTAAGGAACGATAGAAAACAGGCAGTGTCGCTGGAGACAACGTTTCGACCATTGGACTAGTCTTCGTCAGGACGGCAATAACCTCCTGCAGCGTTCCTTTCTAGAAGCTTCGCATACACTCCCCCGGCCTCCGTAGGAGAGCAGATGGGACGGGCAAAAGAAAGTAAAAGATAATAGAGGGGAAGAAATGGGGTTAGTAAATTGGGTAAAGTGTGTTATCCAGACCAGTATGTTTACACACATAGCGCCATTGTAGTTTTCATCCAACGGGATGGGTGTTCAGCATTTCAGTAGAGGTTTTTGTGAAGAAGCCTCGTTATCTTCTATCGGCGAAACACCCTGCCCTTTCACCGTCGCTGTCGTTAACCCTCTACTGTTTCCAGCAAAATTCAGGTCTCCCTTTGAAGCGTTCACGCCTACAGGCTGGAGTGTTACAATTTGACTGTTTGGGAAGAGAAACTTCTGCGAAAATCCTTTCTAAGCACCGGCGAATTTCGAGCCATTCATTCGTTTAGCATCATGCACCAGATAACTTGCATTAAACGCCAGCACCATCCCCTACTTGTCTCGCGATGTGTAATTGCTGTGTTTTCAGCGAAAGGAAAACAAACAAGTGACAATGGTATTTCTCACAAATGTGCCTATTCTTGGAGTCATGTTGACCCCCTTTAGGTGTAGTACTGTGCTTCTCTTCAATTGGCGCGTTGCCTTCCGTTCGACCTATCGTGCACTTACACCCTCCACCTACCTTTCTTCTCAGCCCGATGCTACATGTAAGTTATTGCCCCAAGCGGAAAAAAAGTTGCGTTGTGCTGTGGGGTTGGTGAAAAGAAAAAAGAATATTCAGAAGCACAGGGGAAATATTAGGCAAATAAGACACCTCACATTAACTAGATGTCATACAGCATTTAGTTTTCTAAACATGAATTATTTCCTTGCAAGACTCAGCAGGTATGACCGTCGTATATATTCATCTTTGTATCTATGTTGTATACATATCGATACATCAATCTTTATCGCTATATACTTAGATAGTCTGTCAGTCAGCCCACGTGTCTGCTTTATTACTGTACTGTATCATAACTAATGACTTAATGTTTCTTGACGTCACAGTTAAATATTATGTCATCCGACGTTCTAAATAAATGTCATAAGTGATAGACATGTGCAACTTCCACTCAGCATGCTTATGTCAACCATTGCTAGAGCGCCTGAAAATACTGCAAGAAAGAATGCTTAAGGTATTAGCCAACCATAGAGTGCTCTTCTCTTCGGCGAAACAGGGATGCGTGCACTGACCTGTGCATACACAGCAGTGCTGTTGACGACGCCGGTGAGCGCCCGTTATGCATATAGTCTGTAAATTTGCACAAAGACACTGATCCTACTCGTAACGCATTGAAAATTGCCAAACAAATTGCAATAGCCATTGTTATCGCTCACTGCTTTGCGTAACACGGACTCCGGCACTTCGTGGCATTTCTCGGATTCTTAATGCGCTGGCATTCCTGGCCTGCTTGTTTTCTCTTTTTTGCCTTTTCTTGCACTGTTTGCTCCACTGCACCGCCTTCTAAATGCCGTAATGTTATGGCGTAATTGCCTATTCGACAAGCGTCGTAAAACCTTCACACACATACCCCATGGGGTGAATGCTCCGGATGATGGAAGGGGTGCCACGTTCCCCGGGACATTTGTGCCGCCTCGTTGAGTGCTGCAGGCAAACACGCGCAGAGTGATAAAATTCTTACATGCTTACTTTACTGCATCATATCCGATAGTTATTGACGTATGAGGTCACCGTGGGCTCCTGCATCAATCACTTTCGTGTTGAAAAGGTGTGTCATGGAATTTACTGATTCTCCGGAGATGTCGTGTGTTCTGCACATACCCAGAAATGCATGGAAGTTTGAAATTGGAAAGACCGTAGTATTTTACGCGCCTAACTGCACAGATATTAACAGACGCGTCGTGGTAGTCCAATTTACAAACTGGGATTCTTCCATGTTCGCACAAATAAACATATCTGGATGTTTCTGATGTTCATGTTGTCGAATGGCTGCCAGCCTGGACAGCCACTGCACCGGTATAACTAAAGTCACCATTTCAGAGTTTATACGGAAAGCCACCGCAGACGGTGAAAAAGAAGAGTTTTCAATATCGAGCCACAAACTACCTTCTGACGTGGCAGCTTCACGGTGTGAAAAAACGGAAATATATCGCAATCTATTCAAAGTTGATTCTACACACGGGCAGTTTAAAAGTAGGTGATATGCAGCATAGCTCACCGAGGTAAATCCAACGGCGTGAGCAGGCGGTTTTTTGGATTTGTATGGCTGGTGCTCGGTATTCGGTCTTTGTCGTCAAAAGCAGGAGGTGTGCTCCCATCGTGTTCTTCATGCGCGGCGTCTGATACTTCTGTCGAGCTGGGCTCAGATGGTGTGCTCCAAGCAGCGCATGCGTTTTCCTGGCTAAAGAACAGCAAAGGCGAACCCATTTATCATGCGAAATAGCGATCTGATCGTGGCGCATCAAGAAAGAAATGGTGGCAGTTAGCGTCAAAAGTTGCGCACTACATATGTTCCATGAAGCATTCTTGACGGTACTGAATGATCATTGTCGGAAAAGCTGAGAGGGCTACCGATATACCTAGACGAGTACCCCTCAGGCCTCCAGCAGAAATATATATAATCACCGCCTTTTCTGCATTTCGTCGTGCATGGTATGAAACAGAAATACAAATGAACGAATAACGCAAACAAAGGACTTGGCTGAACAGTGGGCGCCTACAGTGGGGTGCCAGAAATTCACAAGAAGCATTCGTTATACTGAGCCGGCGGCTCAGCTGAATTGGGACGCTATTTTGCCACTTATCACGTACGCATACAACACGGCGAAGCATAAAGTCACAGGGAAGGTATTTATTGCCGGCAACGCCTCCGCTGCTCGAGAACGATCTGCCGGCTGTGTGGTGCTGTTGAAACATGAGCGAACGTGGATGCCTAAGGCATTCATGGTTAAATTTGACAAGACATGCAGGATGCTAATTTTGAGCCGTGAAAGAGGTCAATCTAAGCAGGTGCGCGCTCACATTTAAATTATTCGAATATGCGTAGGAAGGGCTGCCTTCAGCCAACTAGGCTATTCGTTCAGATTCCTTCCGCCACATCTGTGACAGCTTCCGTTGAGGCGCGTGTTTATTTAGCAGGGCTGCTACCCTCTACAAAGAACAGTTATTACCTCTATATCACCTCGGGAAAATACCTCCCTCGGCCGAGATGGCGCCATTTCACGCAGTAACACCACTAGCTATCCTGCATGACTCCCTTTGAAATTCTTAAATTATTTGCCATTACGCCCCCAGATCAAGCTCAATCGAAAACGATAAAATCTGCACGGCATTCGAAAGAGCAGCGCGCCTATGGGTCACGTACTTCAAAGAAAACATTCAACCAAAGCTCACCTGTCACTGTCTTCAGGCGCTTCTGTATGCTCCGTTCGTAGAACACTGTCGGCCGGTCTCCATAGACGTTGCCCACATGTTTCCACATCGCCCATATTCGTTCGCCTTCTAGGTACGCCGTTCCTAAGCACTGAGCACGGAAACGCAGACACGGACGGACTATAACATCTGTGAGCACAGTGCTGAAGTGTAGTCGTGCACTCTGAGCCGAATGTACTACTGCTTCTTATGAAAACATGAAAGAGCATGCGCACCTTTGGATGCTCTGCCCCACAATTTCACAAGACTACCGTCTATCCCGTTATCGAGATGCATGATATTTTCTACCCCACGTGTACTGCTATATCCGGTTTATTCACTCTTGCACTTCAGCTCAGCTTCGACAGTGGCCTAACACTACGCTGCTTGAACACGCGGTAAAGGTGATAGTTGAAATAAATTTCTCTTCATCCCCTATCGCGGGCGTGCACCGATAGCCTTTTGACGCAGGATCCCAAAAGTTGATTGCGTTAAGCCTCGACTACTGCCGCTCTTTGCCAGTCAGCAGTTCTACCGTGTGCTTCATTCTGATCAAATTTTATAATTAAGAAGCCTCTGTAGTGCTACAACTGAACGGCCCAGTGGGAACGCAGGTTTATGGAAGGGCTGAATAGTCATATAAGCTCATCCATCACAAGGGCTGCTTATTGGGCGAGTTGATATTACATAACTGCCATTTGTGCAAGCCGGATGCATGTAAGAAAGAACAACGGCACAGATGGGAACCCATACATAAGCTCAACCTCCAAATCTTTATTTCGTGCCATTGATACTGGGGCTTTTGTAGGTATCAACAACACAACTCAGAGGTTTAGCAAAAATATGCAGGCTGTACATTTCCGAGAGCATCATAAATGCGTGGGTGAGATAGATAGATCCCTTGGAGGTGTTATTTTGTTCTCTATAATGCATGCAAGAATGTGCGGAGCCGAGCTTCTCACCATGGTAAAAGGTAAGTGAGGACCCGCTTACAAATTAGACATCGCAATCCACGAATGGATAATTCCTAGAACAAGTTTTCTGTCCCAGAGTTGTTTAGAGGTCACATTTCACGCATAGATTAAGTTGCCATTCCGTCTACGCCGACGACGGAGAAGCCCAGAGCATAAGAAGCAAGCTCATAAAAGAGGCAAGAAAACAAGATACTTTACACAAGATAGTGGGAAGTGAAACAGATTGTACGCATGCTGGTACATACGAACCATAGTTTGACATCTCGGGGATAAAAGCTTCGAAGTGCACATCCTAGCATCGTCGGGCAAACCTTTCCAATCTTGGATTGCTTGCGAAAGAAGGAGTACCTGAAATATCACTGCGAAAATGATATTCAGCTAGGTGCTTGGTGTGGTTATTTCGGGAACTGGCTGTGTCCGAGTGCAGTAAATAATTGCTCGCATTAAACTTCATGCTGCCATTGAATAAGATAAAAAGAAACTTAAGGCTAAGTTCCATACTCCAATATTCCATACTCCAATATTGACGAACGAGTGAGATGTATGCTAGGCGTTTAGTATCTACAGACGCACATCTAAGCGAGCGTTTTAACTAGCATAAAGCTGTCAGCTCTTTGTCAACAACATACGTAACCTGCTTGTCCTATTTGAGGTCGGATGAAATTATGGTACCTAAATATTTATACTCTTCTACTTTCTTCAACATCTTTCCTTCTAAACAATACAGGAAGTTCATGGGTGCTCTTATATTAGACATTATATACACTCTTAGTCAGATCCTCCCTAGAATCCACACCTGCAGGCAGGAAATCGAGTCAAATTTGGGCCGCCGCTATGCAGTTCGTTAGGCGGCATCCAGAGGCAGCGGCCTAATTTTAAACGGCGCCTCCCCGTAGCCATGACGGAACTAACGCAGGATTTCAGATCAAATTTTTCCTGGCTAGACGCGGCCTGCGCTTTATGTGTGAAGCCACACAGGCGGCCCCGCGTTTAGACGGCCCCAAGGCGGCTGCGGAATAAAATATCAATTGCAGGGCTTATATGAGCATTCCACGTGCTATTTTCATTACCAGCTAACATGTCAAGGCACTTACAGACAGAAATCAACGTATGCACTCAACACTACATTTCTACCCAAGCAACAACCACCGTGGAATCGAACCCGGGTACGCGCGCACCGCAACTTTTTTTTCTTGATTACCTGTCTTTGGTACATAACAAATGACACACTAACCTAAACCAAATTGTCAATACAACTACACAATACTCATTAGTGATCGGGTTGCGGTGCGCGCAAATTGTCAATATAACTACACAATACTCATGTACAATGAGTATTGTGCAGTTGTATTGACAATTTACGCGCACCGCAACCCGATGACTTACCGATTACTCCAAATCGCCACCGCACACCAACGTGCGTTTTCACGGGGGTATGTATCTACCATATGCTTTTTTTTTCTCCATCGCCAGCGGTGCTCGTAACTTCTAAGTTTATCCGCAGGTATGTCTCTATGTTCGCTAAATACAGGACTTCTCGGCAGCTATGACAGCCACTGCAAATCGCTCTTGCCTGAACGTTGCTTCTGTTGGTCGTTTCGTGCCGGTAACGTCGTAAATCGTTGATCTGTCGACTTCTTCTTCATGCATCACAAGCGTCGCTGCCGCAAGAATCACGCAGAAATCAGCATTGCGATAACGTCGGGATGTGCCACAATGAAATTCACGCATTCCGTATGCATATGCTGTTCAGCAGTAAGCAAAATTGTGATTATTGCAGCCGCGAGCTACACGCGTCGTGAGGTGGCAGCGTGCTGTTGGCGGTTCGAGGATTATCTGCTGTTCGCATACAAAGTTAGATACGGCAGTGCCGAGGCAACACAAATATTTGAAAAAGCCTACAACAGCATACACACATTTGACGTACGCCCTCTCTCGCGAGCTACGGGCAGCGCCCTCTCGAGCGATTCGACGATCAGCTGTTTCCGAAATCAGCGCTAGCGCTGTGGGCCCTTTGCTGAGGCATATGCAGTTGTTCTTTGCCCAGAACTCGGCGACATACCATGTTTACGCTGCGGAAGGTGCTTGTCTCACTAATGCACCTCTTTTCTCTTTTCACAGGTGCAGAAAGGTACGCTTGTGGGTAATGGGCGGTTAAACACATCAAGCACGCACACGAGACGGAGGGATACACTCTGGTTCCCTCAACACGTGTACCGTGCGCTTGATGCTTAAATTCGTTCTATAACAGGCGCTTCCTATTTACCTTATTATTACACGACCAAGCAATCCTTGTTCGATCACCTCTGTTAATCCATTTCTCTCTGGCTTCATGTTTCCCATTTCATTCGTACAATATCTCACAACAAACTTTTAAGTCTTTTTGGCACATCTGCAGTAACGGCGACAGGTACGCATTTTAGCTGTTTATTTTCAACCAAGAGTTCTCTTCTTCAGTTCGCATGCATGGCAATTTGTCCCACAACTAACACAACAAACATTTGTTGCTATATTTTATTAAAATCAAAATAACAGTTGCCACGCCAACGTAGAGAGACAGACAATTTCATAAGCAGTTTCGCTGTCGCACTTTCAACATATGGAGCAATAACATACACAGCACAGCCTCATTGTTGTCTATTAACATATGCAGTACACGCTCAGCATTGTGCTATAAGTGTTCAGATTAATCATTCTTTTTCATCCTCGTTACATACACATTTTATGGCTAGTGCACGAGTAACCTGCTTAAAATGAACACCCAGTACCATCGCTGCAAAATCCCCTTCGAATTAAGCTACGACATCCTCTAAGTTAGAAATTGGCTACCATACTGGTTCGTTGTTTGGCACACCGAAGCCAAGCATATTGAGCCTAAATGAAAGCTGAGAACATATAATATGGAAGCAGTCAGGGATTGGAGCTTGTGTAAATGGAATAAATTGCCTCCTACAACGGCATAGTGTTTAGAAAGGTATGCATGCGGCATTGGCACAACACGCTGAACCATTCCCAAATTTCACTCTATAGTTCCTAGGAATATGCTGGGGGATATGGTGTACTATAAGGCACAAGAGAGTCGAGAGTCTTTCTACAATGGAAAGCCTTGTGGACAAACAAGGGGACAGCAATTCTTGCTGCTTTACCGGGACGAGCTTCCTGAAAACGAAAAAGAAAAAGAGGCTCATTAGGTGTATTCTGGAAACAAGCGTGTATGTTTCACCCAATATTCCTACTCGACTTATTGCAGAATTTTTTTTACAAGGCATACAAGACATTCTACAGAGATTCTCCTAAGTGTTCTTTGGCCAACTTTGTGCCGCACAAACACACGTACGAGATGCTGGAAGGCCAATAAATGTGAAAGAATGTTAGAGATGCAGTTCTGTCGTGTCCATCGCTAAACTTACTCTATAAAGGTCACTGATGTTAACGTAGAACGTTCACTTAAAATAATTGTAAATTTGTAAATATTAGCAAAACGCATTTTGCGGTTAACCCTGTTGAACAAATGCTTTTTTATCAAACACAGCTGCTGTGCGCAGTAACTACACTCACACGTCGTCTTCCTGACTGAGGATATTAAAAAAATTACAGCATATCCACGGAGTGAATGATGATGAGTGGGAGAAGCTCGGGATGTTCATTGTAGATCGTGGCGAGTTCCGGATTAATTTAGTTAACGCGCACGCTACGAATCCTCATGGTTCAACTATGCACAAGTGAAATCTCCCACCGGCACTTCATTGCAAGGACCAGTGCATATATATATATATATATATATATATATATATATATATATATATATATATATATATATATATATATATATATATATATATATATATATATATATATATATATATATATATATATATATATATT
Organism: Hyalomma asiaticum; assembly: GCA_013339685.2. NCBI lineage: Eukaryota > Metazoa > Arthropoda > Arachnida > Ixodida > Ixodidae > Hyalomma > Hyalomma asiaticum. The sequence continues at coordinate 30,686,531 of CM023491.1, read as the reverse complement.
GTGGGCATTTACTATGCACTACTTCCTCATCTGTACATAATCATCATCATGCTGCTGTGGTTGAGCTTCATCTTCCATATATATATGGGTTACCGGTGAACGATTCCACAACGCGAGCAGTCGGTATTTCTCAATCAAGAAACTCGCTATGAGACGCTGCCTGCGCCAACGTTGTCTCTCGCGGATGAGGGCGCGTTCTCCTTCTTTGCGAGCCGGTAGAGCGTTCCTCTAAGAAACAGCATTTCCATTGATAACGCGCGCCTTTCGCTCTCTCTCTGTCTCTCTCTCTCTCACACACAAGACAGCAGAGGCACTCGCCGGGAGACACTCGCCGGCCGAGAGAGAGAGAGAGGCACGCGCCGAGGGCGAGCTCGTGCCTCCCAGCACGCGGGTTACGCCTGACGCGTGACAAGGTCAGATAGACTAAGAGGAGCTTCGCCCCTAAAACATGAGGTACCATAACTGTGCGAGTAATAAACAAATTGATCGGTAATGCACATATGATCATATGACTACGTGATAAGCGCAGCCTTTCACTTGAGTAATAACTTGTGGGGCCTTACGTGTCAAAGTCACGATGTAGATATGACGCACGCCGTAGTTCTGCGGACATTTCAACCATTATCGTTCACATTAAAGTGCATTTAAATCTACACGGGCCACTAGCTTGTCGTCTCTACCAAAATGCCGCCGCCGCAGCCGCGTTCGAGCTCCCGTCTGCCAAGTCAGCACCCGAGCACCTTAAGCACCGAGGCGCCGCTTCACTTCGTGTTATATTCAGCGAAAGCATGCAGCTACACTCAAGTTTATCGCAAGGAAATGATATCGGACAATATGCCTATCAAAGCGCACACGCGTCCGTCGATCGACTGCCCGTGAAATGGCTGCATTGCCTTCGTCTGTTCCCAAACACACACTTCTTTCACGTCGATCGTTTCTAAATGCTAATACTGCATCTTCTTACTTTTTATTGCGCGTTACAGACGACAAGCGGTGTCGCACGACACCTGCACGGGCCTCAACACAGAAATGCAGCTGCATCACATATCATTCGTGTTCTGTACTGGGCCGTGCCTGCCTCGGCGTGCGCAGCGGCTCGCTCACTTCTGCCTTCATCGCGAAACCTCGTAAAGCGCTGCGTTGTACTACTGTCGGCGTAACACACCTTTCACGTTCACTGAGGAAACCACACGGCGAATCTCGCGGCGTAGAAACCGCAAACGCGGCCGACTCAGTTGCACAGCTCGCAGACGGCGTTCACAGATCAAAGAGATCAAATGGCGAAGCCCGCGACGACTGCGCTTCGGACCTTCGAGCGTGACCAGCACCTGCGTGCCTGCGTCTTCTCGCCCATTTTCTTCCTCTTTTAGGGGCGAAGCTCCTTCGGGTGTGGGTCTCGTTCCCTCCTCTGTCGTAGTAGTAGTATTAGTAGTAGTAGTAGTAGTAGTAGCAGTAGTAGTTAGTAGTATGTATGTATGTATGTATGTATGTATGTATGTATGTATGTATGTATGTATGTATGTATGTAGCCACCTCGCGCCGCCGGGAGGCTCGCACTAAAGGCTCTCGGTCGGTCCCCTCTTTTGGGTGAAATAAAGTTTTGATCATCATCATCGCGCTAGAGAGCTCGCGCGCCTGGAGGCTCGCGCTCGCGCTCGGCGCGCGACCTCTCTCACTCTTCCATCTGCTGTCTTGTGAGAGAGAAGGAGACAGAGAGAGAGATCGAAAGGCGCGCGTTGGCTATGGAAACGCTTTCTTCGATGAACGCTCCACCAACTCGCAAAGGAGGAGAATGCGCCCTCACCCGCGAGAGACAACGCTGGCGCAGGCAGCGTCTTCTAGCGAGTTTCTTGATTGAAAACTACCGACTGCTCGCGCTCGAGAGCGGTTCACCGGCCACCCATATATATATATATATATATATATATATATATATATATATATATATATATATAGGCACTGGATCTTGACTTGCAATGAAGTGCCGGAGGGAGATTTCACTTGTGCGTAGTTGAACCATAAGGATTGGTTGCGTGCGCGTTAACCAAATTAATCCGGAACTCGGCACGATCTATGATGAACTCCGGAGCTTCGCCCACTCATCATCGTTCACTCCTTGGATATGCTGTGAATTTTTTTTGCAGACCGCAAGCGTGCGCATGCGCACATGCCTTCCGCGGTGCGGAGGGAGCATCACGGCTATTTTTTTTCTCGCTAGGCTTTATATAGCCAGCACGCTAGCCGTGACGTTGAGGCGTACCGCCTCCAGGCAGTTCTAAAGTGCAAATGCTTACAGGGCGCAAATTGAACAAACAAAAGAGAGGGACACACAGACACACAGAAAGCGCTTTGTGTGTGTCTGTGTGTCCCTCTCTTTTGTTTGTTCAATTTGTGCCCTGTAAGCATTTGCACTTTATAATGAACCAGCTAGCCCAAGAAGCAGTTTTATTATTCCAGGCAGTTCATTATCCAGTACCTGACAAAGAGTATCACAGAAACCGTTTTTTTTCTGCCTTAGTTACCATCTGCCACGTCTGAAGCCATTGTGCTATATGGTCGAGGGCGCTGTTAAGGATTACTTTGTCTTCCCGGCCGTTATTTCCTTATAGACGATGCAGTCATCTGGTAACTTTCTTACTGTTACATCACGCTCTGCGTGTTGTAAACGGACGACAGCGTTTTTCCAGTACACTTATCAGCATCGGATGTCTTCCATGACATAACAAACCAAACCAAGACAAAAAAAAAAACAAAAAGCTTTACCACGACTGAACATTTACAGATTCTTTCCACTCTTAGGTGTTCTTATTGAAATATTATTGACATTTATTTGAATTCATGTTGGTGTAGTGACTTGGAGGTATATCAGACAGACACTTTCTGCCACATATGTGCTGGTTTAGCACGAGTAAATCTCTTATCTAATGTTCTCTTATGGCACAATCATCCTTCATGCTTCCCTGACCAAAATACATAAACTCCAGTTTATTCTTACAGAATTAACAGCGGAACATCATTGGCAACTATTGTGTAACTTTGGCGCACTCATCAGTACGACGACTTCAATGAATGAACGGATGCTTCTGAATATGCCGCGTAGCAAGAAAGGGAGAATGTCAGCGATCGCTAAAGCGGGAGCACGATCAGCAGTAAATATTTACTATCGACCGACGCTGCGAGTGCGCCATCCTGTGGATCTGCAAAGCGATTCACTGAGTGTTCCCAGAAATTTAGACGCTGGCAACTCGTGTCCGCTATTATCTGCGTGGTTTACGATATTGGCCATATGAAACTGTTAGTCAAGTACGACGTTCACCTTAGGCCTTAAGGGGTTCGTCCACCATGGTACCACAGTAATGCTTTACGAAGAATTACAGCGCGCGTCCCAGTGTATCAGGATCGTCGCACGGTGCTGGATTTATGGAGGCTTTTTTCAATTTGGCGGATACGGGCTGTATAGGTGTATATATGGTGGTCTTTCAGAAAAACGTTAACCCGATTCTTGAGAGAACACGTCATAGTGAGGGACTTCATATTGGTTACAGCTGGACTATATACTATGCCGGACATGTAATGGTAGCTTCGCGATCGTGCTTGCGGTTTGCCTTCATTGTAGTGCAGTCACAATGTTCAAAGCAAGGAGCATGGTAGGAATAGCATGCATAAACAGGAGCCACTGACTATGAGGCAGTATGGCCAGAATGTACGGATTGCTGTTCATTAAGAATATGAGATGCAACCAAATCACTCACTTCCTGTGCTGTTTCATTCTGCCCTCAACATCTTCTCTTGGTAGGAAATGGATGTCACATGCTTTGGCGAGGAACGGAACAACCCCGTATTTATTAATAGAACAGACAAAACAGGTTACATAGACTAAGTTCAGAGACATAAGAAGGAAGCCCGCTCTTTCTCGCAGCCATCCTTGAGCTGTAGTCAAAATGGTTAAAATAAGCGCATGCATTGCTTGTAAGAGTGAAAGCACTTTGCTGGACCTTTGCCACTTGAAACACGTGTGCCACAGGAAGATCAGCATTCTTCGCTTCTAGGGAAAGTGTGTGCTACACTGTTGTCGAGTTTGCATTCAATTTGTCGCACTTGGCAACGTGCTCGTTTACTTGTTCCTGTGTCGCGAAATAAGACCCGCACTCATTGCAACTGAATGGTGTTTTCATTGCACAACTTTTCTTGAGGTGCGTATCCAAGTGCGCTTTTTGTGTAAATCTTACGGAACACGAGGGGCACTTAAATGGCTTTTCACCGGTGTGTGTAATGAAATGCCGTTTTAGAAGAGAAGGTGAAGACCACAGTGAACCGCAGATTCTACATTGGTGGTTCTTTCCGGCCTTGTGGTCGCTCATATGTTTTTGAAGGTCAGCAGTCGTTTCGAAAGCGAAGTTGCAGTTGTCGCATAGGGGAGCTCCACTATCATGGATGATTATTTGCAGTCCGCTTGATGATTCCTCGCCACTAGAAAAAAATGGGACAGAAAACAGTAAGCACAATTAGGAATGACATGGGCTTAATAGCTTGCCTTTTACAGTGTGGATAGTTGTAGAAGTGTGCTTGTGATTGATAAGATTCATGAAGAAACTGTTTTACTAATGAAGCCGTGAGCGACGCCTTTGAAAATTTCAGGCGAGTTCCACGCCATGACACCCGTCAGGATAGCCAAGCGGTGCTATTATATCGTTTAGCCTGACTTGACATCGTTTGCGTCTTTTTGTCAGTATGTCTGTCTAGTCGCCGTGTTTTCTCGCCCTCATGGTAGTCTTTATCCCTTCGTGAAAATCAACCTCGGAATCGCAAGATATAAATATGTGAGCGAAAATGAATGACTCATCTAGACATCACCTATATCATATCATCGTGAACGCCACCGTCATCGACAATACAATCATATATGGTCCATACCCGTAATGCTCGGCCTGGGTTGTGCGGGTATGGGCCTAAGCGCCTAATCATAACATCGCAGCTGATATTTACCAACGAGCAGCTAGACCGAGAAATAAACTTATTGGGGGAACAGGCTTTGTGAGCCCAATGGTTGGCGGCCTCGTCAGTTCAGGTAGCCATGGCTCTCTTCTGCCGCTCGAGCCCAGTCGACAAACCACAGTTGCTTTCTAAGGTCTTCCTTCAGCAAACCACCTGTATTCCAAACTCTTCCAAGCAAACGACCTGCCCAATCAAAATTTTATGAGAACTGTCAACTGAAAAGTACATATAACAAATTGGACAGTCACGGAGGAGCTTCAACCTACCACTCGTTAGTAAGGCAGCAATCGAGACCGGGACGCTGATGTGTCAGGAAAGCACGCTACCCCGAGTCCACGGCTGCTCTTCCAGCGCTTCACGCGTTGAACATGAAGCTGTCCAATCAGCACACGCGTATACGATGTTTCTGCTCAAGTTGCTAGCAGACCTCAATCCTAGTCTTAACGCGTGGCTGAATGCCAAATAGTTCTGAATTGGCGAATTGCGAGCTGATTGCTTCGCGAGACATGGACTGCCATAATTCGTGGCCACTGCTTAATCTCCCTGGCCTTACCGTTACGTCTTTTAACAGGTGGCTACATTATATGTTATCAATAAACATTTTCCTAACGCCTTCCCTGTCCTGAATGTCTGTTGGTTTGCCTGAGTTGTTAGAGAAACGAGCCCTTGCACCCTTACCCATTTCGTTATCTCAGAGCGTTGTTGTCGCACTTGCATATTCCCCGCCACGGTGGTCTAGTGACTATTTCACTCTTCAGCAGATCGGATGGTCGCGGGATCGAATCCCGATCGCGGCAGCTGCCTTTTGATAAAGGCGAAATGTTGGGGCCCGTGTGCCGTGCGATGCCAGTGCACGTTAAAGAACTCTAGGTGGCCGAATTTTCCGCAGCCCTCAACTGCGGCGCCTCTCACAATCATATTGTGGTTTTGTGGATGTGATACCCCATAAATGAATAGCCAAATTGTTTTTGCAGACGTGTTGCGCTTACGCAGCGAGTAATGGTTTATTTGTCATCAACCAGCTCGCACTAAGATTCCGTACAACGTGACGCCTCTGATGAAAAGAAAGTTTACTGCACTCCTTCCGCACTTGCCGCCATGGCTACAAGTGTCGCTGATTAACGCTTCCGAGACAACGACTGTGCAGAAATACCCACTAAAGTAGGCGTTAGAGCGACCGCACTTGTTGCCTAGTTGGAAGATTGGCACCATGTAGCCGTGGTACTTTTCCTTGTTGTGCAGCACCAACAACCGCTTAGCTTTAAGCTATCCGATAACTCTGATGTATCTGATATCACCGACGTTAACAGGACCAGGGCTGGGAATATCTCGGTACAAGATTATCGCGATAGTATTTCAGAGATACTTTTGAGTATTTGGATTGCTGTATCGACATACATTTGAAAAATGTATTTGTACCTCCGTAGTGAAATTCATTCTCGATGTAGCGCCCGTATCGCGATACTATGCAGGACACTGGTATTTCGTTATTTTTTCCCGGCAATAAGCTGAGACGTGTTTCCAATGACGCGTTTCCACGCGGAAATTCGGTCCCGACGATGTCTACAGATGACGGACGATGATCTCTAGATGACGGCCTATTTGAGAAGCTCCTGCTGCTTAAGTGCAACTAATTCCTGGGATACACCCAGATTTATTTATTTGGAAGGACCGCTTGTCCTGTTGCTATGTTTTTACGTTTTGTGTGTGTTCTTCTAGTGGCGGCTTTGTCATGTCCTTAAGCTTATTGTTACATCGAGGTTAATTTCCCATTGACGCCGGTGTTTCCTTGCTACGAAAGCGTTTGGTGCGAATGAACCTTCGCTTAGGCATCGCCTCCGTAGCACCAAGGAACAACTCCTTGTTGTTACTTAAGTTGCTTACGTAACAAGTGGACACAGCGGATAGTGGATGCCGCGCGACGAAGGTAAAAAATCATATTTACTTGTGCCACATGGACCCGTGAAAGTCGAGGCCGGTGCTCGGATGCCTAACTCACCAGCGTTCATATGGCCACCACGCTCGAGGAGTGGTCGGCGGGGGAACGATACCAACGACGAAAAGCGACCGGTGCCCTACCACTGTGTTGCCGGCGCACATACGCTCGAAGCTGTGCGAACGCGCCGGTGTTCTTTGTTATAACGCTTCTTTCCGATGCCCGCGCGGCTTCGCACACATACATCGAGGCGGCCTTTAGAACGCGCCTGGAATGGTGCCAGCACCCCGGAGAGTGGTGCCGCCATCTAGGAGAGGAATGGTGCCATTTCAAACCACTTCACAATTTAACTTCAGTCTCCTTATACTGTCTGGGTTCTTCGCGGTTATTTTGACACCACGCAAAAACCTCGGAAGCCATTACCCGATCTAGAGAAAGCTAAGCGACCCTTCGCGGAACGCGCCCACGACATCACGTGTTCACCGCAAGAGTCATTGCTACTTCGCCATATTAGCTACACCTTAACCACTCTATAGGAATCATGTTGATTAATGAATGCCTTGTCGCATGTGTTGCCCTGTGACGAAGCCATTTTTGCTAGCAACGTCGCCAGCACACAAACCATCTACAGCGTTAAAACATGAGCGTGTGTGCGTGGCTGACGCCTTCAGTGTTAAATATGAGGAGACGCTTGGGACATTTATGCGCTGCGAAAGAATGGAAGCCAAGCAGATGCGCTCGCATCCGTAATTCAGTTTAATATACGCAGACAGAACAGCGATAACAATAGTAGCCTAAGGCTCTCGAAACATATCAAACATGGCAGCTTTAATTCGCGCTGATTTATGTAGTCCACCATGTCCTCAAGGTCACGTCTTTTGCGACAGACATGGTGACATTACAAGCGCTACAAACAAGAGCCAGTTGGTGCAATTCGCTTTAAGCCTCTTTAGACAAACTTTGAGCCAAAAATTTCTCAGAAGACGCTGAAGCGAAAACCCTAACCTCTGGAGTTATTGTCAACAGTGGCACGTCTAGGGTTGATACTATTAGACGAAAACTTTCAACCAAAGCTCACCTGTCGCTGTCGTGAGGCTCTTCTTTTGGGCCCGTTTCCTGCGCTTCTACGATGCATCCGCCCGATGAATGTCTTCGCTGAAATGCTTCTTTATCGTCCATACTCGTTACAATACGCAATGCTTCTTGCAAAGACTTAGTACGGCAAGCGAAGGCGCTGAGAGGCTATGGCATCTGCGGGTTCAGTGCGTCTGTGTTTCGGTGCACTCTGTCCTGAATCTAATTCTCGTATAGAATCATGACAATGCGCATGCGCGCCTGCGCACTCAAATTTCGCATGACTAGGTGGTTCCTTTATCAGACCCCACAATATGCTGTTCTATATGCATCAACGACAACGGTGTGTTTCAACTAACAATGGCCAACCTTTAAAACATGCAATTAACGAAGGTGCAGCCAGCTTATGTCTTACATTCGTTATTTTTTTTTTTTTTGCGTGATATGAAAATCCAGCAAATCCAACGCACTGAGGGAATCGGTGTCACGCGAAGCAGCGAACAATGAAATTGCCTATGACGAATATAATTATTTGGGGCTCAGCCACCTGTTACGAGTAGTATCAAGGCTTTTGTTCAAGCGCGTGTTCCTGCTCACCTCGGATAAAACTGTGAGTGTATTTTTTCTATCAAAAATGTTAGTCTAGCTGGTCTCGAAAGCTGATTACACAACCGCGCCTTGATATACGCGGGCTAAGTACTCCAGTTTGACAGCTGCATCAATTCAAAAAGCCTTACCAATTTCCAAATCAATTCGAGAGCCATGTTATGCAGACAACTGCCTTCCGTAAAGGGTTTCAGGGCTGTCCACCGCAGCGCTTCCATAGCTGTTACGCGCAGCTTTCGAGCAGTAGCTTACGCGTTCGTCTTGTTTGCCGCTGCCATGGTTATAGCGTTAGTTCTAATGCACGTTTTAAATGCGAAACATTTCTTGCCGAAATTCAGGAACTATCGACAGATATCTATCTATCTGATAGATAGATAGATAGATAGATAGATAGATAGATAGATAGATAGATAGATAGATAGATAGATAGATAGATAGATAGATAGATAGATAGATAGATAGATAGATATTAGTATGATAGCACCTAACTCACATTATAAGCACAATTCACGTTACACAACCACAATTATCACAACTACCCTTGTAGAAGGTTTATTTACTCGTGATGTGTTCAGATACTCACTGTAGACGGATAGCCCCGCCACGGTGGTCTAGTGGCTATGGTACTCGGCTGCTGATCCGAAGGTCGCGGGATCGAATCCCCGCCGCGGCGGTTGCATTTCGATCGAGACGAAATGTTGAGGCCCGTGTGCTGTGCGATGTCAGTGCAGGTTAAAGAACCTCAGTGGTCAAAATTTCCGGAGCCCTCCACTACGGCGTCTCTCATAATCAGAGCTGGTTTTGGGACGTTAAACCGCACAAATCAATCAAAGCAATCAACTGTAGACGGATAAATAGAAAGCTACATAGCAGCGGCCATCTTAAGGTGACCCTGAAACGGTTTTGGCGATTTTGCACAAATGCATTCCACCGATGTGCACCGATGTTTGTATGATTTGTATTTTCTATGTAATTTATCACTATATTGTACTATGTACTTGTATTTGAATTTTCGATGTTAGCTTCTGTCCATCATTCTTGCATAATTCATCTTTTATAGCGTTTTTTTACTTGTTTGTTTAACATGCTGTGCTTTGTACATACCTTTTTTGCTTACGTCTTCTAAGTTTGTCTATACCTTTGGTTTATACAATTTCTGTGAAGCCCCCCTTACTCAGTGCCCATGTGGCCATGTAAGGTACTTTCAAATAAAAAAGGAAAATAAAGATAGCTCGGCTCCTTCTTATAATTAGCATAACAATATAAGTACTCTGCGTTAAGCGCGTAATTACTACGATGTTTTAAGTTCACGCATCGTAAAAGATCGACGCGTCTCGACACAAAGAGTTTTCAACCACCCCTCCCCATGGGACATGCGATGGGTGCCACGAAGCGCAAGCCACGGGACATTACGAGTATCGAAGTTCCACCCAGCGGTATCGTCGCGGCATCTGGGCGCGTTCACACGAGTCGCCAGCGCTCTATTACAGAGGCTATCACAGCCGACGCCGGCGGCCTCAATAGAGACATCGCTGCGCTATGTCGCTACGGAGGGCTCTGCACAGCTGCTGAGGTGGGAGGCACAGTCGTCGCTAGCGCGCACGCCGCCGCTGATCGAGTTGAGGAGGAACAGCAATGGTAAGGAGAAAGGCGACAGAAATAAGCCCATAGCTGCCTTAGCGCAAGGTGCTTAGCTTTATTCGTGGTGTGAATTATTTCATAATTGTGTTGCCTAATCAGTGACACAGTGTGAAAAATTCAGGGACCCTTTAATTCTCATTCTATTTCTCTCCTAGAGGGCAAACTAAACAGCTTCGTGAAGAAGACATACGAACACAAAAACGATGCAGAATACATTGCTGTCCATACAAGATGGTGGCTGATAGAATTGCTTGAATATCCACAGACCTCGTCGGAGTGGTCGTCTGCCCGCAAGTAGGCGCTTTTTCTTAAGCGCTTAATGCGATCTACATGGAGTTTTTCTCAGACTGGACCACGATATAAGCAAAATGAATGGAAACTGTGAGCGCTTTCTTCAGCTTTCTTTTGTCGACGCGAGATGGCGTCTCGTCACGTAAACGCTATCCGGGCGCGTTCCATTACTGGGACGGCAAGGACGTGAAGCTGTCTTTGAAGCTGTCATGCCAGGCTGTTTATGATGCTATCCAGAATTGGAACAGAGCCTAGATATGCCGCATCAGAGAAGCCGTTTGAGCCTAGTGGTAAGGTGCATGCTTGGAAGCTCGGGGTCTTGGGTTGTTGTTGTTGTTTTGTGGGGTTTTACGTCCCAAAACCAGTTCTGATTATGAGAGACGCCGTAGTGGAGGTCTCCGGAAATTTCGACCACCTGGGGTTCTTTAACGTGCACTGACATCGCACAGCACACGGGCCTCAACATTTCGCCTCCATCGAAATGCAGCCGCCGCGGCCGGGATTCGATCCCGCGACCCTCGGATCAGCAGCCGAGTACCTTAGCCACTAGACCACCGTGGCGGGGCAGGTCTTGGGTTCGATGTGCCCCTACTGCTTGGTTGGTTGCGTCTCTGCTTGTGCGCTATCAGACGGTGTACCTTCCTTACCTTACAGCGTAAGCTGTTATGAGATAGGCTGTTATAAGGGCCGTTTTTGGCGCCGTAGTTGTGCCCCGCCCCCGCCACCGGTGTCCGTAATCACTATCGCGCAAATTTCGGAAAAATATACCCAGCGCCGAGGAGGATTCGAACCAACGTCCTTCTGCGTGGCAGTTGAACATTCTAGCACTGACCTAACCCTGTGTTTAAAAAATCGTCGCTAAAAGACATACACAGGTATGAAGCCTGCCGAGGAATCACATTAAAAAATGTAATGCTTCGTGGCACAATAACCATAGGCCACTACAAGTCGCGGAAAGTGGATAGCATAAAGAGTTCGAGGAATCACTTGAAAAAACACAGGCATGCATGTCTTGCAGCTGTGCACGTGTTACGGAGGCATCATCAACATCATCGTTCTGAAACACTTTTCAACGTTTCCGTCCCCATATTACGAAGGGCTGCCTGGCCAAGCAGTCTTGTGTCATGCCGTTCGTCACGCGGCAGGTGACGTGCGCAGCCCCGACAGCAGCACGACTGGGCTTTTCAATATACCTCATGGCCAGATCACCAAGCTTTTACAATGGCCTCTAAGAAGGTCGCTCCACCAGCGTATGCTGTCACTGTCCTGTGATTCTGCCCAGGCCTGCGGTTTTTTTATGTGCGTTTGATGTCTATTTTAGTTAATCCTTGCTTTACATAGGCTGTATAAATTTCGAGCACCTGTGGCGCATATTCGCATACGACAGGCAGATAACACTATGGGTATGAGCCACACATGATCGCAGCGCCCTTAATCTTAAGTTAGGTATGAGTGTATCATGTTGGTTTGTAAAGATCACTCATACATTTGTAAACAACCACGCGAATATGGATTATATCGGGGGAACGATAACGATCAGGTGAGCATGATCATTTCTTAGCAAGTACACGAACCTTCTTTCCAGCTGTACACAACTTCGATGCAGTAATGTTAAACTTTTAGCCTCCTTCCGCGGTGGCAGACCCAAAACACTCTCTTCGTCAATTTCGTTCCCATTGGTCTTATTGGTGTCCTAGGTGCATACGACTTAAATGCCTTCCGTGCCGCCACGGTGGTCTAGTTGCTATGGCACGCGGCTGCTGTACGAAGATCACGGGATTGAATCCCGGCCGCTGAGGCTGCATTTCGGTGGAAGCGAAATGTTGAGGCCCTCGTACTGCGAGATGTCGGGGCACGTTAAAAAACTCTCAGGTGGTGAACACTTTCGGGGCCCTACGGGGTCACTGATAATCATATCGCGGTTTTGGGGCGTAAGACCCCATAAACCCGTCACCCGCTCGCCGCTGCTCTCTCGCATTCCTATTGCTGCGCTATGTTCTCGGATACTCGGCCCGGCTACTTGAGCTGAAGCTCCACTGTCATCCTTACGTTTTTACTGGAACAGTCTGGAACCACGTATCCATGACAACCTTGTGAGATTTCATCGACATTAGGGCCTACGCCTTTGTCATGATTGCAAGTTTTAAGCGTCGCATGGTCCCGTGACGCCTCCTGTGACCAGTGTCGTGCGAGTAACGGACGACGGCACAGTTTTGTTGCCGCTGTGATGTGTACAATTCCACATGCTGTTTGCGATTCAGAAATGCCATTCCTTTTCTATCATCGTTGCGAGTTGTACTAGAATCAATGCCACCAAGACTGACCTCATGGATGCTGTGCCAGTGCACTCCACCTTGAACTGCCACAGCAATCCGATCAACTTACCTACCTCCGAGCCACTAGCAATGCAGCGACTTTCTACACCTGCCATTGAAGGCGTTGACGTACATTGATGTAGGTTCACCTGCTGTTCAAGACGGCAAGCATCACGGCACGCGTTTCATCGACTTGTTTCAAACAGCGTTGCCTACGTTGCGACTGATTCAACCCAACACAACGCACAACCAATAAAAAACAGCCTCTAGAGCCAACGATGATACCTTCGTGAAAAAGCATTGGATGCTTCGGGTGTTGCACGTAGTATCGTGTGTATAAATCTCTCGGTGATTTTTGGGATGGAGTGACCGGCCGAAGATGTAACCGCTTTGCTCAGCAGTCTCTGAAAGCGTTGATTAGAAAGTGTTGGTCTAAGGCCTACGGGACTACATACAATGCATTTTCGTAGACATGCCGTACCGAAGGCTCTCCCATGCCGGAGATGGGAGCTCGGCGAGCAGGCTTCCATATCGCGTTCCTCGAAACGCGGCCACAATTATGAAACTGAGAACCGTGGCGGGAACTGCCTACAGGAAAATTTTCAAGCCACAGTCTCTAGGATGTGCTGTGGCCGGTCGCGAGACCATCTGAGTTCGTTCGGTTACAAACTTGGACAGAATCCAAATTTTATCATTCATGTTTATTATTGAGCGTGACTGACGGGACATGAAAGCATCGGAGAGGACGTTAAACATTCACAGAAAATAAGCAGCCCATCACCTAACGGGCAAAACGGCGCAAAGTGAAGCTTGGCGTGTGCATGTAGAGCGTATACCACATACTGTTCTAGTCCTTCTTTCCTCGTTTCTTTAGTTCGTGGATAATCCAAGGACATTCAGGCCGTTTCGGCTGCAGTGATGTAGCGTTGAGACTCACATGTGGCACGCTTTATTGTGACGGGTCAGTTTCTGCTTCTTGCTGAACGAGGCCGTGCAGGCGTCGCATTTAAACTGTCGTTCTTCTGTATGCAACTTATGGTGCAGTTTCAAGCTACACTTCTGAGAAAATTTTGCGGGGCACCGACCACAGTGATACGTCTTTTCACCGGTGTGTACACGCAAGTGACTTCGTCAATTCCCACGCGTTGGATGCAACGAACCGCCGACGAGGCATTGCTGGTCTTTTCTGGCCGTGTGGTCGTGGATGTGCTTTCGGTAGTCCGCGGTATTTTGGAAAGGGAAGCCACAAGTAGGGCACACGACAGTGGCGCCAGCGTCCATGCTTTTCTCCATCTTGATCGGCGGTTGTAGACGCGTGCCTAGAATTTTGCGACAAGAATAAGGAGCAGTCAATTTACGGAGAGGGGGGGCGACGGAGAGGGAGTTAGCCGGAGAGAGGACTGCAACATTCTGGACAAATACCTCATCTTCCGTTATCTGAAAACAAGTCGAAATTGGCGCTGCTGTTTAAAAGCGTTTCTCCTTTTTCCAAGCTATAACTCTACAATGAAGTGACAATTGAGGATATGTTGTAGTTGTTATAGTTTGTTCTCTTGGTCAGGGCACATTCAAAAATATATAGTACTCTCGCAAGCACCTTTTACGATATCGGCTCCATTATGGCGCTATTTAAGTACATCTAGTTAAGTAGCAACTATGCGGCTTTGGTGTGAAGAATATTTGAAATATAACTCGCTGTCTTCATCTAGGCTTTTCTGTTTTCTTCTTAATCTGGAACTAATAATGGGTATATATATATATATATATATATATATATATATATACTTCAACGACAAATCCTTGGCAGCAGGTTAATTATATCATAAAAGGATCCCATTGAAAAACGAAACATTTATTACGACGTCGTTTAGGCTCTGTATATACCATTTGAATTGTGAGTTTGATAAAGGCCAGTCTCGCGGCCGAGCACGTCGAAGTAAGTCATTTGTTCATCAACGTATATATATATATATATATATATATATATATATATATATATATATATATATATATATATATATATATATATCCAGTAAATGTGTCTGCGGATCCAGACGAATATGAGCAGTTTTGAAGAAACGGACGAACGTGCAAGAACTTTTTTACTTTCAACGTTTCGGCCGGTGGTCCGGCCTTCATACAGTGCATATGAAAAATTGCTGTTTATATATCTGCATGACCATAAGAGGGGGCCCCCAAACACACAACTATCGTATCATTGCTATCGCATGGACGACTGAACACTCGTGCATCGTGATTGCAGGATGACCGCATGAAAGCCAATCAACAGACAATGTTTGTAATAGAAAGTGAACTGCGCGCAATGACATACCGATTTTACAGGTAGGCACACGACGGGTACATACGCAAAGATTATACATGTATGGCAGAATTGAACGAATCCGGGATAACAGTGAATATCGCCGATTAACACAAGGGCAGGAATAAAGCAACGAGAACCTGTGTAAAGCATGAAAATAATCAACAACGATGAATCTTATGTTGTAAACAAGAATGCGCTAAAGGAGCTAAAAGAACAGACGTAAAACAATAAAAGTCTTCATTCAGAAAATGGTGTCAAACAACGAAAAAACGATGTCTAACAGAAAACAAGTGTAAAATATAAAAATATAAAACCTAGAAAAGGCATGTCACAATATAAAACGTGTAAAAAACTGGGATTGCGTCATACGCAGAGTAATTTTACTGACGAACTGTCAGTCCGCTACACGGGCAGGAATGTCAGTTTTCCTGCGCTCTCATTTATGCCAGATGATACAGCCTTAAATTTGTAGATGAGAAATTATTCGCGCACTTCTCGTTCGTGGTGGGATCTGAAGCCGGATTCTAATATGGTTGTTGTTAGTTTGTCGAGTGAATGCCCTTGAATGATGACGTGCTTAGATAGGGGTAGATCGGGTAGAGCAGTGACATGCGCCTTGTGGTTATTGAAGCGCAAACGAAATGCCGTTTCAGTTTGTCCAATGTACTGAAATTTGCAAATGGAACACTGAAGTAGGTATATGCAGTTGCAGGTATCACAGTCGAAATCACCTTTAATTCTCATAACAAAATTGGACGCCGAACTCTGGACTGACTGCGAGGTGGTCATGTGTATGCACACCTTGCAACGTGGCTTGCGGCAAGGACGGCAACCGGTATACACAGACGGGACTGTCTTAGACGAAGTCAGCATATTGCGCAGATTCTTGACCGACGGTATGCTAAGCGTGGTGGTTCTGCGAAAATGTTTTTCAGGCGCTCACTCTGCATGAGAATGTTGTGATGCCTTTTTAAGATACTGGCGAGATTCGGCATCGACGCGGAATGTGTCAAGACTAGGTTAGACTATATATATATAGAATTTGTCAAGACTATATATAATATATATATATATATATATATATATATATATATATATAGTAATTAGAAACGAATTGCGCACTGGCGAACATCGCACGTTTGTTATTGTTCGACGTTGACACGGCCTTCGTCACAATGTTACGTCAGAGTGCCACGGTCGCTACGTTGAACCATAATAAACGTGCGATTTGCGCAAGTGCGCAATTAGTTTCTAATTAATACTTTTGAAGCGGACCCACGGAACGTCTTCCCGGAATTATATATGCACCAGCAGTCATGCACTATCGTTACGACTGCTGATGCAAGGGGTTTATATCCATATATACCAATCGGCTGAGGCACCCGAAGATCAATGGTAGCGTGCTTGGTTAGCACCTCGAGGACCAGTGTTCAATATCGCCCTAAAGCTATGTAGGTTGCATGTGTGCCTATGTGTTTGTTATGTGTACATTTCAATCGCAAGAGGCCACCAACCGTGTTTCTTCTCTTAACGTCGACCTCTTTGAGCTGGTTGTCTTGACTCAACTGCAAACAGAAATGTTGGCTAATCCTGGAGGAAATGCACTGCGGTTAGGTGCACAAAACTTGATTCACCGGTCAATGTTGTGGGTTCGATCCCGTCATTCGCGGCGTTTCGCATGTCTACTTACCGCAGTCCCGGCATTACGCGCATCAATTTTATTTTATCCTTCGTTGGCATAGGTTCTGGAAGATCCCAGCAGGTGTGGAGCACACCCGCTTCCGTGGGCCACGCACAACTGGTATGAGAGACAAGAGAGTACTGTGCGGCTGATTATGACGAGTACATCACTTCAGTGAGTTAAGATCGTTTATTCATATTTGTCATATGTTTATACCCTACCTCGAAAATATCGGGGTATACTAGGTGAACGAGACGACCATGAGAGCGCCGAGGTGTGTTAGGATAGATAGATAGATAGATAGATAGATAGATAGATAGATAGATAGATAGATAGATAGATAGATAGATAGATAGATAGATAGATAGATAGATAGATAGATAGATAGATAGATAGATAGATAGATAGATAGATAGATAGATAGATAGATCCTGGCAGAGATAGCCTGGCACAGGGACTGAAAGCCTCCAGGAAATGTTTTGCATTAAAAACGTGGAGGATATTCGTGCGAAGATGGAAGACAGACAAGCTGTAGATTAAGGAAGAATGCTGCTTGAAGGTGGTGCTGCTGTCGATTGCAGATATATATATATATATATATATAATGTGTGGCTATATGCGAAAATAGCTATATGCGAAAATGATGATATCGCCTAATGTGGCAGGTACTGCTTGCGGAAAGCGCAGCCACAGACTGTGGGACAGTATCGAGACTGCATAGTTTGCTAATCCGTAGTTAACACTCCGAGATTCAAACAAATCACTCAATCCTTGTTGTCCTCTGAATGTCTCGTCGACATTTTATCTTGGCCGAAAAGGCAAATCACGCTGATTGCAGGGGGAACCGAAGAACATCGTTTTTATTGGTAAAACTTACAAAACAGGTTATGTACACTTGGTCCATATGTAACCAGGACAACACGATCTTTATCGCCGCTGTTCAGCAGCTCTAGTCAAAATGGGTAAAATGAGCGCATGTAATGCTTGTCATAGGGTTCTTACTTGAATCGATCCTTGCCACTTAAAACACAACTTGTGCCACAAAAAGGGCGGTCTTGTTTGCTGCTAGCGAAAGACTACTTTACAGCGGTGTCGAGTTCGCATTCATATTTTCGCACCTCTTGATGTGACGGTCTAGATATGTCTTCCTGATGTAAGAACACCCGCAGGCATTGCATATGGATGGCTGTTGAATTTCATGACAATCATCCAAGTGCCTAGTCAAGTTCACATTTTGTGTAAAGCTTTTATGGCACAAGCGGCACTTAAATGGCTTTTCGCCGGTATGTTTACGCAAATGCCTTTCTCGGAAAAAAGTCGTACGCCACAGCGAACCGCAGGTGCTGCATTGGTGGCGTTTTCCGGCCACGTGGTCGCTCGTATGTTTTTCAAGGTCATCAGTCCTTTTGAATGCGAACTTGCAAATGTCGCACACGAGAGCTGCACTACCGTCCATGGTTCCTTGCAGCTCCCTTGATTCTTCCCCGCTGGCACCAGGAAAACTGCGACAGAAGAACAGCAAGCACACTAAAGAATTATTTCGGCTCAATAGCTCATCGCTGACATCGTAGATAGTTGTACCAGCACGCGTCTCAGTCACATGATTTCTGAACATGCCGTTTTTCTAATGCTAAATGCGACAAGCCTTGAACAATGCCTTTGAAAATCTTCAAGCGAGTTCCATGCGTGACAGCCGTCAGGACAGTGAAGCTGTCCTGATGGGTGTCACGACTGTCAAGTTAGGTGGTGTCAGGATGTCAAGCAAGTTACTGGTGTTATGACATTATCGATCCATCCATATGTATGTATGTATGTATGTATGTATGTATGTATGTATGTATGTATGTATGTATGTATGTATGTATGTATGTATGTATGTATGTATGTATCAGGGTGTCGATCCCAACCCGAACGGAAAACCACAAGAGAACCGGAATTTGGGGCAAAGCTGAACCCGAACCGATCTTCTCAGAACCTTCTTGAACCCGAACCCAAGTCGAACAGCAAGAAATAACATCCGTTATTGGTTCGCAACAAAGCGGAGCAATCAGCTGTGGAGCCGCGATCTGCCTGCAGGGGCACGTCGCCGCAATTCATTCTGACTTATCTGTGGGCCACTGGTCGGTTTACATATTTGGCTCATTCCCTTCTTGCGAATGTGGCTTCCTTCTTTTCCCACTGCAACGCGTCTAGTGGTGTTCGAATGCGACCCAAAAGCCATGGATGGAAGCCCGGCCGCACGGTCGCAGGCTCTTCGGTGGAAGCGAAACGCGAAGAGTCGCGCGTACTGTGCATTATATGTTCGACAATATCAGGTGACCAAATTTGTCGGAGCCGCCCACTAGGGTGTGCCTCTCCTTTTCACTCTTTCATTCCATTTCGCGAATCTAGTGCTGTGCTGCTAAGGGCTACAGAGAACAGCATTCTCTTAAGTGAAACACAACTATTTTTGGCCCTGTGACTTCAAGCACAAAAACATACGTTGTTTTTACGACAAATTAAAACTTCTGCAAAGCTACCAAAACTATTTGCTAATAAACATGCGAAAATCTCCTTAGCGATAAATGCAATCTTTGCAACTGCAGGCGCTTAATGTATATGTGCTAGCGAAAAAGGCCAACCGACAGCCTGAGATCTGTGTTACCCTTGCTGCGTCACTCCGCGATATTTCAGCGTAGCCTTTAAGAAACTTACGAGCAAGTCTGTCTTCCCTTTATGCAGCCTATAGATTTATTTTAATTTAGTTGTTTGAAGCGGTGAGTGTCCCTCCCACAGCACGCTGCAGGGCTCTTTTATTTGGCTTTTTATGTTTCGTAGCAGACATTCACGGTTACGAAGTGCTATGCTGCCGACCCCAAAAGACGCGGTTCCTATGCCTGGCTCCGCGGTCTCGCTTCTACAGAGGCAAGGCTTTAGGGGCCCTGCAACTTGATTTTTGTGCACGTTGAAGAATCGCACATTGTTGAAATAGCTCGAGAATTCAATTATGTCGTGCATCGCAATAAGGTTGCGGTTATGATACGTAACCACAGAGCCTACCAGACAGCAAGAAACCCCGATAAATAATCGAAAACCTATCAAAAAACGTGTAGTGCTACACATTGTTAGGAACAGATCGAAGTTGCAGGAATGGTCGGGTTGCTTTGCCCACAGAAAACAGGAAATAATATTTTGGTTGGCAAGGGGTACAAAAACGGCATGGAGTGGAAACTCACCTCTGATTCACGAGCGCGGTGCCTGCCCCGCTGTTATTGGGGTCTGCTGAGAAAATGTTTCCAGAAAACGTTGAACATGATGGTAGAGCGTGTCCATCTTCTTTCGGCTGTTGAATATCCAATCTGCAGGGTGATAAAGGGAGATGCGTAAGGCGAAGTTGAACAATGGACTGTGCCTTTAGTACGCAGCCTTATTAAGTTGTCTGGAGTGAAGTGTAAAGGATGGTGAGAAAGGAGTCCCTTCTTTTCTGACTCACCCATGATTCAACCACACCATCCCTGTGTCACTGTAATTAAGCGAAGCTGCGTAAATGTTTCCAGTAAACATTGAACATGATGGTAGGGCATTTTCATCTCCTGCCTGCTGTTGGGCCTCCAGTCAGTAGTGCGACAGAGGGTGATGCGTATGCGAAAGAGGGTGTAGTGCGACAGAGGATGATGCACAGAGGGTGATGCGACACTTAAAAGTCGAATG